>JAMXBB010000009.1:23305051-23374005 GCA_024138015.1 Lumnitzera littorea
TATATATATACATGTAAGACATATAAATAAATAAATACAAAATATATGTAAATATATGAATATGTGTATAAGAGTATGTTTTAAATAAATACATATACATATATCATACGTGTAATATATATAGTATATATATATGATACCATAATTTATGATTTTACAATAACATAAACCACAAACTATATATTATAAGTATTGGAATATATATATATGTGTATAATCGTAAGGTACATAAGAAAAAAAATAAGAAAAAGAGAAAAATAGGAAAATATACCCAAGATAATAAAAATAACAAATATATGATTTAAATAAGTATTAACTTATAAATATGTTAAGAAAAAAAAACGAAAATCAATATTTTATAATTTTTAAATTTAAATAATAATTTTTGTGATATTTTTGTATCACAATTTAAGTTACAAGTCACAACGTCCAAAACGGACCTCGTTATGGGAAAATACGCTTGAAAACGATCAAAATGGACTATAAGTTCATAACGATCTAAGCTAAAACGAAAAAGTTACACGCGATTCGATAAAATGCTTGAATCGATCAAAATAGACTATAAGTTCATAATGATCTGAGCTAAAACGAAAAAGTTACACGCGATTCGATAAAAAGCTTGAATCGACAATTTCACGTAACTAAGTGAAATAAACTTTACACGTTATAACTCTAGTTAGTTTTAAATTCCCTATCTTACATATTTTCCTTATTCTCAGGTGATCTCGATATCGACCCTGAGCTGCCCACCAACTATTACGATTCCTGAACTAGCCATGGCCGAGTGAATTTTTCCTTATGATTCCATACTTGTTTGTGCTTGTAAGTAGTGAATCTAAATTATGGTGTATAAATGAATGTGTATGGGGTTGGGTTATGCTTGTGCATGATCATTGTTATGAATTGTGAATCTACCTTAAAGTACAATAATATAATGTTTGATGCATAGTAGATTCAAGGGATTGATTATTTGTGACTTGGAATGATCACTAATTAAATATGACTTAACTTTTATTCGACTAGAAAGTTAACTTGGATCATTCATGAATCATGCACTGCATAACTACTTCTGGGCAGTCACATTACACGAAGGTAGCGAGAGGCCATACTTGAGTTGATTATTGAATGTTATTGATTTCGTACGGTGCACACGTGCGATATGACCTTACCCTCGCCCGCTGGACGACTAGGCGTTGGAGGCGCCAACCGCCTGGCTATGGGTCGAGTCCAGAGGCCTTCGTTTAGGGGTGAGTAAGGGTTGCGTGAACCTACTCACAATCATATGTATAACTCGTTTTGATAAAGCTAGTAATGGATGTACCATTACATTTTAAATACAAAACGCGGAGTTTCGTTATGAAATAAGTTCTAATATGATACCCGGATCTGACTGTACCGAAGAATCTCCAACCCTGACTTCAGAGGGCGTTAAATCTAAGTTACATGCAGTACCTGGTCACCTGCATGTATTTGTTTGGCATACTGCTTGTTCATGCATTCATTTGGTTGAACTTAACTGTGGTATAACTTGATTGCTGTATGGTTGAGGGAAAATATCTCACTAAGCTAGTAAGCTTATACTCTCGTAGACTTCTCTTGCAGGCCGACTTATTCATGGAGTCAGGCCGTCGTATGCCTGAGGTTAGCTTTCTATACGGAATCAATGTGGGAGCTGTTAGAGGACAGAGAGTACTTTTGACTAAATGTAGAGTTGAATATGTAATTTTTTTTTATATATTAGTCTGACCTTAGACATGTTTCAAATGCTACATCTGTAAACTTTTATACACATAAATTATGTGTTATGTTTTCTATATTATTATTCGTCATGAAATAATATTGCTTAAGCTTGCGCACTTTTGGTAGTTAGTAGTAGTTGTAGCCTTGTGTATCGTATTAAAGGGTTGTCGATTGTAAGGGAACTCAATCTACAATCCTTTGTACGGTATACGGCGACTGCCACGACTAGCCCCCTCGGGTTGCAACATTCAGCTTGTGCGAATAGCTTATTCTTTCTTTTGCTCAGGAACCTCTCCTCTCTTAAGTGTAGCTAAACCAAATCTCCGGGCTAAAATTGTACTAACTTTCTTCCTTTACTCCTTTCTTGAATTTTCTTGGCAACTTGGTCAATTTTTTGAGTAACTTTCTTATAGATATATTGAAGGACTATCCTTGGCTCTAGCGTTAAGGTCTTTTTGCTCGAACATGGGCACAGGGATGTTGTCGAGGGTGACTCTATGTTAAAGCCATAGGTGATTTCAAAGGATGTTTACTTAGTGGCGTTTTGTACAAGTTCTTCCTCATTGCAACTCGAAGTAGTAATCTTAAAGTACGATTGACTACATCTATTTGGCCATCAATTTGGGTGTAATAAGAAGTGCTAAACAATAGTTTAGTCTATATACGATGCCATAAAGTTATCCAGAAATGACCTAGGATTTTTCGATCTCTATTTGAGACTACACTCCTCAACATACCATGTAACCAAACAATTTCTTCCAAAAAGATATTAACAATAACCAAAGCATCATTAGTTTTAGAATAGGGCATAAAGTGTACCATCTTACTGAATCTATCCACAATAACCATTATCGAATCTTTGCCTCAACCAGTTCTTGGTAATCCAAGAACAAAGTCCATGCTCAACTCAATCAAGGTCAGATCAGGATGGGTAAAGGCATTGTTCTCCTTTGTTCGACTCAATATTTGGCCCTCTTGCAAGTAGCAGAACCTTCAATAATTTGGTACACATCTTGTCTCATTCTCGACCAAAAGAACCATCCTTTCAACAAGTCATACATCCTTTTCTCTCTAAAATGACAAGAAAGTCCACTAGAATGAGCTTCCTTAACAAGCAGTTCTCTTAAAGAATAGGTTAGCATACATAATTTGCTACCTTAGTATAGATAACCAACCTTCACATGGTACTCATCTACTGTCCTTTTGTTGGCACATCCTCCAAATATAAGACCAAAATGGGGGTCTTGTTGCAAACCCTAATAATCTAGTTTGCAATTCAATTATGAGAATGTGTCTTCTTGACAAAGCATCAATAACTACGTTGTTTTTTCGTTGTTTGTACTTTATCATAAAGTTGAATCCTTCAAGGAACTCAACCTATTGCACTTATTGCTTTGAAAGCTTAGTCTGACTTTTAAGGTACCTCAAAGATTTATTATTTGTATATATGACAAACTCTCTTAGCAATAAATAGTGCTACCAGATTTGGAGCGCTTGTTAAAGGTCTAAGAGTTCTTCGTCATATATAGAGTAGTTCAATTGAGGTCCTTTAAGCTTCTCACTATGGTAAACAATATATTAAGACAATATTTATACTAATGCTTGATGCATCATATTTCAACTCAAAAATCTTCTCAAAGTCAAGCAGGGCCAATACAGTTGCAAAAGTTAATCTTACCTTTACTTCAATGAAACCTTTTTCTTCTCTTTCCCCCCACTTAAACTCAATGTTCTTGCTCGTCAAATTTGAAAGGGGTGTAACAATGGTATTGAAATTTCAAATGAATCTTTGATAAAAGGATGTTAGTCTGTAGAAACTTCTCATCTCAGCATAAGTAGGTAGAGTCAGCTACTTGACAATTGTTCGAACCTTCTCATCATCGACTCACAAGCCTTCTCTACCAACTACATAACCTAGAAATACTACTTCCTCCTAGCAGAAGTAACACTTATTTAAGTTACCAAATAACCTCTTTGCTCAGAGTACATCTAGTATAACATAGAGATATATTGAGTGATTCGATAGGTCTATACTGTACATAAGGATGTCGTCAAAGTACACCATGACACATCTCCCAATCAGACTCCTTAGCACATGGTTCATTAATCTTATGAAGGTGTTCGGGGCATTTGATAGGCTAAAAGGCATAACCATCCACTCAAAAAGTCCATGCTGAGTTTTGAATGCAGTTTTCCAATAATCTCCTAGCCTTCTTCAAATCTGATGGTAGCCAAACTTCATATCAATCTTGTTAAATACCTTAGTTCCACTCAGTTCATCCAATATGTCATTTAGTTTGAGGATAAGATACTTATATGTAGTGATCTTATTCATAGCTCTACTATCTATGCACATTCGTTAGGTACCATCCTTTTTTGGCATAAGGAACATCAACACACCATAAGGGTTGAGGCTTTTATTCACATATCCCTTCTTGAGTAGTTCGTTGACTTGCCTTTGAAGTTTAGTAGCTTACTCGAGGTTCATTTAACAAGCCGGTTTGTTTGGCAGGGCAGTATCAGGTATTAAGTCAATGTAGTGTTCAATGCCTCAAAAAGGGGGTAATCCCTCAAGCAATTATTTAGCAAACAAGTTAGCATACTCATCTAAGAGTTCCCTCACCTCAAGGTGTATCTCAATCTACTCCTTCATCTCTAGTAAGCACCTAACCAACATAAAAGTCGGCATGTCAGCCTTTATAGCCTCTTAGAGCTTGGCTCTACTTAGACTTAAAGTCTTCTTAGATCTTCGAGCAAGTTTAACTTGCAGTTTGCTAACTTAACTTGACATCATAGGGTTTAAAGTAACCTTCCTCCCATCTTTCTCGAACGCATAGGTGTTCCTAAATTCGTCGTGCATAACTCTTTGATCAAAAAGTCATGGTTGGCCTAGTAGCACATGAGATATGCACATGGGTAACACATTACATAGAATTTCATTAGAATAATTTCTAATAGAGATTAACAGCAAGACTTGCTGAGTAACATATAGCGTTCCCTTCTCATTTAGCTAATGCAACTTGTATGGCTTTAAATGTGTGATAGTTGATAACTTAAGCTTCTTAATCATATCAATAGACATAATATTAGTGCAACTCTTATTATCTACTATAAGTGCACAAATCTATTTGTTCACCTTACAAGTGATATGGAATAAATTTTCTCTTTACTCCTCTTTAATAGCTGACTTCATGCTCATCGTATGTTGGACAACTAAAGTTAGCTTATCAAAGTCCTTAATAAACACGTCTTCCTTTACCAAATCATTCTCTTGAGTGGTTTCCTCCTTAGGAGCAACCTTCTCTTTGGGTTCCTCATTAGAACCATCCAACTCAATCTTCATCACATCCCCTTTTATAATGATGGTTCTTTGGTTGGACATTAAGTAGTCATGTGCCCAAACCCTTAGTACTTAAAACACTTGATATGGCTTGTCTTTCTTCTAAATCCTTGTCTTTTCTCATATATTTTCATTAGCATGCCACCATCAGGTTGGCCTCTCTATTCTTCCTTAACATTTGTCCTCCTAGTTAGCTTGGCACTTGGTTGAGCTTAGTAGCCTTTGTAAACAAGTCGGCTCGTTGAGGGTCAGGTCATTATTCTACTACTTTGTCTTTCTACTCATTGGGCTATTCTTCTAGGCTCATTCATTGTGGTGAATTGTTGAAGTTCCATAATATCCTTAATATCATTTCTTAATCTAACAAGGAATTTGGACACTATTTTAGTTGATGGCTCATCCACTTCACAGCAAATCATGAGTATTTGGAATTTTTTAACATAATCATCAATAGTTTGGCCTCCTTGTCTCAACTCTTAAAACCAAGCAAAAGTATCTTGCAAATAAATAGGCGGCACAAATCTATTTTTAAGTATCCTCTTCATCTCAAGCTAAGTATTTATCTCTTTGTATCCTTCTCATCTTCTCATTATTTGGAAGTTCTTCCACTAAATCACAACATAACTAGAGAACTCAATAGCAACAGTCCATACCTTTTATCGGTTATCATATTGGTAATAATAAAAAATGAGTTCAACCTTCTCCTCCCAATCTAAATAATCATTTGTACTCTTAGATCCATTGAAGCTTAGAATCTAAAGCTTCACATGGTCGGCAACTCGTGGCACTTTAGCTTGCTCTTCTTCTTCAAACTCTTTGTCTCCTTCATCATCATCCATAACATCTAAATCAATCCTTCTTCATACCTGTCCTCACACTCCTCTACCACAAACCTGTTAAGTTGGGATTTTTCCTCTAACAGGTTGAGCGACTTGTGGAGTGTTCTGCACGGTCTCAACAAGTCAAGAGGACATTGCATGAACAACTTTGGTTAGGTTAGTTAAAAGATTAGCCACCTCATCATGTTTATTATCAATGCTCCTGGGGTTATTTTAAGGCTGTTTTCCATGGTAGACAACACCATCATTGCCATCTCCAATACCAGCATTGACGTTAGGATTAATCATCTTCTTCAATAAAACTCACTGACAAAATGCAAAATCCAAGACATTGCTTCCTTAAACCAAATAATCACATACACTAAAACACTTCCTCACACAAAAGTTTAACTATCTTGCAAACATGCAACAGTCACTTTTGAGAACAATGACCTAATTGAAACTTGCTTTATTTTCGTATTTTGAAACAAGGCAAAAATAGAGCATACATAAAAGTATTATACTATACTCTTTTACTTGCTTGAACACTTCAGTGAATCTTTACACAACTTCAATGCACTAATATATCAAATACTACTTCACAAAATCTCAAATACTCCTAACCCAAATGAAACTTAGCTTTGATACTAAGGATGATATGTCACGCCAAGAATCAAAGAGGTCAAATGTATCAGGAGTAGGTCCAAGCTTTCTAGAAGCTTGAAGAAAGTACTGGGAATAGCATAAAAATAGGAAAAGTAAGAATCAAGCAAACCCACGAACATCTCTAAGGATATGATGCATTAGGGAACTTTCAAGGACTCACAGAATAACTTGATATGACGTACAAGATGGTTTGGTAAGGGTACTCACCACCTAGCCTTACTTAAAGGTTCAGATAAGAGTGAAGCTAGTAAACAAGCTTACGAAAAGCAATGTTCACACAAAAGAATAGGAGTATATTCAATATTTAGCTAAAGATTCTCTTTTTGTCTACTTTACAATAGGGTATTTATACTTCAAAAATAAGGGCAACTAGCCAAAAATGGAAAAGACTAAAAGGGTAGAATCTAAAAGAAGTAATGTAAAAGGAATAATAAAGGGTATAAATGAAAATTCAAGAAAATCAATGATTAATGCAGTAGAATCCTTCATGTAGGTCTTAGATACATGGAAATAACATATTGGGGGATGCCTTTGGTAAAAATAGACAAAATTGTATGGTTAGGGTGGAAGGTTGAGTAGATGTGTTGAGTAGACCCAAACCTATCTGAGAAGACATGGCTACGGATATGTGTTGGAGCTCTCAACTTCTCAACACCAATGTTATCAAGCTAGAGGTGGGTTCGGTTATGGTCAAGTAGGTGTGTGAGAGGTCAGGCTATCAGTAGAGCATATGTCTAGTCAATACATGACTTTCGAGAGATGTGTAGTTACTCAACTCGGTATAAGGAGTTAGTCGATAGCAAAGATCACCTCACCCTAGGTAGAAGTCGGCTGAAATAGAAGAATTTGCCTTGTTAGCCCTTCTAAGCTTCGGGCTTGATTGCAAGTTAAAGGTCCAATAGTCTTATCCCTATCATATCTAATAGCATTTATAGATGAATATGATGTATATTTTGATCTTTTGATGTATTTTGTAGCTCTTAGATCATGTATAGATGTTATAAATAACCTATATAATTGAATTAAATGTAATTTTAGTAATTAGTAATGTAAGTTTTTATGAGGTACAGTTGTAAATATCGAGTTTGTACAAGTTAATGTAAATAGTGATGTACTCAAGTTATAGGTCTTATGTATGTAATCAAAAGTTTTTTGAGTTGTACATTTTGTTTTTAGAGTTGTAATCAACTATGATGATGTAAAGCAAGAATCAAGCTAATAGTGAAAGTTATATATACTGTACATATTGACTAAAATGATATCGTTATTATTATCTTATACAAATACAAACCATTAGAACTCAGTAATTCATGAAATATTTATAGAAATAAGGAATTGGATGACTTATGAATAGATATGTGTACAGGTTTTGTGAGTTATAAATAATAAGAGAGTAATGGTTGAAATTGGAGGTGGAAGTTGTAATGAAAGGTCTGAAGGGAATTAGAACCCTCCACTACGAGTGCCATCACCCCTAAGGAAATAACCCAGACAAGATATACCTCCACCACTACAAGAATCTATTCCTATTGGCTAATTACATACTAGTATGCATACGATAATGAGGTAGCAATGAATGTTGATTTAGTATTTTGTTACTAGTGGTAATATGGTAATATGAGGCCACAAGAGGCTAAACAAAGAGTAAAATGACCTTAGGATGAAACTAAGATGCTTGAGTTCATAAAGGCGAATTGGTATTTTGAAGGCTGATGATTAGTTAGCTTATGTTCAAAGAAGATTTAAGGCTTTTAGAATTCCAGAGTCCTAGAAGCTAGCATATAGTACATTTATGTTAAAATTGGTTACTAGAGTCTGGTGGGACTCAAGAGCAAGACAATTAAGAAATAATATTACTTAACAGAAGTTTAAAGAAGAATTTAAGGAGTACTTCCCTCATAGTGTTTAAAATAAGATGGTTTGAGATCTATTTGAACTTAAGAAGGGAAGTATGAGTATGACTTAGTATAAAACTAAGTTTAATAGATTGTTGCAATATGCACCTTGATGGGAATTAAGCTACTAAACCATTGACCCACAACTGAGCCCAAGGATTAGAGGAACTAGCAAGGTGAATCCTTTTGCTTTAGCCGACTCTTATCGAAGCTGAGTATCTCTTTGCCGACCCACTCTGCATGCCGAGCCAAATGATTGCCTCTTTCTCGAAAATTATGTGCTGAGTGGAAGAATGCCTTAACAACAGCCACACTCCATGCACCAGCTTTGTCTTATCCAACCCAACCACTTGCTTAGCATCATTATTGCCAAGATGCCAAGAGTCCTATCCTACATGAATCCTTAGCTACTCCTATTCAGATGAACTTACACTTGCTTGGAACTCTTGCTGAGCCACCTAACCAACCCGTATTGCTTTGTTTACATCTTCCAACAGCACCACCAATGCATTGCCACCACGCGTCCGAGACCATTCGTAAAATCTGTTAGTATAATCATTGCTTTTTCCATGAATATTCCTTTTTACCCTTTGTATACTTTATATACAACTTCTTTCGGACTATACCCTTTTGTCTTTTCCTTCTTAGGCATGTTACCCTAAATTCTTGGGTATAAATGCCCCTTGTATTTGTAGCTGTAATGATTAGTTTAACATTAATACACTTGACTTTTTTTCCTTCTCGTAAATACTGCTTGTTTACTTTTATTTCACTCTTATCCTAACCCTTGAGTAAGGTTTGGTGGCGAGTAATCTAATTAGACCAATTTATACTTCATATCGAGTTATACCATGAGTCTTTGGAAGTTCCATCGGTGCATCATATCCTTTGGAGCTGTTTATGGGTTTTGCTTACTTTTCACTCACTCTTTCGTGCATTCCCCATCTTTCCTTCAAGCTTTTGGCAAGCTTAAACCCATCCCTATGACCAACCTTGTCTATTCTTTGCTATGATCTACATCATCTTGGTATTAAAGCAAAGGTTTCACTTGAGTTGCAGTATGTTTCAAAGTTCTACCTATACTCTATTTTAAGTGTGTGAAACAAAGTAAGTTACTATGTTCATTAAATTGTTGTACTTGTTGGCTATTAATTTTCTAGTTTGTAGAAGTGTTTGTTGAAACACCAAATTAAAGAGTTTGAGCTTTGAATCTGTAGAGGAAATGATGGACCTAAGTGTAAACATTGGTGTTAGAGATGACAATAGTGAAGTTATCCACCATGGCCAATAGTTTCAGGGAAACCCTAGGAGCACTGACGAAAGACTTGATGAGGTAGTTAACCTCTTAGTAGATTTAACCTAAGCTATTCATACGTTGGCTTGCCGACCAATTGAGGCCATAAATAACACCTTACAAGCTGCTCAACTTGCAAGAGATCAGAACCCAGCTCGATAAGTTTGAGGTAAAAGAGTAAGAAGAAGGATTGGCTTAGGAAAGTTGGAAGAAACGGATGAGGAAGAGTATTATGAAGAAGACACATGAGGTCGAGCACCAAGTGCCTCTAACCATATGAAACTTTGGATTCCAAGTTTTAATGAGCCTAGAATTGCAGATGAATACTTAGAATGGGAAGAGAAGGTTGAGCATGTATTTGAATGTTACCAATATGAGGATTACAAGAAAGTGAGAACTACTGCTATTAAGTTTTCCAGATATGTCACCATGTAGTGAAAGAATTTTTAAACTATGAGGAGATGATAAGGCAATAGAAAGATTAATACTCAACCTGAGGTGAAGAGAATACTCAGAAATAGGTCTGTGCTAGATACTTATCTATAAGATACTTTTACTCAACTTCAAGACCTAAGACCAGGAGGCTGATTTGTTGATGAGTATGTTCAAGAATTTCAAATGTTTATGATCTACTATGAAGTGGAGGAACCACTAGCATGTACAATCTCTAAGTTCATTACTAGATTGAGAGGTAACATTCGAGACATTATAGAGCTCTAAAGATTCATCACAATAGATGAAGCCATTCAAATAGCTCAATGAGTGGAGAGATAGAAAAGAGCTTGAGTATCAACCAAACTGCCGACTAGTTGACTAGGGTAGGGAAGTCATCGAGCTCAGTCAAGTATCGAACCAATCTGAAATGTAGATGTTTGAGTAGAATAGAAGGGTTGACCTAACAGTGATGTACCAACTCGAACTTATGAGAAAGGTTAAGTGCTAAGGGTTTGGACACATAGCTACTCAGTACCCAAACTGAAGAACTATGGTCATCAAGGGGGATATCCTAAAGTTGGAAGTAGAGAGTACTAATGAGGAACCTAAAGAGGAGAGCCCAACTAAGAAAGAAGATTCTCATAATAATGAACTGATTGAGGAGGATGTGTTTGCTAAAGACTTAGATCAGTTGATCTTGGTTGTCCGATGTACAATGAGCTTAGAACCCTCACTCAAAGAGGAACAAAGGGAGAACTTGTTTCATACCACTTGTAGGGTGAATGATCAAGTGAGTATGTTAATTATGGATAGTGGTAGTTGCACTAATATGGCATCAACTGATCTGGTCACAACGTTGAAATTGTTAACTACCGCAAATCTGAGGCCATATAAGTTACACTGGCTAAGTGAAAAAGGAGTACTACATGTCACCCGGCAAGTACTACTACTGATTATTATTGGAAATTATTCTGATGAAATTCTCTATGATGTGCTGCCCATGTGTACCTCACACGTATTGCTTGGCTGACCATGGCTGTTTGATAGAAGAGTTATCCATGATGGATATAGGAACATGTATGTGTTTAAGAAGGATGGTCGAAGGATTATACTGAACCCGATGCCGCTAAGTAAAGTTAACAAACTATAGAGAAAACTTACTCGCGGATCGAAAAAGACTCTTGTGATGAGTAAACCCGAGCTTTGAGAGGCCATCGATGTTGACAATCTAACCTTTATGTTGGTCAGTCACTTACTAAAAATGAAGGAATGGGTTGAACTACCCTTGGAAGTGAGAGCATTACTAGAAAAATATGCAAATCTATTCTCAGAACAGTTACTCGAGGGGTTGCCTTCACTCCAAGGCATAAAATACTACATTGACTTAATTTCCAACACCGCCCTATTGAATAAGCCAACCTATCAGATGAGTCCTAAATAGGCTTCTAAGCTCTAACATTAAGTTAATGAATTGCTAAAGAGAGGCTATGTTAGGGATAGTCTTAACCCTTATACTATGCTAATGCTTATAGTGCTGAAAAAGGATGGAACCCGACGAATGTATGTCAACAGCCGAGCCATGAACAAGATCATGATCAAATATAGTTATCCCACCTCGAGGTTAGAAGATATGCTAGATGAATTAAGTAGAGCTAAGATCTTCAACAAGATTGATATGAAATCTAGTTACCATCAAATTTGCATGAGGTTAGGAGATGAGTAAAAAACTGCATTCAAAACTCGGCATGGACTTTATGAGTGAATGGTCATGCCGTTTAGCTTATTGAATACCCCGAGCACTTTCATGAGATTGATGAACCATGTGCTAAGACATTTAATAAGGAAGTATGTCATAGTTTACTTTGATGACATCCTAGTGTATAGTGTCAACATGAAGAGTCACTATGAACATCTTTGAGTTGTACTAAATGTCCTCCGTATTGAAAGATTATTCAGCAACCTTAAGAAATGTTGCTTTTATAAAGAGGAAGTGGTATTCTTAGGTTATGTAGTTAGTGGAAGAGGTTTACAAGTGGATGATTAGAAGATTTCAACCATCGTCAAGTAGCCGACTCCTATTACTTGTGCTAAAGTATGAAGTTTCCATAGATTATCCTCCTTCTATAGAAAATTTATTAGGAATTTCAATACCCTTGCCATACCTCTTACTGAACTGACAAAGAAGAATATTGACTTTTGATGGGGAGAGAAGGACCTATGAACTGTTTAATAGCCATTTCTTCTGGCAGCAAATGAAACGAGACATACACCAAGTTATAGAAGGCTATGCCATGTGCAAAGAGGCTAAATGCCGAGCTAAGCATAAGAAAGTGATGCTATTGCCCGTATCGACAAAACCATAGACTGAATTGAGCATAAACTTGGTTGTCAGACTACCATGAACTACTTAAGGCAAAGATTCTGTAATGGTCGTCGTAGATAGATTTAGCAAGATGTTCCACTTTACGCTCTGCTCCAAAACTAATGATGCTTCAACTATTGCTTCTCTTTTCTTGCAGGAAATTGTTAGGCTATATGGCGCACCGAGAAGTATAGCATTAGAAAAACATCTGAAGTTTATGAGCCATTTTTGGAGAACTCTATAGTGACCGATGGAGATAAAACTGCTATTTAGTACTTCTTATCATCCTTAGATAGATGGTCAAATAGAGGTAGTCAATCGCACTTTAGAATTGCTGCTTTGAGCTATAATAGGCAAGAACTTGGCCGATTGGGATGCCTGCTTAGTAATAGTCGAATTCGCTTGCAACTAGACAGTATATGATACCACCAAGCAAACCCCCTTTAAGGTTATCTATGGTTTCAATCCTAAGTTGCCCCTCAATTATACCCTTGTACTTAAATCCGGCAAGAAGGCCTTAGCGCGAGAACCTAAGCATAGTCTCTTTAGTACATCTACAATAAAGTCACTCGACATATCAACTAAGCCGCTAGAAGACTACGAGAGAAGGCCAAAGGTAGAACGGCTAAACAATTCTAATGGGAGACTTGGTGTGGCTGTACCTCAGCAAGGATCATTTTTCAATCATGAAGAGAAATAAGCTATCCACAATAGTTGAAGGACCCTTCAGGATCCTCTTGAAGATTAATGACAACGCCTATAGGTTAAACTTACCTAAAGATTATGGGGTATCTAACACCTTTAACATTACCAACCTCAGTCCATATCATCTTAACGGAGAGCTGACTGAGGATTGTTTAAATTTAATCCCAAATCTAAATCAACTCAAAGTGAATGATGGGAATTAGGCTACTGGACATTGATCCGCAGCTGAGCTTGAGGACTAGAGGGACTAGCATGGCGAATCTTCCTACTCCAATTAACTCTTATCGAGGCTGAGTATCTCTTTGCTAACCCACTTTACATGCCAAGCTGAATGATTGCCTATTTCTTGAAAATTATGTATCGAGTGGAAGAATACCCTAACAATAGTCACACTCTACTTATCAGTTCGGTCCTATCTAACCTGACTGCTTGCTCAGCATCATTACTACCGAGAGGCCAAGAGTCATATCTTATATGAATCCTTGTCTACTTCTATTCAAACGAACCCATGTTTGCTTAGAACTCTTGCTTAACCACCTAACCGGCCTATACTACTTTGTCTGCATCCTCCAATAGTACTACCAATGCATTGCTGCCACATGTCTAGGACCACTTGTGGAATCTACTAGTATAATCACTGCTGTTTCTGTAAATATTCCTTTTTACCCTTTGTATACTTTGTACACTACTTCTTTAGGACAATACATTTTTCGTCTTTTCCTTTTTAGATATGTTACCATTAATTCTCGAGTATAAATGCCTCTTGTATTTGTAGCCGTAATGATCAGCTTAACATTCATATACTTAGCATTTTTCCCTTCTTGTAAACACTGCTTATTTACTTTTATTACTCGATATAGTCATTATGAATTTTTAGCGATGCTTTTTGGTTTAATGAATGCCCCGATCGTATTTGTGGATTTAATGAATTGTATTCATCAACAATATTTGGATAAATTTGTTATGGTATTTATTGATAATATTCTGATTTATTCAAAAACTAGGGAGGAGCATATAGAGTATTTACAGTTGGTGTCGCAGAAGTTAAGGGAAAATAAGTTGTATACTAAGTTAAGTAAATATGATTTCTGATTAGATAAAAAAAATTTCTAAGTCATATTGTATATGTTCAAGGAATTTCTGTAGACCTTGAAAAGGTAAAAGTAGTAATGGAATGGAAGTAGCTAACTACTATCTAGGAAGTGAGAAGTTTTATAAGTATGGTTGGATACTATCAATGGTTTATAAAGGATTTCTCTAAGATTGTAAAACCATTTAATCAATTAACTTAAACGGATGTCAAATTTGAGTGGAGTAAAGAATGTAAGTAGAGTTTCCAAGAATTAAAGAAGCGACTGGTTACGACTCCAGTATTAACATTACCTAATCCAGATAAACCATATAGTGTATATAGTGATGCTTCTTAGATCGGATTGGGTTATATACTAAAGCAAGATGGGAAAGTTGTTACATATGCATCGAGACAATTGAGACCATATGAAAGAAATTATTTAGCTCATGATTTAGAACTTGCAGCTTTGTTATTTGCTTTAAAAATTTAGAGACATAATCTATATGGACAATGATATGAAATATGTATTGGTGACAAAAGTTTAAAGTATTTATTTTCCTCAAAAGGAGTTGAACTTAAGACAAAGGTGATGGATGGAGGTAATTAAGGATTATGATCTAAACATAAATTATCATCCTAGAAAAGCTAATCTTGTGGTAGATGCTTTGAGTTGGAAGAACTATGAACAAGTTGCAATATTGTTAACTTCCCAATGCGAGTTGGTGCAAGAATTAGAAAAGTTAGAAATGGGGTTTGATTGGTGTGAACCTAATAGTTAAATGATGAATTTGGTGATGTAGCTTACCTTATTGGAGAGAATTAAGTTTAAGTAAGAGGAAGATAAGGACATGATGGAAATGAAAGAAAATCTAAGCAAAGGGGATGATTCTGATTTCAAAGATGATGAAAGAGGTATATTAAGATTTAGTGGAAGGATATGTGTGCCGTAAGACCCCAACACAAAGAAGGAAATTTTAGATGAAGCATACATTATTGATTATATGGTGCATCTAGGAGGAAATATGATGTACCATGATTTAAAATCAATGTTTTGGTGGAATGGAATGAAAAGAGATGTCATACAATACATAGTAGAATGTATTATGTACTAAAGAGTTAAAATGGAACATCAAAGATTAGGTAGACCATTGCAACCTCTAGGAATACCAAAATAGAAATGGGATCATATTACAATGGATTTCGTAGTGGCACTCCTTAAGACCCAAGCTAGCTATGATTCAATCTAGCTGATTGTGGACATATTAACAAAGAGTGCATATTTCTTTCCCTATCGGATAGGAGATTCAATGGAAAATATGGCTAAACTGTATATTTAAGAGATAATAAGATTACATGGTATACCTAAAAGCATTGCTCCCAATCATGATAGTCGATTTGTATCCAAGATTTTGGAAAGTTTACATAAAGCTTTGGGTACAAAGTGTAATACCCAATTATAAACACATGCACTCAAATATAATTAGAGATATGTTGAGTGGAAATTAAGGTTTCAAATTTTAAATTTTTACAAATAATTAATTAAATAAATTTCAAAGAAGATCATCAAGCCTACTTAAAAAAAAGATAAAATAAAATATAAATTTGAGGATTGGAATGTAAGTAAATAAATGTTAAGGAATTAAATTCAATAATAATAATAATAATAATAATGAGGAAATTTCAAAATAAAGAATTTAGTATTCTAACATTATAAGAGGTCTGATGGCAAAATCAAATCTCAAAAATATTGAATTTTGTTGCTAAACAAGTAACTAACATCAAAATAAATGTTGATAAATTTAATGTGCTATTACATCCTACAAATAATTCTAAGTTTGTTCGTAAGTTTTCATTTTAATATGATGTAAAAATAATTTTATCACTCATAAAGCTTATAGGCACACAATAAAGTAAACATAATAAAAATTGTTGAATTTTTTAGCTGCCCTTTTACTTTTACTATCAAATAGAAACTTTGAAAGTTTTTAAAATCTCTACTGTTAGAAGCTCCAAACATTAACATATAAAATTGTGCGTTCAAACCCCTTGATTCCCTTATGTATCAGACTTGGTATGATGTTTTTCAACCAACAATATATTCAAGTCTTTGTGTTTACATTTAAGCAATGTGGGAAGTGCATTTTTTCTTCTTCCTCCTTCAATAAAAATGCCCCCCAAACCCTCATTTTCTCTCTTGTTTGTTTTGCCATATACTTCACCAAAATTAGATTTAAACTCACATCTAAACTCTACTTTGAACACACGTTCACTCCATTAGCACTCCACGACCAAGTCATAGCCTACTTGGTCGAAAAACACCATCAAAGTGGACCTCCTGAGTGGACAATTGAAACTTAGTTAAGATTTCCAAATTTCAACCCAACTCAGCTTACCTATTTCAAGCCTCGATTTCTCGTTCGTATAGATACCTTGGCAAATTATTACCACCAATGGACAGTAGGCATGGAACAATTTCAATATTGGCCAGTTGCACCACTTATCATCCATCGAGCAGTAAGATAATGAGTTAAAAGACTAAACTTATTATTTTACAATTTATGATAGTTGCAAGGGTTGATTTAATCCAAGTTTCAAACATGTTACAAGCAAGTTTTAACATAAAATTTTCCATGATTTAAATGTACACATATAGTAGATTTAAGATATGATAACTTTAGGTGATTTGGAACATGAATCAATGAAGAAAATTTGAGTAAAAAAAAGGAGACTTTTTTGGGAAAAAAGAAATCTGCAACTTGCATGTTTGATGAATGCTATGATGACTGGTACCACATGGGTCAATTGCATGTACTTTACCTCTTTATAATAGAATATGACCAAACAACCATTAAGGAACTTAGTCCCACATGGAGTATCTAATTATCTTGGTTCTTTTATATAAGAAGATGTGGTCTGGCTATTATTAAGAAACATACTAGAGAAAAGTATGGGAAATGGTTTATTGAATGTAACAAGTTGACGTTTTTGAAAAAATCACCAACATTCCAATAGTATAGCAATATGTATGTGTGTGTATATATATATCAAATTAGTTCCACATGGTTTAATTGGTTAACAATGGACTTATATAAATTGGTTAATGGAAGAAACATGAATTGAGTTAAGTGTACCCAAGAGGCTTAGCTTTGCGGGTTTGCACATGTGAAATTGGCTTGCTTTGGTTCCCTAGTTCCCTTTGTAAATTCCTCTATGCTTAGTATGGTTCTTTGTTTTCCTTTGGCTAGTTTTTAGTCCTTTATGGCTATGGCCAATAAAAAAAAAAAAGAAAAATTTATATTCTAATTATATATATCCAAATAAGATCTAATATAGGAAAAAAAAAGGGCATGTAGATAATATTTTGAGGAATATTCTTCTTTCTTTTTTTTTTAAAATTTTTTGATCGTATGTGAACAAATATATGTATAGAAACCTATGTATATATATATTCTTTCTCCATTAATATATATGAATAAAGATAAGATAATAATATTAATAAGAAATAATTTTCTGGTAAGATCTAATAGTTGAATATAGTAATTATTTCATGGAGACTTATAATAACAATTGAATAACGAGATGAGGAGGCTTAAATAAAATTTAGTTAAATGATTTATTTCTAAAATCTTACTCCGTCACTTAAAATATACATATACCTAAGTGACATTGTAGATATGATGAAGTACCTCAAAGGATGATAATAGAAAACACCAGGAGTATACTATGAACACCCATTTCTTACCTATTGTAATTTGATGTGGCTGTAAGTTAAACAACCACTTGTTGCTTAAGTAAGTCATTACGACTTCACTAAGTGAATCATAGGATCCAATTATTTGATAATTGATTACTATGTAGATTTGACTTATGTGTAATTTGATCTAAGATGATTGATATGGGTACACAATGAGGTTGCTTGAATAAAATGACTTTAACCTAGAATTGCATATCTTGTTATGGGTTATGTTATTTGAATTAGTGATAGAAAGTGAAGATGATTAATATCAGTTGAAATGTATTGATCATGCTCCTTGAAAATATGCTTGGTTATGAATGATTTAACATGTTTAAGGTGTTGATTGATTTATGAAAACAACGGATTATAGTTCATGATTGAGATATGTGCTTGATTATTATTAAATGCAATTCAATGCATCATTTGCATTCATGGCATGACCCAAAAACGACCTAGGGGCCATATTTTTATAGAGCTCAATTTTAATTAAAGGACCTAAGCGTCATTCAAAAGCTCAATTTAATTAAATGACCAAAGGGTCATGTTTTAAAGCTTGGTTTAAGAAAAAAGAAATAGCTTAACGGTCATATTAAAAGTTCAGTTTCCATGAAGAGACCTATAGGTCATGGATTTTGTAAAGTTTAGTTTATATAACTTAGTTTTCAGCATATAGATCTACATGTTTGGTTTTTGAGCTGTTAAGTGCTATACATATATTTGGCTTGGGAGTCACTAAGTGCCACTCAAATATTTTTCTCGAAAGCTGCCAAGTACCACTCAAATAATTATACTCGGGAGCATCCAAGTGTTGCTCATATAATTTTACTTAAGGAGTCATTAAGTAACGCTCATTATTTGCTCGATTAGGATACTGGCCAATGCATATCATGTGCATTAGCATGACATGTCATTGCATGCATAAGCATCTATTGATTATTAAATTATACTAGGCTCAATTATATTTGATAAAGCTAATTGCTATAACTATTTTGATGATGGCAATAAATTGTAATTGGATATGCTCATATTGCAGTTTATTATTTATTATTTGCTTTTGCTTACTTAGCTTGATGCTAAAGGGTTAGCTTTACTCTAACCTTAAGATATGGAGCTAGAGATAAGACTAGAGCCTGGTTTTGAAATGGGGAAAACTTGATAGCGAGAAATTATTATGTTAATTATATTACTATGGTCAACTCGACCTTAAGATGTGGAGCTAGAGATAAGACTAAAGCCTCATTTTGAAATGGGGATAACTTGATAGCAAGAAACTATTATGTTAATTATATTACTATGGTCAACTCAAGCAATATGAAGCCTTTATGTTAGGTATCCTAAAGGACACTTCTAAGTTTATATAAACACATAATATTTATAAATTTTAACTATGCTTGGTATCTAGTTAGCCTTATCCTCTACTCAAAGATGGAATAGCAATCCATCTTCTGGTACTAGTGTGTTAAACAAATAGGCTTTAGGAGACAGGGCGCTATACAAAGTTATAATTTAGTACAACTTATCATCCGCAAATAGATGGGCAATCTAAGCAAACAGTGTAAACTTTAGAATATATGTAGTGAGCATGTGTATTAAATTTTAATGTTAAGGGAGATAAATATTTGCCAATAATAGAATTTATTTATAACAATTGCTACAAAGCAAGTATATAAATGGCACCTTATAAATCATGATATGGAAGAAAGTGTAGATTGCCATTGTATTGGGACTACGGGGAGTATGAATGATTAGACTCTATATAATTAACCAAACAAATGAAAAAGTTAAGATTATACAACAGCGAACAAAGGAAGCTCAAGATCGTTTAAGAGTTACGCAAATTTGAAAAGAAGACCATTGGAGCTTGAGGTTGGAGATCATGTTTATATTAAGATAAGTCCATTTAAAGAACTTAAATGGTTTGGTACAAAAGGAAAATTAAGTCTTCAGTATATTAGTCCATTTAAAGTACTAAAGAAAGTGAGTAATTTGTCTTATAGAGTAGCCTTACCCCCAAGTCTATCAAGTTACCATGATATATTTCATGTCTCAATGTTAAGGAGGTTTATTAAGAATTTGAATGCAATCATGGAGTTAAAGCCAGTGAAATTGAAGAAGAACTTCAAAATTATGAAGCAACTTATAAGGATACTAGATAATCGGGTTTAGAAGTTAAGGAATTGAGATATGGAATATGTAAAGGTACAATAGGATGAATGTCCAGATTTGGAGGCTACTTAAGAATCGAAGACAACAATGAAGAAATAGTATCCTTGGCTCTTATGATTTCCAAGTTAATAAAAGAATGTAAGTTGTCATTTTCGGTTAATTAAGTAAGGCTTAAATATACAAAAGTTTTTAAGACAAAACCTTTTCAAAGGGGGAGTAGAAATGCAAGCTTCGCAATCAAGTATTTAGGGATCGACACATAAAATTAGGGCGATCAGGTAAGTTATCCTATCAAGCCCAAATTTTATAATAAAGTTAGTAATATTATTAAAAGTGATCTATGAGTTTGGATTTAGAAAAATAAGTAATTAAATATTATAGTATTACATTATACATATATTACTCATTATTTATCGCAAATGTATAAAACCAGTCATGATGATTAATGAATCCATATAAATAAATTATATTTACACTAAAAATTATAAAATAACATAAATAATATATAGGAATATTTATTTGCACTATATTTGTGTTTATGTGTAGGTAAAAATACTAGAAATTACTTAAAATACCTAATATATGTTAAAATGACACTAAATTAATTAAGGAAAATTAATGAAAAAAATCAAGAAAAATTGTGAAAAGTGTAGAAATGTCTGGATTTAGGTGTGGCAAGCCGATAAGTAGAGTTAGAAAATCAACAAATAGAAATAGGCTATTTAGAAAGTGAAAAAGAGAAAAAGAAAGGACACTAGGCAACAAAAAAATTCAAGAAAAATACTAAACACCTCTGTAAATTTAAGGAACCCTCTTCATAATTCATTTTAGTCAGTTTGGTAGGTAAGAAAAATTAGGGAAGGGAGAGAAGAGAAGAGAGGATATTTTTAGAAAAATAAATAAACAATAGTGCAATTAGGGCTTTGGAGGATAAATTACATCGAACAAACACCTAAAAAGGAACAACCACCACCGCTTGATAGTGGGGCCATTGCTAGGGGCTACCGATAAAGGAGGAGCTACTGCTGGTGATTGGAAGTTATTCAAACCGTAAGTTCTTCTTTTAACCAATTTTTGTACAAATTCTTCAAAATATCAAACCTATGTGGAAAATTATAAAATGGGTATTTTAGGATATTTTTGTATGTAGATTTACTAAAAAAAAAATTCAATTTGATAAAATCAAGTTCCGGGATATATTATCCTTAAGAAATCACTAAACTTGAATTGATTTTCACTTTTATTTTAAATAACCTTAATAATGTAGTTTTGAGCCCAAAATTTTTGTGTATACTTTCTAGGGTACACATTATATTGCTATGAAGAGTTTCTCTTGAAATTAATTTTTCAAATTTTTACTTAATTATTGGGCTTAAAATCATATATAAAAGGTAATATTTTAAGTATATTTTATTATTTAAGGCTAATTTGATATAAATTATGATTTAAGATGTATTTAATCATCTTGAAATGTATATAAAAGGCAATATTTTAAGATGTATTTTTCAAATTAATTGTAGTGTTGGGCATGTTGGACATATGCTTTATGTGTAGGTTATGTAATAAGAGATAATATGTGAATATAGGAAATTAAACGAGTAGAACATATTAGGTTAAATTGATAATATTATTTTATGAGGAATATCATATAAATCTAGTTTGGAATATAAATTTAGGAAATTATGTTAAAAAGTTTAGGGTATTCTGACATTGGGAGCAAATTCAGTAGTTAAATTAGTAATAGAGCGTTTAGTATAGACTATAATACCGATTGGGAGCTAAATAGGAGACTTAGGATACCCAGATTTAGTTAAATGAATTTCACCTATTAGATTAGGAGGAGGTTCTAAGGTTTATGAATAAAAAACTGTAACTAAAAGCTAAATTAGAACTCAATTTGGTAACTGATTTAGAGACTAGTTTAGGATTAGTTTAGTTACAAGTAATATAAAACTTAGACAAATGGGAAAACTATGATTTGAAGTTTACATGTAATAAGGGTATAAATAGTAAAAGGGCATTTATATTATAAGAGTAAGCGGCGAAGATTCGACCCTACATTAAGCTTAAGTAAGCAAATTAAAGATTTCAGGTAGGTAGGGATTAATATGTTAGTGTATTTTGGAGTACTATATTATGGTACTCAAAGGTTTAAGATTGTAATTGGTTGTACTTGTAGGTAGGTGCTTATAGGTAAATGCTTGCATGCATGCTTGTGTGTCTCTGAATTTTTGGTTGTATACTGATGTTTTGCTATGATGGTTTGTTGTAGTTTATGCTGAGTGAAATTGTTTGATCACTATAAACTGGACTTAGTTGTATTTGATCAAAACACCTTAATTGAACATGTATTGCAACTCCTTAGGGGATAACTAGGATTTTCCAACTAAATGCCAACACCTTCAAAAAGGATAGCATTGTCGCATAATGGTCCCTTCTTCATCCTTAGTCGAATTAAGTGATAGGAGAGGAGTTCATTGTCAGGATGAGGGCAGTATTTGAAGGATGGTCATGGGAGGAGTAATGCCTCTATTGCATAAACCTAGGTTTAGTCAAGAGTTGATACATACGCGTTGAAACTCCTCAAACTCGAATTAAAACAAGTGAAATTTTTTTAATTTCATAGTAGACTACACAATGTTGTGTGATGGCATTTGTGTGTTGCATTACATTTAATTAATTGCTTAAGAAACATCATCGTGTTGTGTACAATCTTATATCTCTATCTTTACTTACTGAATTGTTGGTTGCTCACACCCTTATAGATCTTCCTGTAAGTGCTAACTAAAATGCTTCACTATAACTACCTTGAAGTTAGTTTCCTTTTGAAGAACTTTGGGGAGTAAGGACTAAATTGGTTTATCAATAGATTTTTTGAGAGTTTTTTTAATAACTCCTAGATATGTGATTTGATCATGTAATATTTTACTTATTTTAGACTACTATGATGTATAAATATCTCCTAGAATCTTGAGACCATATATATATACATATATATCTATCTGAACATGACTTAAAATTCTATATGTAATTTATCAATAATTTTGTACAAACTATTTACTTTAAAGTGGGTAATCATAGATACCATATGTGAATATATCTATGACAACAATTGTGAGATTAGTTATTATCTTAGATTAGTTTACATGGTAGGATTGTTGCAACTCTACCGCTTTGGAGCATAACATTAGGTAAGTTGAGAGAAGAGAGGTTGTTCTTTAAGTTCAGCAAGTGCGAATTCTATTTAAAGTAGATAGCTTTCTTGAGTCATGTAATGAGCCTATACGGTACAACTATAGATCCCAAGAAAATAAAGGTAGTTGATGAGTGGCCAAGACTTACTACAATGTTAGAGGTAAGACGTTTTTTGGGGTCAACCTATTACTATCTAAAGTTTATGGAGAGCTTTTCTAAAATAGAAACATCTTTGACTTGATTAACTCCGAAAGGGGTCATGTTTGATTAAGACGACAATTGTGAAGCTAGTTTTTAGTAGTTGAAGGATAGGTTAGTGACAACTCCGATTCTAACCTTACTACGTAGTAGGGAAGAGTTCATTGTTTACAATAATGCCTCCATATAAGGGCTAGGGTATATTCTTATGTAAGATGTTATGGTAATTGCATATGCTTCTCGCCAACTCAAATCACATAAGAAGAACTATTCGATACATGACCTAAAGTTGGTAACTGTGGTACATTTCTTAAAGCTTAGGAGGCACTGCCTAGCAGGAGAGAGATACAAAGTGTATATGGATCATAAGAGCCTTAACTATTTATTCACTCAAAGAGACCTAAATATGAGGCAAAGACGTTGGTTAAAGCTAATTAAAAAGTATGACCTAAACATTTAGTACCACCTAAGTAAAGCCATTGTGGTGGCTAATTCCCTAAGTAGGAAGGGATAAGGAAATTTGGCTAGCTTGATCACTACTCAAAGATTGTTACTTCAATAGATGCAACAACTTGGGTTGGAGATGTTAATTAGAGTGGTTAGTGCCAAGTTGGAAAGTTTAAGGGTACACCTTACCGTAATTGATCAAATTAAAGTTATATGAATAAAAGATCAGGGAATCTAAGAGATTAGGGCTAAGATGGAAGTACGGAAAGCTTTAGACTTCATAGTTGATGCCGAGGGAGTTGTAAGGTTTAAGGGTAGATTATGTGTATCGGCATAGTCGAGGTTGAGAAATGAGATATTAAAATATGGATACTACTTAACTTATTCTGTCTAACTAGGAGGCATGAAAATGTATAAAAACTTAAAAGATCACAACTAATGGAACAATATGAAGAGAGAGATAGCAGAGTATGTGTCTAAGTGTTAGACTTATCAACTAATCAAAATTGAGCATTAAAGACATGCCGATGAGTTGTAGCCTTTGCTAGTACCCCAATGGAAGTAGGAGCACATGACCATAGATTTTGTTACTACCCTACCTATGTAGGTGAAAGTAGAAAAATTGGCGAAGTCTACTCACTTCAATCTTATAAACATCAAGTTCCAATTAAGGAAGCTCGCTAAGTTATATATTCAAGAAGTAGTGAGGTGGAATGAGGTACTAGTATCCATCACTTCTAATAGAGATATTCGGCTTGTCAGTCACTTCTAGAGAAGCCTATAGAATGCTTTGGCTACCAAACTTTGATTCAATAGTGCTTTCTATCCATAGATAGATTATCAATCAGAGCGCACCATTCAAATCTTGGAGGTCTTGTTGAGAACATGCGTACTTGACTTGATGGTCCTTGGGATGAGCACTTAGCCTTGATAAAGTTCGCTTATAATAATAACTACCAAGCTACCATTGAAATGGCTCTATTTGAAACTTTATATTGTAGAAAGTGTAGTGCCTATTCACTAGGATGAGGTAAGTGAGAGGCAGTTGGCGGGACCAAACTTGGTGTAGGACGTAATGGATAAGATCACATTGATTCAATAGTAGATGCAAACTGCTTAAAGTAGACAGAAGAGTTAGGCTGATAAGTAGCTTCACCCTTAGAGTGCTAGGTAGGAAAGGAAGTATTGTTGAAAGTTTCACCAATTAAGGGTGTAGTTAGATTTGAGTTAAGGGGTAAGTTTAAACCAAGGTATGTAAGCCCTTTATGAATCATAGAAAAAGATTGGTAAGGTAACCTATAGGTTAGAGCTTTCGCTACGATTAGAGGGCATGTACAATGTGTTCTATGTATCCATACTGAGGAAGTATAAGAAGCTTAGTTTGGATCATAAGGAAGAATTACATGTATAGGTAATGGACCTAGAGTCGATGGAGTTAGAGCTAAACATATCAATAGTAGAATGGTTGGTAAAGATAGTCAACACTAAAGTTCAACAACTAAGGAGAAGGGCTATTCCTTATGTCAAAGTCTAATGGCCAAACTAGTTAGAAAGAGACGTAGCTTGGGAGCTAAAGAAGGAGATCAAAAGTAAGTACCCTAAGCTGTTTAAGGAGTCAGGTATGTAAACTTTCAAGGACGAAAGCTTTGTTGAAGGGAGGTAAGACCCAAAGTCAAAAATAATAAATGAAGGGAATTAAAAAAAAGTTTTTATTAATTACATAATCAGTATAGCATGTAATTAGATATTATGTACCAAGGGTAAAGTAGTCTAAGGAAAAAATTTTCAAATCCCTTAACTTCCCACTATGTATCTCTGTTTCCACATTAACCTCCTTCATTCTTGATATGTTTCTTTTCTCCTTTAGTAGGAAACCAATAAGAACCACCAAAAAACCTAAACCAAAATTTGGATTAGAAGGAAATATGATTTTTCAAGTGAAGCAAACATCATATTAGGAGTGAAAATGTTGTGTTCGGGTAAGTTCTTGCTCTATTGTTGAAGGAAACTCGTTTTCCCTCAAGTTTTGACAGAGAAACCTCAAAGTTTCTTGTTTTTACAAAGGATAATAGTGGGAAATCGTAGGTTTCAGCGTTCTTTTGCCAAGAGATATTAAGTAAGTTAGCTTGAACCCCTTCTTCATGTTAAAGTTCTATTCTTGATCTTGCATGGTGCAGTTTGAGGGTTGGTTGAGTTTGGCATGTGTTTTTTGTTGAGTATGGTTATTTGGGGTTAAGGAATGCTTAGTGATATATGTGAGGTTAGAAAAACACCCTGGAGTTGAAGTTAGGTGTTTGGGTTCAAGGTCGGAGTATTGCGGGGAAGGAACCACTCAATACAATCTATTGAATTCTACAAATTGTGCGATTGTACTTAGCATTTGAACGCTTAACTTCAACAAAACTCACAAAACATGAGTTTGGGTCAGCTTTTGGATGCCTTGTTTGTAGCAATATATAGAACCTTTCCAATTCATGTTTCATGACATTTCCAACCTTCTTTTTCTATCAAAAACCTTTCTAACATGTTTTAACAAGTTCTTTAAACCAAAACATCAATCAAACACTGTTTTTCCAATATTGATTCAAAGATTCTTGCAGGATCTTGTAGCTTAGTTAAAGAGTTAGGATTGCAAGTAATGGTTATTGGCTTTTGAGTTGAGTTTAAGGGTTGAGGTGATGTTTTCTTGTTGTATCAGGTTGTAGAGCATCTAGTTACTCATCAAACACTACTAAAGTTTCAAGTATGGGATATTTGATTAATTATTGTGTGTGTTAGGCTAATATATATAAATAGGACATTAATGGAAATTGGACTTAATTGATTGCTACCTCTACTTAACTTCGACACCTACTGGTCAGATCAAATGGTGTTAGTGAGTCACATGGTGATCTTTACGCGATACTATCCCCTATGAAGTCTTACATTGAAATGACCTAAGTAGATTTAGGATGGTTTTTGAATACTTGAGTGTTAAGGAGGATGCAATACCAATACCTATATAATATCTATATATTGTGTGTGCAGGGATCATGAATAACCTCAAGTCTCATGACATTGAGACTATGTTTCTTATGAACTTAAATAACGAGATTAAAATAGTTGATTATTGCATTTATGAATGCCATACATGTACACTTGGCTTGTTACGTATATGTTCTTGTGTATGTATGTGGTATCATGTACTAGGCATTAGCTCATCCTGTGAGGGTTGTTGTTTTTTAGCTATAGGTTCAGATTATAAGGTATTCAATGCGGTTTTATGCAAAGTTTGCTAGTTATGATTACTTATATTATAATGATGAAAGAGACTGCTATTACTATGATGATGGAGTAAGGACTTCGTAGGTTCATTTTAGGAATAAATTCTAAGGACTTATGTTTATTTCCATTATATATATATATATATGACTTGTGTTATGTTGGTGTCGCATGTGATTCCTATTGTTGATGTCTAGTAAGCTTACTCTTGCGGGAGCTTTGGGTTTAGTGCTATTTATGCTCTAGGCTCTTTCTTTCTATAAAATTTTAGTTATGATATTGTATATTATTTGTGAAGTGAGTGGTTGATAATCTAATCTAATTTCATTTTGAAGTTATTAATTGTGAGTTGGCAGGTTTCATGATAATTTGTGGAATTTAGATAAGTACATTGATCCTTATATGCCTTAATGTGTTTGACTCTAGATCTAGTACATGGTAGAGTTATGACGTTATGGGTTTCAAGGCATTATAATTTCTGTGATTGTATTTTCCCTTTCTTTCTTTCTTTCTTTCTTTCTTTCTTTTAATAATTAAAGGCCAAAATGTATATTTTTAAATTTTGACGTGAACGTAGAGAGACCATTAATATATTAAAATTATCCTAATGAATGTGAAAACGATTGTCATGTATGTCTTATAGTAGTACTATTTTAATCAGCGGTATAAACAAATTGCATTATATTATTTATTAAATATTTAGCCATAATATAACTAATGTTGATGATCGCAATTGAAAACAATAACATTTTGACTTTGACATCCCTGTGCAGAGAAAACGCGTAACGTACTATTGTGGAGTTTATTGTTTGGCAGCTTATACTAAAGTTGACTGAAAAAAACTAATTATATCACAGGGTAAATACATATAATACCTAAATTACGATCATGCTGTGTATGTATCTTGTCAACCTTCAAAAATTATCCATAAAGTGTTTCAAACTTTAATAAATTCACAAATAAACCATAGAAGTTATAAATAATTTTTTAAACTTTAATTTTAATATGAAAACATCCTTTAAAACTTATTAAACTATTCTTTAGCACCTTTGAATTTTGACTTCAGTATATTTATTAATTGAAAGAGTGAACATTCTTTATAGTAAATTTTATCGTACAATCACCTAACTTTTTTAATTATTAATAAACTTTATTTACTGTAATTTAGGGTAATTTATGATTAAAAATAGAAATTGTCTAAGAAAGCTATGATAGCTCTCTCGAAAACTATCCATGGCTTTTTTTTTTAACTATTACTAGATTTTTTTTTTCATAATTTGTGCAATTTTATTGCAATTAAAATGTTATTATATTTTGTAGTCATTTTTTAGTAACTATGCTTTAGGATCGCCTATTCTTTACATTATCGATTTATTCAAGTCTATAAAAATTAATATTCATAACAATTGAAAGTTAATATATATATATATATAGAGAGAGAGAGAGAGATTTGTGTGTAATTTTCCTATATTATATTTATAGGATATCACAATCGAGCTTCCACGATGTCATCTTTTGTGTCCTTGCCCACTTCCATCAATGTCAAAATTATTAAATTAAGAGGAAACCTTCCACGTCGGTGTCATAAAGTACATTTTAAAACCCCTAGTGGACTCGGCGTACAGAACAAGTTGCTGAACTTGAAAACAAGTCAAGGGCTCTTGGCCCATTGTTTTCACATGTGCTACGTGTCCCAGCTGATACTGTACAATAAAATAAACAATGTCAAGGGATTTGGAAATCTTTTACAAGCTATCACTGTAATGCATGCAATGGGAAGCAATAATTCATAAATAAAACCTCTTCCTCCGCGGTAAAAACACCTTTCATTACGTGGTAGCATATACATCTAATATGCTGAATATGGTGAGGCTAAACTAGTTCATAAACTTAAAAACGGTAGCGGGATATTTGTGATATCTTTTATTTTGTTTGTTTAAGAAAAAAAAAATTGATGGAGGCACTATTAGGAGTACTACATCTATCTATTTATTTCTACATGTGTATTCTTAGTCAACAAAGTAGTTAACAAATCTGTTAGTTTATTACTCTAGTTCAGCAATTAGTTATTTTGTTTGTCTAACCAATGTATATATAAGGGTTGTAGTAGAAATGTATAGTTAATGAATCTAATCTTCACGGAAGTCTTACTCCATTAAACATACTTTCTCCTTAATAGAAACTTCACATCAAATCATAGCAGAACTTAAGATGGTATTAGAGTAGGCTCAAAAACATTCAAATTAGTTTGTCCACTACACCATAGCTTTTTGATTTCCTTCGCTGGAGTTGTCATTGCATCACAGGTTTTCTTCTTCCTTTGCTGAAGTATTATTTTTGTTGCTTGACAATCAAATCTTAGCACAGAATTGTCTAGGACTAATTGCATTATTCACTGATCCATATTATATTTTTGGATCTCATAGTCCTAGTATGACACTAGAAACAATTGTTTTAATGGAAATAATTTCCTAACTTAGAGTAAAGCAATCAAACTAGCACTGGAAGCAAAATTAAAATTAAGATTTCTAGATGGATCTATTGCTAAGCCAAAAAGTGATTCACTTGATCTTGTGAAGTGGTTAAGAAGTGATTATATGATTCGATGTTGGATCATAAATTCTATAAGTCTAGATATAGCTCAAAGTTTTATGTATACTCATTCGGCTAGAGAGCTTTGGACAGAAATTATGGAACAATATGGAATTGTAAATGGACCTTTGGTCTTTTAATTACAGCATGAAATTAGCAACATGAAACAACTGAATCTAAGTGTAAGTGTGTATTATAATAAGCTAAAGAAGTGTTGGGATGAGCTACAGCAGTTACATGGATATCCTTCCTATATGTGTAAGAGGATTGAATACTGTACTTACAATTTGCAAAATTGAATGATATCTATGACTCTGTCCGTAATCAAATTCTTTCGATAAAGCCTTTACCTACTGTCAATAGAGCCTTTTATTTAGTTCAGTAGGTCGAAAAGCAGAAACAGGTGTCTTCTTGGATCAATGCAAAGTTAGATAGCTTGGCACTCTTTACCAACCGAACACAGGATAAGCTAAATCAAGGTTATTATAGGAAAAGAGGCAAGCAAAAGCTGGTTTATAAGCACTGTAAAGGTGATGGTCATACAATAGAGAACCGCTTCCAATTAGTCGACTATCCTTGTTGGTATAAAGGAAAGAAAATTGTTAAAACCAAGGTCAACTTTGTTACTACATGCCATGTTTCAAACACTCCTTTTGATTCAAATCATAGTGTGTATGACATGAGTTAGGTAAATGACTTCCTACGTTTAGTTGATAAGACTCTCATAGAATTTGTTTGTTAGGAATTAATGAAGCAAATGGCTATAGAAGACCAGTCTTCTATGGTAAATTTGATGCATTGTGCAAGTATGTGCTCTTATTCTTGTTGTTGCTCAAGTATTAGGGGGTCTATATGTTCTTAAGTCAAGTATTAGTAAAATTGCTAATAGTAGTATTCCTAGTAGTTCAACTATTTTAGTTAATTCTACTAGTCATACTACTATAGTAGATTTACAATTGTTACACAAAAGAATGGGGTATGTTTCACCTGTTCAATTGAAGCATTTGTTGTCTAACAAAGCAATGAATGTAAAGGATTTTATTTGTGAAGTGTGTCAGCAGTCTAAATTTCATAAACTTATGTTTCCTAAGAGTGTTAGTGAATCTCTTAAACCTTTTCATTCATTACATGTTGATTTATGGGGGCCCTATGTAGTGGAGTCTATTACAGGAGCACAATATTTTCTTACTGTGCTAGATGATCATACTCAAGCAACTTAGACTTTTATGATGAAACATAAGGCACAAGCTTAATGTATGCTTTCCAACTTCTTGTTATATGTCAAGAATCAGTTTTGTGTTGTTCCCAAAATTATTTGAACTGATAGGGGGATTGAATTTTTTGGCTAATGAATGTATGAACATACTCAAGAAGTTAGGAATTGAGCATCAGCAGACCATAATATATACTCCCCAACAAAATGGCCATGTGGAAAGGAAACATCGCCATCTTTTCAACGTTGTAAGGGCTTTACGCATTCAAGCAAATTTACCTAATGTCTTTTGGAGTGAGTGCATATTAACTACAACTCATATAATCAATTGCAAGCCAATAGATAAGTTGAACTGGAAATGTCCTTATGAATTTTTGTTTTAACAGAAACCAAATTATAGTAGGCTAAAGGTTTTGGGGTGCTTGTGTTTTTTTTGCCATTCATCTGAGGTTTTTAGATAAGTTTGATGCAAGCGGATCTAAAGGTATATTTCTAGGCTATGCTTGTAGACAAAAGGGATATAAAGTTTATGATTTAGCTTAGCATAAGATAATTGTTTCCAGGGATGTGGTATTCTTTGAAGACATGTTTCCTTATCATGATGATGTCATGTTTGATGATACTGTTTTTACAGGTCCTATGCTTTCGCATGTAAGTCTTGAGACCCTAGCATTGTCACAAGATTCTACTTTTCCAGTATCTAATGCTATTTCTTTATGAGATCAACATCCTAGGTGGTTTACTAAGACTCGCAAGACTCCATAGTAGTTACTTGACTTTGTACATACAGCTCATACTAATAATGCAATGCATGATTCCACCATTCTTTCACAATCTTCTACACATAAATCCTCTTCTTCTCTTCCTTTATCTCATTCAACTTGTTCATATCTATTGTTTGATACTACACATTTTCATACTCTTCCATCTGATTTAACTACTTCCTTAGCAAATGTATTGTCTGTCTAAGAACCGCATTATTATAAATAGGCAGCTAAACTTCAGGTTTGGAAGGATGCCATGAACAAAGAGCTTGATGCTCTTGATTGCAACCATACATGGGAGTTAACTCCTTTACTTAAAGGGAAGAAGGCCATTGGTTGCAACTAGATTTACAAGATTAAGTTTCGACTAAATGGGTCAATAGAATGATATAAGGCTTACCTAATAGCTAAGGGTTTTACACAACAAGAAGGTGAGGACTATCATGACACATTCTCTCTTGTTGCTAAGTTAGGAAGTGGACGTATTCTTATAGCTGTTGCAATAGCACATCATTGGCCAATGCATCGGATTGATGTTAATAATGCCTTCTTGCATGGCTATTTAGATGAAGAGATCTATATGGTTCCACTCGAGGGATATGACAAAGCTTTACCAAGCCAAGTTTGTAAAATAACTAAGCCACTTTTTAGGCTTAAATAAGCTTCACGACAATAGAACTTAGAAATTTCTTATTTCTTAAAGAGTCATGGTTTTCTTTAGTCCCCACATGACTATTCATTATTTACGCACCACACTACTTACGGATTTGTTACTATTTTGCTTTATGTAAATGATATGATTATCACTAGATCAGATTCCTCTTTTATTTCTAATATCAAAGCCCACCTTGATGCTACATTTACTATTAAGGATCTTGGTATTGCACGATTTTTCTTCGGATTGGAACTCTATTCCATAGCTACTAATGTTCTAATAAATCAACACAAGTTTCTTGTGTATAAATTGCGTTTCCACACGGATGCACTAGCTCGTTCGTGTATGTTTCAACGTTTCATTCCAAAAAGTGGGTTCTACATACATGTATCATCTAGGTTGCTATGACTTTTTCTTTCTTTCTTTTTATTTATTTATTTTTTTTTTGTCATAATCGGCAAAGTTGACCTGAACGAGGACAGACAATTAATTAGTAAAATTATCCTAATAAATGAGAAAAAGGAAAGTTATTATGTATGCCCAAATGTAAGAACGATCAGGTCGTTTTATATTATATCAGTACTGTTCTAACTAGTGATACATGCAAATTACATCATATTATTTGTTGAATACTCAGTGGCGTCATAATTAACGTTGATTATCGCAATTAAAATAACAATAACACTGTCTTTTGTATTCGCGTGCAAAGAACGCATAATGTACAAATGTGGACTTTATTTTGTGGACACTCGTAATTAAGTTGACTGAGTAAACTAATTATATTACGAGAAAAATACATTTAACTCCCAAGTCATTATTTCAGTACAAATAAATCTTATAAACTTTTTAATATTATATATAATCCATTAAATATTTGATAAATTAATAAATAAACCTTAAAAGATTGTAAATTTTGATTGTGATATATGTAAATGTATCCTTAAACTTATTAAAATATATCTCGATAAAAGTTTTTTATATTACCATGTTATATGTATATATACATATATGACACACATATACATACCAAGATGAAAATATAAAATGGTATTTACAATATCCCCATCTTATATTTACGAGATTGACCATCGATCTTCCACGAGGTGATCTCGCGTGTTCTTACCCACTCCCATCAATATTAAAAATTTTAAAATTCTTCCCCGCCGGGGTCATAAAGTACCATTCAGAAGGCTGCTGAACTTTAAAACAAAAGCCAAGGACTCCCGTTGTTTTCACATGTTCCGTTTCCCAATTGACACCGTCGAATAAAATAATCAACATCAAGGGAATTTGAAATCTTTTACTTGATATTATTACAGTGCTCGCAATGGAGTAATATTTCTTAAATAAAACCTCTTTCTCCATAATTAGAACAACAAGGAAGCGTAGATATCTAAATCTATAATTATTGGTGCTAAACTAGTTTATAAACTTAAGACAATAGAAGAACAACTTTATGTTTTAAAGGAAAAAACGAATAATAAAATTGTTGGAGGAATAAGTAATACTTGCGTCAACTTTGCTACTATTAGCATAGAAATACTATTGGCTCTATTATTAGTAATGTAATACTTGTCTTAATTGAATCTATAGTTACTCGGGGATTCAACATATGATATGCAATCAACATAAAAGATGTGAAAGGCCTCCTTTTATTTCTTTTTCTACCATTTTTTACTTTTCTTTTTGCAATTTTTACAGTTTTTGTATTTTTATCATATTATTTATTAAATATATTTAATAATATTATTTTGTTAAATTAATCATTTTACAGACTAATGAAAAATGATACGTATTTGTTGATTAATATAAACAAAGTATGAAAAATGAAAAACATAAATATGTATATGTATGAATGAAGTAAAAAAAAAAAAAAAAAAAAAAGAAGACAAAAATACAACTATGTAAAGTGTAATTCACGTTAGCATTTCATTGGAATAAAAAATGAAAAAAGAAAAGGTTTTATAGAAGTTTCCTTCATAGGATTTCTTAGCACTCCTTAGAGTTTATTGAGAAGATTAAATTCAACTTAATTCACAACACACAAAACTTTTAGAGAAAGAAAAGGTAAGGAGAGGTGCTTCAAGAAAATATGGTTTTCATTACTGCATTGAAAATTTAATACTAAGAGGATAGCCCTTATATATACATATATATATGTCAAGCCTAGTAATACGTGTAATCAAGATTTATTTAATCTAATCACTACAACTGATACGTTTAGGAAGAAAATGATTAAGACAATTGATCTCTAACAAAAATAACCAGTAAGATAGAAAGATAATTACTAAATTATAAAGTGCTCTTAAAGTAGAAATGATGAAAAAAAAAGCATTTTTAAAAGTTATACGGTGAAAAAGGATACGAACTACACTCCTCTGGATAACTCACTGAAAAATATTGCCCTATGCCTAATCTAATTGCATGAATTACGAAAAGACTATAAGGAATCAATAAGAGTAATAGATTAAAAGGATAGAACTAGATCAAATGCATTAGGTAATTCATTCAATATTCAAAAGTGGTTGCCTTAGGATTTCAAGAGACTATTTATACATTCAAATCTAAATATGCATAAGACATTAATAAAGGGAAATACAAAACAAAAAAAAATGCATTTGCTTTCTTAAGCTTAGCATCTTGTATTTCTCTAAAATTTGGACCTTAGTACATTTTTTAATTGAAAAAGTAAACATACTTTGTATCACCAATTTCCTTAAGTCTAGAGAGATCATTCACAACATTTAAAAACTAAAGAGTCTATATACACCAAAATTAAAAGGGTTAAATTGTATCTACTACCTAAACTTTATTTATTTTTGTAATTAAATATTTTGTGATCATCTATTCTACCTAAACTAACTCTATTCACTTTCAATTGTAGACATAGATTTTTTAACTAATCGTGACTTGACATGTGATTAATAATATTAATTCGATAGGAATAAAGCTACATAGATATTTAACTTATTAACACATGGCATCTTTCCTATTTAAATGTTTTTTATTTAATAGTACAAAACACGTATCGTTTCTATTTAAAGTAAAACACATATTTTTAATTAGAAAAGAAAATTATGAAAGAAATCCATATAGATTTAAAATTTGTCAATATATTTCATAATGATCAAAATAAATTAAATTAATAAAATGAAAAGATTATTTGGAAAAAGAAAAAGAAACAAAATCCCAACCCCTTCTTCTTCTAGAACTTCGACGACTGACAGCAAATCTATGAAATCCAACCATAAAGACTTCTTCACTTGGAAGCCATACATACCTAGAGAAACCAGCATATAATTATAAAAAGATAAACATTTTCAACAAAAGACCACCGATTTCGACACCTTCGCTCTAGGCAATCATCGAATCTCTCTCCCTCTTCACAAAGATTCGACTATTATTAATTCGGATTACATGAGATTACAAACTCAAAGAGAAGGGAATTTAAGAAATGAGCCATTTTGAATCGAAAAATATCATTGTCTTGGGACTATGTGTGGGTATCAATAATAAAAAGGTATTGTGATAGATTTTTATGGGTTTCAGAATGTTGTTGATCTGGGGCGTCGTAGTTCCTGGAGAAGAACAGTTTGGGGCACTGGAGTTACTGGAGAAGAAGACGACATTACTGTAGCACTTTTCTTCGATTAATAATTTATATTTTAATTATTCTGATTACATATTAATGACTTGTTTTAATTGACAATATGATGTGGCGAGCATTGTTAGGATTTCTTTTTTATCTTACCTAGAGCAGCACATATCATTTACATAGCTTTATTTCTATTAAATTGATATTATCGTACTCGTACACACGTCGAGTCATGATTGGTTGAGGCATATGTGTGTGCAAATGGAAGTTAATAGAGTTGTATTGTAAAAATTTAATTAAGTAGTGTATTGACTTTTAATATAGATAGTAAATACTTATTTTAATTCAAACTAAAGCCTAGTAAGGCTCCTATATTATATTTACAATCGAGGTTTCGTGTTATCATCTTTTGTCTCTCTACCCACTCTCATCAACATCAAAGATTTTTTAAAAAATCAAAGGTGTTGGTATAAATTAAGAGGGAACGTTCCACGTTGAGCTCATGAAATATATTTAAAAACCGCGTCGCGCACTATGGCCTACAGAAAAAGTTGCTGAACTTCATAACAAAAGTCAAGGGGTCCCATAGCTTTCACATGTGCAACGCGTCCCAATTAATACTGCACAGTAAGCAACATCACCCGAATTTTGAAATATTTTACTAGCTACTATTTTGATGCACTCGCAATATGGAGTATAATTCTTGAATAAAACCTCTTTCTCCGATATTAAATATTTCTTATTTCAAGGTAGCGTATACATCTAAATCTATAATCAGTGCCAAACTAGTTCATATACTTAAAACACTAAGCGAATAGTTACGATGCCTTTATGCCGTTTAAACTATGTCTAGGAAGAGGGAAGGAACATGAATGAAAAGAATTAAGAAGAAGAAAAGAATTAAAATATTTTTTTTTAACGGGAATTGCAACGAAGGAAATTAATGTTTGGAGCTAAGTTCAAATAGGGATTCATGTTTCAAAAAATTTGAATAATGAATTAGTGTTTTATAAAGTGATTCAATTACGGAATTAATGTTTGTTAAACTTTAAATAAAAAATTAATGTTTTAAAAAGTGGTTCAAATAATTTTATAAATTGATTATTATGAATTTTTTATTTGAACCACTTTGTTAAATATTGCTCTCTTATTTAAATTTATTAAACCGTTGATATTTCATTTGAACTTTTTAAATCAGTAATCTCTTAGTTAAACTTATCCTTAAAGGCTTGTCACTTCATTTATAATTCTCTTAATATGTTTGTTTATAGGAAAACTAATCATTACTAAGATAGAAAGTAATAAAGTAACAAAGTAACAAATTTCAAAATACTCATAATAATAATAAGAAGAAGAAAAGGTAAATTAAAAGGAGAGATGGATCGGTAATTATAAACCTTTTTCCCCCCTTTTCTTTCTCTTTCTCTCCACTTTGGAGGGTAACAAAATGAATAGGGCCAAGGAAACAATTTCAACCAATTTCCTTCCTCTCCACTTTCCTCTCTATAACAAATAATAGAATAGTATAATTTTTCCGCTGTTTTCCTTCCTTCCCCACTCTTTCCTTTCCCTCTCTCTCATATATAGTTGTGAAAATCGCAATACTTTCCATGTAATTTTATAAGTTTATAATTTTAGAAGATTTTCTAAATCAACTCATATATAAAATTGTTTTCATATAAAAACTTACGTTTTTAATCAAATTTATATATGAACCCGATACAAACTTTTGTTTTTGATCGAGTTTACCAATCCTATATATTTGAGTTAAAAAAAAATAAGAAAACATAATTAAACTTTTATAAGCCATCAACTATTAAGGTATTACGTCATCTTCATTATGCTATTTTAATTTTTTTTTCTTCTTTCTCTCCCTCTTTAACCCTTTTATGCTTATAGCCTTCATCTAAGTTTCATCTCAATAGCAAATATTGCAAAAATAATTATATACTTCAATTTATATCATCAATAAATGAAAATAAATTGAAATGCTTAGATCTCTTTAATTCATTTTTTAAAAAAAAAAAAATTTATTATCGACTTTGTTTATGCTTCTTCCAAATATTTTAAATTATATATTAATAAGAATTTTTTTTTTATGAAAAATGAACTTAATTTCTTTGTGTCTTTATTTTCATTATATATTTCAAGTTTTTAATAATTATTATCAGCATATCCATAGTTTTATAAAGTTATTTTATATGGATTGTAGAAATTTATATTTCGATGTTTTGATTCTACTTTGACAACATTTTCATTCCAAACATAATGTTAAGGGGGATAAAAAAATTGTTGGAGGGACAAGTAACACATGCATCACTTCGCTATAACTAGCATAGAAATGCAATTGTCTCTATTGCCATATTTTTGTTTGAAAAGAATTTTCAATGGCATAAAATATAGTACAGATCGATATACATTCAATCACAAAATGATTCAATGTGTGATAAACAATGAATACATAAAATATAAAAGGTTTCTTTTACTTTTCTTCATATTTCTAAGGTTTGATCAAGGTCTTCAAGATAAAAATGACTTATGGGAGATTTTTATTTCATTTTCTCCTCCTCGGATCTTCTAAGTCTTTTGCTCTAGTCAACTGTTGTGGTAGTCTTTTACAAGTTGGCCACCTTATTGTAGGGGCAGATAGGTTCAGAAAGGAAATAAAACGGACAACCTTTCTCATTGTTCAGAGCTAGCACCAATAATCCTTTCAAAATTCATGAAACAAGCTCTCTGAGCCATTTGAGTTTGAATAACCATGTTCTCATCATCACTCAAGTTCTTCCTTTTCCTGGCCTTTATCCATCTGATTTCTTCAACAACAGCCCAAGGCCTGTTTCCTAATCCAAGATGCTCAAATACGGTAGGAAACTTCACAAGCAATAGTGCCTACCAATTACAACTAGACACCATATTTTCTTCCATTACTACCTCCACTGATAGCATATATTATGGATTCTTCAATGCTTCTACTTCAACCAACCAAAACTCCGACACCCCTTATGCAATCGGCCTATGTCGCGGTGATCTCCGGACCGAGGCCTGTCGAAATTGCCTTAACACCTCTGCTTATAATCTAAGAGAACTCTGTCCTAATCAAAAGGAAGCACTTGTGTACAATGAAAATTGCACACTACGATACTCAAATAATTCATTACTTGGCAAGGCCGTGAGCAGTCCTGACTATATGTTGTACAATGTGAATAACGTGACGAACCCAGATTCATTCAACCAGGCTTTAGCGGACCTGTTGAGTGACCTGCGAAGCAAGGCTGCGTCCGGTGGCTCTGTGCGTAAATTCGCGGAGGGTAACACGACTGCCGGTGTTTTCAGCACGATTTACGCATTCGTGCAGTGCACGCCTGATCTGTCTGGACAGCAATGCTCGGATTGTCTTGTTGATATTGTTTCACGAATGGATCAGTGTTGTTCTGGGAAACTTGGTGGCAGGATTATGAGTCCTAGTTGTAGCTTCAGGTTTGAGACAGCACGGTTTTTGGATCCTGTTGAGCCCCTGCCATCCCCATCCCCATCACCACCAACACCGGCCACCTCACCATCTCCACCAGGTACCGTATCATCAAAATGGGATCAGGATTTGAATCTATTATCTTTATTAAGGACAAATCTATGCCCTAGTTCGGTCTTTTTCTTAAGATCTTATCCATACTGTTTGACTTAGATGTTATCATCATAATCATGTTCAAGGAAAATAACATGGGAGGGGATTGGCCTTTGAAAATAAATTCAAATAAGAATAAGCTTTTCAAAACTTAAATAAAAAATTAATGTATTAGTAAGTGCTTAAAATAAGATATCACCATTATAATACTGTTAATGATCTCCATTATCATGCTATTGTGTTAATATTTACGAGATAAGTACTTAGTGTATAGATGTATAATTAAATAGAAAAAATAAATAAAAAGATAAACTAATAAAAAATAAAGAAAAATTTAAAATAATTTTAGAAAGTAAAAATGGGCTAAATAAAAAGTAAACCCAAATAATAAATGATAAAAATATTATTTTTCAATTTTTTTTTTCTGATTTTATCAATTTTATATGTTTTCTCATTTCTTCTATTTATTTATTATTTCATTATATATCTATTCGTTGGTGTCTACTATGCAAGTGCCATGTGATAGATCAACTATATTAGTTAAAGTTAACAGTATTATAATGATGCTTTTTTATTTTAACTACTCATTAAAATGATGAATCTTTGAATTTTTTAAAAATTCTTTCATGTAATTTTTCTTAAATGCAAATATAATATATATCAGGATTTTGGAACCATACCTTGAGAATTTGATTTGGGGTTTAAAGTCACTCTTTTTTTTTTTTGGCAAGATTCCAAAGTCACTTTGAGTAATCATTCTTCAAAATGCCCATATCGGTCGTTTTACCAACATGGATGTTGGCGCTGTCATGAAGGAACAATTCCAGCTCTATGATTTCTTTTTCTCTTCTTCTTTACCCCTCACGGATAAAAACCATAAAATACGGAACTTTGAAATTAATATAATGAGAAGAGTATTTGAAATTGTGTATATAAATTATGGTTTTATCTCTACAACTTTATCTACAATTTTTGTGTATATAAATTCTAAAGCCAAAAAAAAAAAAAAAGGGAGAGCTATAAAAACATGACTTGTATTTAGATCCTTTGGCCATATTTTGGGTCAAATTTGTAAACTTGTGACTTGTGTTGACTTTTGACTTGTAAATAATAACTAATCTAATAAAATCGAGTTATTAAATAAATTTCATAAAATAATATAATTAAAAATGATCATCATAGAGAAGAAAAATAATAAAATAATTAAAAATAAAAATAGATTCAAAGCTAACCTTCATTTTGTCCACCCCTAAAGCCACAAGGTAATTGGTAGCCAAGCGAGATGAAGTTGGTCATTGGCAAAAAAAAAAAAAAGAGTTTTATGAGTGGTTTGTCAAGTAATCCATGGATAATGGTGGATGGTCATCTATTACCTCTTGAAAAAATAATAAAATCTTAAAAGCTTGTGCAATATCATAGAGTATTTAATCTTTCTTCCTTTTTTCCTTTAAAAATTTTAGGAGTGGTAAATAGCTACCAACCAACAAAAACTAAGGAGTAGCTTGAAATATAGAAGCACTTCATGCTCATCTCACTAGTTATATGTCTGTGCTGCTCCTTATTGACTTATATAGAAATAATATAATTTGTCATGGTGGTAGAGTCTAATTTAAGGGTGATTCTAGTTTATGTTAGCATTAGCACATGTTTCTAGTAACTCAAATTTGATGAGCATAAAATAATCAACCAACTGTCAAAGATAAGCACAAAATCTCTACTTATAACCTTTGTCCTTATCAACACATTGTTGAACCACAATTTCTTCATTGACTTAAGGACAACATAGTTATGGTAGTGCAAAAAAAGGTACATCTTTAATGATTCTATGAAGTGATCATTCTTCTTGAATCTTGTACTTACCTTAAATTCATAGCCAAACTACAATTGGCCTCATGCATAGGCTAATGTTTTTGAAAGGATAAACATCTATGAATAATATCTCATTGAAGAATGACATAGGATTTAACATACTTGTAACATCCACATTTGGTAGAAAGGTACATTGCCTTTCTTTCTTCTCATGAAAACTCTATGGTCGCAATAGAATATGTAGTGCCTCCACATCTTAGGGTGTCTCAAACAAACTTCAAAGTCATTTGTATCATCTCCATCACTTTCTTCACAATACCACTAAAAAGATCTTGGATGGTCAATTTTACTCTATGCTCCACATTTCAATTGCCATCAATGAGTCTTTCATATTCAATTAATGTATGCTTCATGAGTCATGACCATCACTTATGATTGATAAACTTGTGTGATATCAAGATCATCCAAATCAAGGTTCAAGTGGATGTACATTTATTTCACAAAATTAATGAAGAACCTATGCAACATCACTTATGTTGCACAAATATTAGTAACTCCTCAACTTTGTCATTATTGTAGATGGGTGTATTATGGTAATAAGTTAGACCAACCTCTAAATTTAGAGAATGTAAGAAAACAATTCGAAAATTCCATTATTTCTTGAATAATTATTCATAAAGAAAACGAAAAAGACAAAAATAATATATTTATATTTAAAAAGAATCCCTAAAAAACCTAAAATATCTTTAAAATATCACTTAAAAATTAAAGGGATTGGTAATAGGTCTGAAAAAGTATTTTTCAAGCCCAAAACGTCATCAATTGGGTTTACTAAGATTGCCCTACTGTAGAACTCAAAAACCATCCTAAAAAATATATAATAATAAGAAAAATCCTTATTGGATCAAACGTTTAGCCTGTTTGAGCATAATTGGGAAAATTACCTAATTTATTATGTCTACATCAACTATGACCCATATCAACCTAAAATTTCTTAATATTAATGTGCCAATTCAAAAATTACTAATAAATTGTATCAATAGGCACCACGATCACTTTTAACAAGATCCTTATTGCAATCCTTCTATTATATTTATTCACAATATTACTAATGGGAAAACTAAGGATTATAACTTTGACAAGCTTGCGTTAAATCAAAGCCAATTCATTATGCATTGTTAGCTACAATATGGTGTAAGAATGCCACCACACCCACACCTACATAAGAACTACTAATAACCATCCAAAAGTACTTATTATTGCAACAAACATAAGTTATATAACAATTGAGAAATATATCCACGTAAAACGTTGAAAAATTTATAAAAAACTTTTAAAATAATGCATGCCTTAAATTCAAATTAATTAAAATAATGTTGATAACCAATATAAAGTATTTTAGTCTACGATGTCACTTATATTAAATTTACAAGTTTTTGAGCTTTAACATAACATGGAAGAAGATCAAAAGAAAAAGTGTTAATGTAATATATAAGAAGTTGCATAAGGCATAGAGGAAGGGGGAAAAAACACCTAAAATTAAATGGTACAAAGACCACTCATCTCACTGACTTAAAGTAGGCTTAATATAATTCCCATTCCTATTTGTTAAAAAGTTAGTGGAAAAACCACCTATAAATAATCAAGACTACTTAACTTCTATTTGGAAGAAACCCCGTACCTCTAAATTTTCCATCTATATTTATACTTGTGACACAGCTATGAGGCTAAAAGGGAGCTTTAAGCCTCATATATATTGTTGTAAACAAGGGTAGGAAAGCTTTGATTTAACAATATAGATTGGACATAACCCTAAATTGAATGTATATAAGTATTAAATTTTCAGTTAGGTTTGCTTCACCATGGGATTTGCTTTTTTATCCACTTTTATTGTAAAATTTTTTGTTTGTTTCAATCATGGTGTAGACTGAAAGTTATAGTTTGGTTTGATTTAACCATACAAACTGAACCTAATCAATAAAGATCGAATTTTTTATCTGATTTAATTTGATCTATAGCTTTATTTGAATTTGTACCTAGCCCGAAAAGTGCTCTATCGGCCAATAGATTGTAAATATAGTTTAGTGTCTTCAACTCAATTTTATTTTTTTTCCTTTTTTGTTTTTTTTTTTTTATCGCCTGGTAACTAGAAAGAAATATGAGTAGCCATCAATACATAAAGCTTTTCCTTATCTCTATTACGACAACTTGCAAATACATCCCTTAAACTACCAATCTAGTACAAGTAAACACTTTAAATTTATGAAGCGTGACTTCACTTCCATAATTTTTTAAAATATGCATATACTTCCTAATTCGTCATTTAATTCTTAGTTCTATTACTATCTATAGTATATATAGTCATCATTCGAGAATTTAGTAATGGTTTAAGTTAGAAAGAATATAAGATAAGTTAATGATGACATATTTTTGGCTATTGAAACTAACTTTCCATGACTTTTATACATCGATGGAATGGTGAAGTTACATTTTGGAAGTATAAGAGGTATATTAGCATTTGACCAATGCTTTAGGAGGGTTTATTTGTAATTAAAATCAACCCACCAATGTTGTATATGCCTACAACTAAGTAATATTTTATCATGAATGGTCTAATAAGTGCAATCTTTGCTATATAGGTAGCAAGAGTAACACAGCAAGAACAACAATCCTGATTGCGCTACCAATCACTGTCTCCATGATACTCATCATCTTTATCATCATCTTCTTGAAATTGAAAAGGAAAAGAAAACAATTGCCAATTGTAGAAAGTAAGTCACTTTTTGACCAATATACCTGGAAAGAATATTGACATTTATGTCTTACTATCTTCTAAATTTTTGAAATTTCACAAGGCAAGAATTTGACTCTCTTGTTTTCTTCTCACAAATCTTGCGTAGCTGTTGATGAAATTGACAATGTAGAGTTTATGCAATTTGATCTTGCCACTATCAAAGTTGCAACTCATGATTTTTCCGATGATAACAAACTTGGACAAGGTGGGTTCGGGCCTGTCTACAAGGTAGGAAATATAATTATACACATATAGATAAGGATCAATGATGACTCTTTTCTTCATGTTATAAAAATCTTGTTAATGGACAGATAATAATATTCAAAGATACTATAAATAACCATCTTTATCTTCTAAAAGAGTATAGACCAAACATGATACTATAATATTATGCTATGTTGTCCTAGTGACCACCAAATATTACGATATAGTAACCCCATATTTTACTTTTTTTGTTGTTCCTTTAGGGTAAGCTTTCTAATGGACAAGAAATTGCAGTGAAAAGATTGTCGAGAAATTCTGGACAAGGAGAGGTAGAATTCAAGAATGAAGTCAAACTACTTGCTAGATTGCAACATAGAAATTTAGTTAGACTTCAAGGTTTTTGTTTGGATGGATTAGAGAAACTGCTTATCTATGAGTTTGTGCCGAACTCAAGTTTGGATCATTTCATATTTGGTATGTTGTTCATCTCCAAATTAGTGCTTAGTAGTTATTACTCGTTATTTACTATTTTTTCTTTCAAGAAATTCAAAAGGTGTTTTATACTATGGTTCTAATTTATGATTATCAGATCCAGTTAAGCGCTTACTGCTCAACTGGGACATTCGTTACAAAATAATAATTGGCATTGCACGAGGGTTGCTTTATCTACATGAAGATTCACGACTTCGAATCATCCATCGTGATCTTAAAGCTAGCAACATTCTACTAGATTCTAAGATAAATCCCAAGATTTCAGATTTCGGTATGGCAAAATTGTTTACTCTAGATCAAACTCACGCAGACACCAGCAGGATTGTTGGAACATAGTAAGTGCAAGATAAGTTGAATCGATTCATCTCTCTTCTATTTATTATTTTAAAGTGATGGAGAAGAACTTGCATCATTCTTTTATATTTCCAAATATGTCATATGCAGTGGATACATGGCACCGGAGTATGCTATGCATGGCAATTTTTCACTTAAATCAGATGTTTTCAGCTTTGGAGTATTGGTTTTAGAGATTGTAAGTGGCCAAAGAAACAATTGCTTTCGCCAAGGAGAAATAGTAGAGGGCCTTCTAAGCTATGTAAGTATTCCAAAACAAAAATCATCAATGCGACTTTGCCTAACAACTCTCACTTCCTGACATATTGATATACAAATTATTTTAGGCATGGCGTAATTGGAAAGAAGGAGCAGTAACAAATATTGTCGACCCCACTTTGGGTTTTGGATCAACAGCTGAAATGGCACGTTGTATTCATATTGGTTTACTGTGTGTTCAAGAAAATGTAGCTGATAGACCTACCATGGCTTCAGTGGTTCTCATGCTCAACAGCTATTCAACTACTCTTGCAATACCGTCAGAACCGGCATTTTTCAACCATAGTAATATTGAATCAAATGTGTCTAATATACAAGTGTATACTTCCAAGGAGTCGATTATACGTCAATCAAAGAGCAAAATGGAGAACATATCAAAAAATGATGCTTCCATCACAGAATTATATCCACGATAGATTGTTATGGTGTTATTATCCTTTGAAATGGAGATACAATGATTTCTTAAACTTTACAACATTTTTCTCATTCTGTGTTGCTAAACCTATTGGTTTCCCGCTACTTCATAACTTATAAATTGTATTGTATAATTCTGATGTACCTGATGAAATATTTTTCTCTGTAAGTAGATTGAAAGACCAAGAAGTGGTTATATTTTTTCTTTTAAGGCAAATTAAGGTTATCCATACGATGATGTAGGTGACAAATAAAAAGCATAAATACTAAACATCCGATATGGCTTAAACCGTGATTATGGACAATTGGTAAGTCCTTGGCAAAAATCATATATATATTCTTGTTTCAGAGGAGAGTTGATTCATGATAACCAAATAAAATTCTTTTAGAAAGTTTCTCTCTTCTCGAATTCTAATAATATTCTGACATACTTTTCATCTCAAATGGAGACATTTCTTCAATTTCCTATTCTATTTTTCCCCTTTTCTCCTCTTCTAGTTTTGATTCTGATTCATTATATTTGATGCTCTTGTCCCTTAACGTCAACATAATTCAGATTTTTTTTTTTTAATCTATGTTTCTATCGTGACAAAAATTTTGTTTATTTGAAAAGTAACTGAGATTTTACTGGTCACATCCATTAAAATGACATTTCAAGATTAATCAAATTTTAGAATTTTACAAAGTTTATGATGGACAACAATTGCTAATTCTTTCATTTGTTTTAATGGGTGTTCATCAGGATGATTATGTAAGTTGAAGGGATAATAAATGGACATCTTGGATACATTTTGTTGAAAATTTTAGAGTTCAATTTAAGAAAAATCAATACAATCATGATCACAGTAATGTGGATCATGTAAAAGTCATGGACAACTTGGTTAAATATTTAAATGAACATGATGGTAATGTGGCCTACTGTGATAATCCGAAAGAAGACATAAGCCAGGGTATGTTGAATGATAATTCCATCACTAGAAAGAGGCACCGTGTTACGTCAGATATCGACAAGGAAAAAGATGGATGATGTAATTAGGGTGGTAATCAAATCGAGTTGAAATCAAACAATATTGAGTTCAAGTTCGAGCTCAATTTAAAAACTTGAAGCTCGGATTCAACAAAGTTTTAAATTTTAATCTCGAGCTCAAATCAAAAATATATATAACAAGTTCAAGCTTAACTTGATTAACTCAATTAAAACCGAACATTTTATAAATTTTCCTTCATTAATATTAGATTTTCTTATATTTAAATAAATTAAAAATATATAAAAAATTATACCAAACTTGATTAGGTTTATAAGTCTAGTGAGTTTAGTATTTTAAAGTTAAAGTTCGACTCGATTTACTACTCAAGCAGCTTAAACTTGACTAATTGAATTTGAATAGAACTCAAATTGAGTTTAAGTAGTTTGCGAATTAGTTTAATTCATTTACATCTCTAGATCCAAGTAGAGGTATTAGGATTATGTTGGATTTTGAAGTCATAATTAAAGACGTTGGACATAGACACGGGATTAGAAAATAACATTACGCACAAAGCAGGAATTTAGGATTGCCATTATAGGCTTTGTATTGGAAGGCATTGGCGATCTTCAAAGGTAAAATTTCAAATAAGACAAACCAGAATACTGCATAAGAGTTAAGACAAAAGAGACCATGATTTAAGAGACATTGAAATTGCATTATAAATGTTGAAACTTAGGAAACTTGTTTTTTTTTTTTTTTCTTTTTCTTTTAACAGAATAACCCTTAACTTTGACTAAAGGGCAAACTAACCATCTCAACTTTCAAAATATAATTTTTAATCTCTAAACTTTTAAAGTGTGGTTTTTTACCTTATAAACTTTAATAAATTGGTAATATAAAGAACATTTTTTTTTAGTTAAAAAAAATCACACTATATCAAAGTTTAAAAGGTCCTAAAGCATATTTTGATAGGTTTAAAAGGTGTATCATACAAAATTAAAGTTTAAGGAGATTATTCTCAATTTATGGGGATTCTTTATTAATTTATCAAAGTTTAAAAAGTAAAAAATAATCCTTTGAAAGTTCATGAAGTCAATCTATATTTAAATCAAAGTTTTTGAATGTTGTTTACATTTTCACCTAATATAATTGCTAAGATTAGTAATCTAATGGCACGTAGTACAAAATGTTGAATCAACACAATTGCTTCTCATCTAACTAAAGAAAACAAACATAAATCAAGAGAGTTTTTTCTTCTTCTTTTTTTGTTTTTCTTTTAACAAAATGTATTGTAGAGTTCCATGACTTTCTTAAGAATTAATAGTTGTAGTAGCAATTACATCAATCACTAATCTTGAATTTGTTTCTACCAGAAATCTTCATCCATCCACTTCTAATAGTTAACTCGAAGCTAGTAAGAGTAATTTGGGACTTGGACACGACACAACCTGATTTAAATGGGTTATGCTATAAAAGAATTTAATACATAACATAAACGAGTCAAACCCATTTAAGTATAGTTAAATTCGTTTTTAGGTTCGAGTTAAGCTTCTACTCAAACACTAATAGGTTGTTTACTTAGATGATTAGAATAGATGGGGAATGGAATTGCAATTACCATGTAATTTTTTTATTCACTAACCAAAACAAAATGAGGATTAAGTTAAGAATAAGAAGTGAAATGACAAAAATACACCCACCCAATTATAACCCCTCTTCTACTAACCTGCCTAAGTATAACTCCTCTTCTACTATCAAAACCCTAACCTCTCTTCCACTATGGAAACCCTAAACTTAAAAAGATATAACCTATATTATCACTTTTTTTTTTCCTTGGTATCTATAAATATTTTATAAATTTAGTTATAACTTTTTAATTAATAAATGATATCAAACATAAGATAAGTAAGATATGACATAATAATACCAATTGTTTACTTTAATATAAATGAGTTCAACTTAGACACGAGATATGTTTGGTTGCAAATTATGTCACGAGTTTAAGTTTTTCAAATATGAATCCATTTAAATACGAAAATGAAATATAATATAATAATACAAACTGTCAATCTTACTCTAAGCCTTCATTAATCATAGAAAAAGTAATTTTATGTATCCAAATTAAAAAAAAAAAAAAAATCACGTCCGCGATGTTCCATTTCTGTCCACTTTGCAGCTTGGAAATTGGAAAGTAAGATGATGTACCGTAACTTGCAACACGCACCGCTTGGAGGAGCTCAAAGAAAAGTTATACTCGTGCTCTCTCTTGGAGACTTAAACCCTTGATCTGTGGTTCCCATGTCCATTCACTAACCAACTATACTACTGTTCTTTTCTTGCCATAAAATGAAAAATATACACACTTTGAAAATTGGACTAAATTAAACGCCCAAGTAACATTTTAGCCAAAATTGGCTCAATGATCTTAACAAGTTAACTATTCCTCGTAAATAACTATTAAGTCCAATAGGTATATGTGAAAAGTAATTATTTTAAAAAGAAAAAACTACATTTTTAGCTCTCCTACTTTATTACTTATTCTAATGGAGTTCTCAAATTTTTATTATTTCTATTTCAATTCTCAAAATTTCTAAAAGCTTGTAAAAAAAAATCTATTATTAATAAACTATAAGTTTTTTCATTAACAGATGACTCTTTTACAAACTTTTGAAAAATTTTACAATTGAAATAGAAAAAATAAAAAGCTCAAAGACTCAATTAAAAAATGTGAAAAGTTTTGAGAACAAAAAGTAAAAAGTGTACTTTTTCTCTTTTGTCCCTTTTAGGATGTATATTTTTATTTGATTTTCATTTACGACTTATGCTTGTGTATTTGTGTGTGTATGTTCCTTCAGGATATATGTTTTAACAACACTTGTAACGTTAGAAAAAAAAAAAGATCATAATTTTGATCATTTTAAAAACTTATGTTTTAAAATGGAGAAAAAAAAAAAGAAAAAATAAAGTCCTAAACGAAGAGCTAGGAAGAGGAATTTTGGTCCTTTCAATGTGCTTTTTCATATCGATTGACAAAAATTTGAAATGATCGATGATATAATTTAGTATTTTGAATAGAATGAAATTGCATTTAATTTAATAATTTTAACAACAATTTTTTTTTGAAAATTACATTGCATATTAGAACAATTTAGGAGAGGGATTCGAAATTAGTATATCATTTTAGGAGACTAGTGTTAATTAAATAATTGTATAACCTATTTGATACTTATTCTAATTATTAAATTAAATAGATAATAATGAACACAATTAATTATCATATTTAATTTAATGATATTATGAAGTATCAAATAGTTTATTCAAATATATTATTAACACTAGTCTCATAAAATGATATAATAATTTCGAATCCCTNTTCTAATTATTAAATTAAATAGATAATAATGAACACAATTAATTATCATATTTAATTTAATGATATTATGAAAAATTAATTAGTTTACTATTATATATTTTCATATTCAAAAATATAAATAATGATTATATTTTAAATAAGATAAATAAATCTTTTTACTAATATTTTAACACAATTAACTATTCTGATTCATTAAGTTGTAGCCCATATTTTTTTACTAAAATAAAAATTAATAAATGGTGAAAGAGAGATAAATGGAAAATTGCACTTTAGTCCTCATAATTTGATAATTTTTTTTTCTAAGTGAGTCCTTGATTTTTTATTTTTCTTATTTTAATTCTTAAACTTTTAAAATGTTGCAAAAGAGTTCTTCATTAATGAAAAAACTAGTTCACTAATAAAGAACTCTTTTACGAACTTTCCTAAAGTTTGAGTATTGGAATTGAAAAAATAAATGTTCAATGACTAGCTAGAAAATGGGGTAAAGTTGAAAGACTAAAATTGTAATTTTTTCTTTTAAAAATAACCTAAATTCATCTGAGGCTCCATTTTACTGAAAACTTTTAACTGCTAATAAAATAATCAATCTAAACTTGATTGGATCAACTTAAATTGTCAATTTTTTGTGACTTTCAAAATGAGTAACAATTATATTTGAAGACATAACAATGGCAGTGTTAGTTTGAGAAAAAAAAAAATTACCACATTTACCTTATTTTTCAAACATAATTGATGGATATGGACCTTATCTATCTTTTTTCCAATCTCGACGTGTCGGTGTTGCTTTTGCTGACCTGATTCGCTCAAAAAGGGGTCAAGTGCTCTGAAAGGAAAGTAGTTACACTCATCTGGCCGCGAGCGATGACTTTGTCAACACGTTCGTTTTTCCTTATTGTTTAAGTAAGTGGGCCAACTTGCAGAAGGCGATAAGGACCTGCGTTATTGAGTGTTGACTCGTGAACTTATACATCAAATCAAAGAAACTTAAAGCCAACACGATGAAACGGGAAGGGAAGAAAAAAGCCAGCATAAGAATTCTAATAAGATATATTTATATTATTGCGATTTAGATGGAAAGTAGTGAATAATGAAGTTAATAAGTATTAATATTTTTTTTAATTACTTAACTCAAGATAATTTAATTAGTATTGAAGAATTATTCCTTATTATTACCTTATAAATCAATGTCAATTTTTTCTTACAACTAATGTGAAACTTCACTTAATATGTGTATTATATATATGTATAAATATATATATTATACATATATTTATATTTGTATATTAACTATTGTGATTAATATAAATCTTACGACATTTATGCGCATATGTAAATGTGCTGAGAGACCATAAGTGGGGTGTGACGTTCTCATGACATATGTCTTGTGTTGTGTAGTGCTCCTTTACTCCAGCTACAATCTTGTTCTAAACTAGCACATAGGATAGTTTATACGATTCATTCATTAGGTCATACTCATAAAAGGTATTTGATATGAAAATATGGGCTAAGCACATAAACATGCTACGAGTTATGGTTATCCAGTCCCATCAATATTTAAGAACTTTAAAAAGTAATAATAAAATAAAGGATCAATATAAATTGAAAGAGAATTTTGTCAACGTTACTTTAGAGAACTAACTAGTGCTTGCAAAACCTCTGTTGAAGCAGCACAAGAGAAGCAATGGATGCAAAATGAAAAGAAAGGATATTGTGTGATTAGAAAATGACTTACTATTTCTATTCCATCAATGCACTATTTATAAGAATTGCCAATACAAGTAACTATAACTACTTCAACTAACTTTAACTAACTATAATAAACTAACATGTGATAAATTGGAATAAGAGTATCCAAGTAAAGTAAGTGAACTAGATGATGAACAGAAAAGATCAAGAGAAGAAATTCCCTTCAAATAGCGTAACACACGAAAAACTCCTTGCAACCGTAGTGTTCGAGGAGCCTCAAGAAATTGACTCAAACGATGAACAACAAATGAGATATCTGGGCAAGTTAAAGTTAGGTAAAGAAGTTTACCAACCAAATGTCAGTAGAAAGAAGGATTATCCAATAAATTCCTAGAAACATTGTCTAATTTAGAATCATTAGGCAAAGGAGTCAAAACTGGTTTAGAACCAATAAGGCCTGCATTAGTCAAGACATCCAAAATGTAATTCCGTTGGTTGATCAATAGGCTTGTAGATGTGTGGCAGATTTCTAAACCAAGGAAAAACCTTACAAGACCTAAATCTTGAATACTGAAATTTGAATGTAAAGCACTCTTTAGATGTGAAATAGCAAGATCATTGTTGCCTATGAGAATCATATCATCAACATATAAGAGCACCACAAGAAAGCCATCATCATAATTATGAATGAAAAGAGAATAATCACTTTTGGATTGATAAAACCCTTGCTGAATCAAAAAGTTAGAAATTTCAATATTCCACTATCTTGACGCTTGATTCAGTCTATATAATGACTACTTAAGTCAACATACCTAAGTTGGTAAAGCTTTAGAATACCCTTATGGTGGATTCATATAAATCTCTTCATCAATATGCTCATGTAAAAAAGGCATTATTGATATCTACTTAGTATAAAGGCTAACTATGACCAAAAGCAATAGAAAAGAGTATGCGTTTTGAGCCTAACTTTGTAACTAGAGAAAATGTGTCTGTATAATCCTCGTCCTCAACTTGTGTATAACCCTTAGCAACTAACCAAGCTTTATACCTTTCAACAGATCTATTAGGTTAATATTTACCTTTGTAAACCCATTTAGATCCAATAGCTTTCTTTCCTTTAGGTAGCTTAGTAAGTTTTCAAGTATTGTTCTTTTCTAAAGCATCTAATTCGAAATTCATAACATCAATCCATTCATTATGTTTAATTACCTATGAATAACAACTTGGTTTAGGAACAATCAATACATTGGCCAAAGAAACAGTATAATCACGTAGTAGGTTAGTAAAAGTGTATAAATCAAATAGGGGGTATGAATGTGCATCTAAAGTATGTGGAACAGAAACATAATTGACAGTATGTACATAATCCTTGAGCTACTGTGAAGGGCGTTTAACTTGAGAAGATTTTCGACATTCATTTATAGAGGTAATATTATCACTAGAAGTTAGTAAGTGCACAAAATACATAGAAGGAATAGAAGCATTATCAAAAGACTTAAAAGAAACATATGGGTACGAATCAAGGTAGTGAGAGGAAGAAACAAAATTAGCACTAATATCCAGTACAGTAAAACCAATAGACAATTGAAAGGGAAAGATATGTTCATAAAAAATGATATCTCAACTCACAAAAATGTTTTTACTGACAAGATCAAGTACCTTATGTCCTTTTTATCCTTGAACATAACCTGTGAATACACACTTAAGTCCTTTTGGGTCCAATTTGTCATGAGGAATCGGATGTTTAGTAGCAAAGCATAAACATCCTATGGTTCTAAGATGGGTGTAGTCAAGTTTATATCTAAACAAAGTTTCAAATGGTGTTTTCCAACTCAATGAAGCCATAAGCATTCAATTAATGAGATAAGTGGCAGCAAGAACACAGTCACTCCAAAGCTCCTTTGGTAAATTGGCATGAAGTTTAAGGGCTCGTGTAATCTCTAACAAATGTCGATGCTTACGTTCTACTCTGCCATTTTGTTGAGGTGTATAGGTTGATGTGCATTAGTGCATTATTCCTAATTGTTCAAACAAGGATTGACAAACAAGTGATAAAAATTCTAATCCATTGTCAATATGAACAATTTTAGGAGTGATATCAAACTGATTATGAACATATTTGATGAACTTATCAAGTACAGAGAATACTTGAGTTTTATTATTAATCATGTATGTCTAAGTACTTCTACTAAAGTCATTAAGAATGGTGACAAAATAATTTGCACCAATAATTGAAGCAATACGATAAGGTCCCTACAAATCAATATGTAATAAGTGAAAGGCAAAGAGTGATTTGTGTTTACTGTTTGGAAAAGGAAGCCTGTATATTTTTGCTTCATAAAAAGTATGATAGTAGAAGTTTTTCAACTAAGGAGAAGAATAGATATCAAGATGTTTTAACTTTAAGGTTGAAATATGGCCTAATCTAGTATGTAATAGTTCAGTTGAAGTAGACTTATTACAAGAATGTAAAGAAGTCACAGTAGAAATTGTCACATTTGATGAAGAACAACCAACAATAGCTTGAGGCTTTAGTACATAAAGTCCACATACTTCATTTGCTGTAACAATAATGGACTTAGTTGTCTAATCTTGAAAGTTACATGAAGTGGGTGTAAAGGTCACAATTAGCTTTAAATCATGCAACAATTTACTAATAGAAGGAAGGCTGTGAATAAATTCAAGAACAAAGAACACATTGTGCAATATGAGATTTGGAAAAATGTGGACAATACTAACTACTATTACATATTTGACATTGCCATCTGGTAATTTGATAGGAATTGGTTTCATAAGGGTTCTTTTGTCAGTAAATAAAGAAGATAAAGGTATCATATGGTCGGTGGCACCCTATATCCACTATCCATGAACCATCAATATTTACAACCTTAAAACAACTGCTTGTGAATGATATAATACCTAAGGAATGTATCATGTTAAATGCTGGAGTGAGCTCCTTAGATCCAACTTGCTTATTCTTCATAAGTTTCAAAACTTCTTATTATTCATTCTCAACTAACATAGGGTCTCCTGAAGTACTTGCACAATACTTTGCATCATTAGTGTGATAATCAAAAGGTGAATTTGCTTGTTTCTTTTCTACTGCACAACAAGAAACTAAATGTCTACTAAAAGCTACTATCCCTTTCCTAATTATTTGTTTCCCTTTGTACCAATCGAGGTATTCAATTATTTAGAAATAATTCTCTACACTATGTCCCTCTGATTTGCAGTGTTTATAATATGACTTAATAGCTACTAGTTTTTGTTTCTTCTTATCCATACCCATACAATTGGAAAGAAAAGCTACAACATCCATATTTTGATTAAGTGTAGTAATCTAACGTTGAGTCTCAACTTGTTGTACAAGGTAAAAGGTTCAACTAGTGGAAGGAAGTGGATGCATGCTAAGGATCTAACTATGAACACTCTCATAACACTCAGACAATCCCATAAGAAATTGTATCAATTTATTTTGTGACTTAAACTCAGCAATATCTTTACTTAAAAATTGAATTTATATTCTTTAATCATTTTCCTAGGTTTCTAACTACTTCATCAATATCTCACTTCCAAATATAATAGTTTTACCTTATTCCATCACATATGATTCAAAAGTGGTACACAATTTTAATCTCAATTGATTCTTTTGAGTAAGATTGTCTTATTTTGTCAATAAAAGTTCTATAATGTATATCTCAATCGTTTCTCCTAATATTTCCATAATATCTTTTATTAGTATATCTTCTTATATAAATACTATTGATAAGATATCTCCTATGTATCACTTATTCAAGAGACATCTGACATGTTGATAGAGGCTAGGAACACGTAGGAAGCTGTAGCATTCTAAGGCATTATAGTTAAAGTGATATTAGAGTATAAGTTATGGATCATAGAAAAGTTAAGAGTGGTGAATTGTAAAACAAATCAGGCTAATCAATCATAAAAGAGCGTAGGTTATGAATCTTTAGGAAATAATCTATTGTTACGTTCTAGTATTGCATAGGATGCACCATCATATAGGAATAATTATTTGCATTCAACAAAAGTTCCATTTATAACAAAAGATTACTACAACGAAGTTCAACTATACACTTGTTGACATAAAAGTGTATAACCTTCAAACATAACTAAACTTAATATATAGTATTTTTCTTTTATTATTAGATATGTACAGATCCTTCTTGAGACTAAGACCAAAATGTAGTAAGGCTCCTTCCAAACGTAGTTGACTCCATTCTATATGCTCTCGAAAGTCTTTTCTAATGCTAATGATGCCTAGTTAGTTTTCTTCATAACTTAAAAATATATAGGTATCCCCTCAACTCTCTATAAGCTAAGTGAGTGTGGACAAAACAAAATACAGAATATGCATAACGCATATTCACAAAAGTCATTATCATAAGGCATCCAATTTCATATTTAGAATTACTGAGATAAGATATCTATGTAAGATATACGTGCTATGCTCATGCACATAATAGGTATTAGTACCGATATCTTAGCCTAACTTAGCTCTCATTCGGTTAGTCGACACTCCTAACCATTTAGATACAAAATCTAAGAATCTAAGGCAACAAGGAGCTACCAAAATGTAATATTTAACTAGCCTAGTTGAAACCACATGAAGTAGAAAGAATTGATTAAGCAATGCAATTTATATGCTTAAAACCCAACCTAAAAATATCTAAGTTTCCAAAAACTTAACTAGTTTATCCTTTTGTATCATGCCATGAATACAGCAAGCAATACAACAACCGAATATCGGGCATGAATCTCAACTTCTACATCATAAACATCTCAATTAACTTAACTCCAGCTTTATGCCCTAACTTTATAGTTCATGTAGGGTTTACTTAATTGAACACTCAAAAGAATATATCAATTTCCAAGTTTTCCGAGCAATAAAATGCATTGATAAATCAATCATACATAAGAAAACACTTCACTCAATTAATATACATTCAACATAATCATATGTCTAATTAATCAAGTATACAATTGCAGTTTACGACACAATTGATTCCAAGTTAAGTAAACATAGGTCCACTTGCACAAAAATAGAAATATCTACTTACTAAAGCTTGATAATAGTGCAAAATCCTAAATTTCACAATATAATTCTTTCTCACCTATCACTCCAAGGAAAATACCTAGTCCTTAAGTTAACTACGAGTCCAAACTAAACCCTTATAAGCTTACGTTAGCTTATTCTTTCATTCTGAACTTCATTTGACTGTATCTTATTCATTTCTTCTCCGATTTTAGTAAACTTTATATAGTTACAATTGTTATTTTGAGTATTATTAAGATTTTTTAAGAATTAAGATTGATCAATATGGTTACAAAATCGAAAATACCATTTCTTGCTATTGACTTAATTGTACGTTATCATAATTTCGTAATTAACTAGAACAAGCTTTAATTATAATCCAAAAATCCTAAAAATCACACTTCCTAAGCTTGACCAAAATCTATTATGTATTCAAAGATGCTAATTTTACATTATCTTAACAAATATCATAACAGTAACAATTACTATTTCACATATCAAGTTGATATATAGGGTTATAATAGGAAAATACATAGTAAATAGTATACAAGCCCAATTAAGTACATGAAAAATAATATGGACTCACAAAATTATGTTATTTTAGTACTAATAATTAGTTTCACTAAACTAGGTTATCACCTATTTTATGAAAATGATGTTTTTATCTCAAACTTATGAAAAATAATGAAAATAATCAAATTTATGTGTAAGATAAAACTAAAGTGTTTGAAATACTGTTACAAATTTCCATAAATTAAAATATCTTAGGCTCATTCATTAATTTATTCAAAAACCAATTATTTCTATAAATTAGCAAAAGTGCCAATTTTATTCAAAATAATAATAATAAATAATAAACATGTATACATTCAAAAATTCTTACTTCAATAATTAAATACATATATCAAGCATATTATATATAAAAATTCAGCTTGAAACAAAAACGTTTAATATTTCTAAAAATTTATTTAATTTTTGCTTAAATAGGGTATTTCCTTAAAACCCCTATATTTCTACTAATTATTTAATTAAAATAAAATTACCACATTAATATACACTAAAATAACCCAGAAAATGTTTTTCCACAATTAATTAACATCATTTGATATTTTTACAAAATTAAACAAGTATCAGGAGCAGTTTTGATTTAATTGAAGCAACCGCCTTTAGCCACCCTCTAGCCACCACATCCTACCAAAACAAACCCACACCACCTCCACCCCATATTGGCTCAATGTCAGCTTATTGATAGTCTAGTGAAGTGCTTACGATCAATAATGCCCTTATTTTTATTTTGTTTTCTTTTATTTTTCCTAAATTATTTCCTTGTGTTTTCAAACTTCCAAAATATTATAAATGATGTTTGGTCTCCTATTTATAGGTTTTGAGGAGGTTGAATGTCCATGAGTAAGTGCCATGTGTCAATTTTGTATTTTCCCATATGTAAACTAGGTGCTATGTGGCATTCCCTTGTATTTTGGCTATTGACTCACTATTTCAAACTATTCTCATGTTGCCACATCATATTTACATGAGTTTGATGAATCATTAAGGTATTTTTAAATTAATTTTAACTATTTTATGTTAATTTATCTATATTTCTATAATTTTATATTATTATATATATTTAATACATATAATGCATATCCTATATATTACACGTGTGTTATGTGCAATTTCACTTTACTTTATTATTTTGATAAGTTAAAAAACTTATCTCTAATATTTTGCTACATCTCAAAACTTGAATTTTATGTCTTTTGATAAATATCAACTTTATTGATAAACTAATTTTTTTTATTAAATTAAACCTTTCATATAGTCTATTTTAAAAAAATTGACTTTACTATAATACTTCTAACTTTTCTAGCCTTATTATAAAGTTTAAATGAAAATGAATAATATTGCTCAATACCTTAAATTTAGGTGCTTAGAATATAAGTTTATCACTTGCATGATTTGATTTCTATATTTTCCTATTGTAATTTGTTCATTTAATTACTATGTTTTGCATGTGAATTTAAATATCCATTTATTTATTTGGTTTGATTACACTTTCCTTTTAGAATCGCTTTTCTTTTGTTTTGTTTGTCTTCCTCGGGTGTTAATTGTTGAATGTAAGGAGTTTATAAGATGGAAAGAGATGATGTAGCTTGATTGAGCTTACCCTTGATAAGCTTAATATAATAACTAAAAAAAAAACGAGTGTAGGCATAAAATGACTTTAAATATAAATAGTAATGAAGGAAAAAGGATTTAATCTATAGTATACATAGAGAAAAGATTTGATGACCTACCAACAAATTTATGTTTAAGTATATACATAATACAATCAATACACCAATTTACATACAAAATTATACATGTGACTCATAACTCTTAGTAACATTAAAGTTGAATTGACTCATGAATTGACTAAAACACTCGTTAAGTCAATCAAGCACTTCCTTGGTTGACTAAAATGTTTATTATGATAATATTAATAAGCATATTAGTGTAAAAGACATAAAGATGTTTGCAAATCTAAAATGAATAAGACAAAGCATTAATCTAAGAGACAAATCCGTTGGGCATGAAAATTTTGCAACTATAAATACCCAACAATAATAATAATTATTATTATTATTTTGACAGATACACAAAAGTCTCCAAATATTAAACCGCTTCACCGGATTATATAAACAAATGGAAATGCATCGGAATCAATTACAACATAAAGCAATATTATGCAAACACAATTAATTGCAAATTTAATAAAGACAATAAAACAATAATTAGAATATAGAACATAAAACTAATTTAAAAGGGGTCAAATAAAAGACTTACAGAAACTTTGCATATGTACAATTGTATTGAGCTAATGAATGTTCTCTCCTTCTAATGCCATGACATGTTATGTCAATTTTGTTGTGTTGATATTCATCAACCTATTCACAAGTGTACTTATGTTGAATTGTAAAAGACATGAACTTCCCAACACTAATTAAATACAATAAAAGTAATAAACGGTTTTTAACAAACAATGGTTATAGGTTAAATAAATAAAGGAATCAATTAAGTCATACACCCCTTCAAGAATTAAATATATTAGAGACAATAAGGAGGAATAATAAAACCATTGAAACACAACAAGATAATATTGAACTTAATGAAATTTATTAAACTCCATTAAATCGTACAAAGAGTACACAAGCTTTTACTAACACCAAAGTATACTAACAATAAACATCATAATGACAACATAACCCCTAAGCCTAATGACAAATTAAAACAATTAATACAATTATGAAAATAAGTATATAAGGACAATAATAATAACAACTTCTTAATAATAATGAGCATGTAATGAGTAAAGAAAATGTCTAGTGGAGTGACCTTTAACAATAGTGTGGTTGATGACAATTATCGAATGTGTTCTCCACCATAAACTCTAAGAGTCACTTAAGAATCTAACAAATACAGTAAACGATCTCCTCTTGATAGAGAAACATGTTAAAGTACAAGATTGGTGATGAAGAGAAAGTGACTGAGATGATGTTGTTAGTTATGCTGCTATACTATAGTGATGAGAGGTTGAAACTTGAGGTAATGGAGTGTAATGTATCAACATTTAGATGTTAAAGTAATGGTTAATAGTGTTGTAATCAGTTGTAACTTGTAAGTGGATGAGAAGTGGTATAAATAGAAATTTTATAGATGGGTGCAGGAGTACTTTAATATATTGGGGAGAAAGGGGTACTGTTATATAGATTAATAAAACTAAAAAGTAATTATAGTGGAAGTGTTTGCAGACTAGTAAGTGGAGTTGTCACTTAAGTGTATATACATAGAAAGAGTTTACTTTTAGATATTTGGTTATGAAGGAAAATATTTTGAAGTAGTGTTGAGAAAAATTTAAGGATCGTAATTAGAGAGAGTAAAGAAAAATTGTATAGATGAAGGATGATTGGAAACAACTTTATTATTGTGGGAGATTTAGTTATAATTTGATAGTATTAGGATAGTAATCTCAGCTTAAATACTAAAGTCAAAGTGAACTAATAAGTGAATATGGTAGGATTTTTTTCTATTGGATATTGATAGAAATTTACTACTAAAATGGAGAGTTTATAGAAAACCTAAAAATATTTAGTTTAAGAGACTAGTAAGGACATAGCAATTCAATCTTATAATAGGATATATGCTTAAGTGTGTAAAAGCAGATTTCAAAGATAAGAATAGTCTAGTATGTAAGGGTTCAAAGAAGTAAAGTATAGTGAAAGAAAATTACATGTAAGTCATAGGCTAGGAAGCTTATGGTGAGTTAAGAAGACCTAACAATTAGCAAGATGGAATAATTCTAAAAATCATATGATGGAAAGAAGGAATTCTACTATCTAAATAAATAAGAAGTAGTTATAAAGATGAAAAATCCAAATATCATAATCAAAAGTCTAAGTCTATGTAGAGATGGACATGTAGAGATATAAATTTTAATTGAACAAATATAAAACAAAAGAAATAAGGAGAACAATAAAGTTTTGTAAATAAAATTGCATGAACATGAAATCTACAAATGTTATTGTGGGAGATACTAGTTAAAACTTGGTGGAATTAGGAAGTAACCCATAGATGAGTATCTCATATGAAAGAAGACCAAGTGATAAAAGAGATAGAAATCTTGATATGGTAGACTGACAGAGTTTATAATTAAATGAGGGACCTTATGAGGAACCTCAAAACTATTTGATTTAAGAGACTAATAGAAGATCTAAGGATATAATCTTGTAATGGGAGAGCTACACAAAAATAAAAAGACAGATCTCAATAATCATAAGTGAGTAAGTACGTTAAGATATAATGGAACAAATAATTGAACATAGGAGTTGCAATAATAGATAAGAAGAAAGTATTAAGAGTATCCCATTTTAGTATTAAAGCAAACTTTCGAGGATGAAAGTTTTATATGGGGCAAGAAATTTAAAACCCAACAAAATGGAGAATGAATAAAAAATAAAAAGGAAATAAATGGTATTTTACGTTAAGGGAAGGAGTGACATTGTAAAGTTTACGTGAAGGTATTTTAGGGCATGGAAAAGTTTTACGAACCCAAGTATAAAAGCAAGTTGATGAGTTTAGAAACCCCTTTCTAATTTCCACTATACATGCAACACTGTAACTTAGGGTTTCATATGATTCTTGAAGTAAGGAAGAGTCTACAATGTGATTAAGTGAGATTAGGATCGAAGAGATCAAGGTAAGTTATGAAATCACCCTTTTTCTTAAAGATTCTAACAAATTTTAATAATAAATTCTTTTTTCTCCTCATGGGGCAGTAATTAAAACGAATTTAGGATGGTTGTTTGGGAGTCCTACAATGGACTTTTGGTAGTAGAACTAAGGACTTCAGATTCCAATGGTAAGAATTCTTGCATTGACTCTACATGTGTTGTTTCATAGATTGTATAGTTTGAATTCAAGAGAGTTAGGTTAAGATTTGATCATAGAATGATATTTGTGGGTTGTTTTAAGAAGTGTAGGGTTAGATAACAATGTAGAAGTGGTGGTTTTCAAAAGTGCTGAAGGTAGGGTAATTTTGTAGGGGATGTATGCTACTGCAGTTAGCAAAAAACTGTAGATTGCAAGCTAATAACCGAACACTACCCCCTTTAGCATCTAGATGCTAAGGGGAAATTTCCTTAGAGTCTTGGTGTGTATAAGCCACACAAAGTTGCATTTGGATGCCAAGTTCCTTGTTACGTATAATGACACTTTCCTTAGTTCCTTAATGTTTTTTAGACATGTCTTTTCATTCTTAAACCTTTTTGAAAAGTTTTTCTAAACCTAGATCATCATTCAAAGCATTTTACAAACCAAATTATCCTCTTAGTGATCTTAGATTCCTCAAAGGACTCAAGTTGTAAGAACAAGACGATTAAGTTATTAAGTTAAAGAGCATTGTTAAATAAGTCAAAAAACCAAGTAAGGCATTGTTATGGTATAAATATGGGTCATAAATTAAGTTTTGGTATTTATGTTAAGATAGGCTCTAGAGAGGTTGATGAATCAGTTCCTAGCAAGTAGAGAAACTAGGTATGAGATACTTGCATGTTTGTTGTGGTTGCTAGGGTAAATGGTAAAAACAGATTAAATAATTATTTGACCTTGACTGTATTGTGTTGCTTATGCTTAACTGGGCCTAAGAAACTTAGAGGATCAAACCTTGTATAGGCATCTCGATGATATTTACGCAACATTATCCTGAGTAAAGTCTTACTTAAAAATGATCTGGATAGATTTTAAGTTGTTCCTTGGTTCCTAAAGTATTGTAAAGGACCTAACACCAATACTATATGGTATAAGTATATTATATGTGTTGAGGTCGTGAATACTTCTATATTGCTTGTTTGATTAAAATAAAGATCATTTGGAATTATATGTTCGCGTGCATATACTTGTCGTATTTTGTATTGGGTTTTGGCTCATCCTGTCTTTAATTTTTAGGTGCAAGTACGTGTTATGATGATTATGAGGATTATTACTATGACATTGATTATCATGACAATGTAACATATTACTATCAATATTTTTATGATGTCGAGAACAACTCCATATAGTTTAAGTAGGGTTGTGGAATTAGTTGAATATGTTAATAGACTTTTAATTTCTTATTTCTATTTTGTATTTTAGGTCATGAGAAATCACTTAAGACTTCTCTTATTAGAGTATGTGGGTCATTAATACCAGTTGGCTACAATGAGTAAAAGAATATATAACTTTATTATTTAGTTTACTTATGATAAATTTGTTAAATGAGAAATTGTTATTATTTTACATTAAATAAGGTTATTCAAAGGTAGATATTGTAGTAAAATTTCTAGTGGATTATAGATGTTGAGAACATTCATTAAAAATTTATTAGAGTTATTACAAGTTATTAATGGTTGATATATATGTGGGGAAGTTAATAGATTGTTTAAGATGGTTAATATGTTAATAGAGGTTAGAGGCTAATAGCGGGTTGTAGCATTCCAAGTTTTAGAATATTATATTAATGTTGACCAATTAGTGGTGTAACGTAGAAGATGAAAACACAAATATATAACTTGAATAAGGATGCATATATGTAAAGTGTAGGTTATCTTAGCACTTCATTTGTGATGAGGAAAGGAAAAGTAAAGAATGTGCTTTAAGAATGAAACGGAGGGGAAAATATCAAATTCCATTGTTTGATTAATGGTGGAAATAGGGAGGATAGTAACATGGGAAGAAATAATTTTCTAAACCTCCCAAATTTTTTTCCCTCAAAACCATAGAGAAATATTTAAAAACAAAATTATTGAATGTGCTATTTTACTCTTATCTTTATCATGCCTTTTCATCTCCCGTTTCTAGCTATGATTTTTTTGAAGCATATTGATAATGTTATATTAAACCTCATTTTGTGTTTGATAACACTATATATTTCTTTCAATTTTCTTCCCTTTATTATCATAACATAGTGAAAGCAATGAAATTCTCCTACAATTCTTTCCCATGTAATTCTATATTCTTGTACTTTTTTTTTTCCTTTCTAATTCCTTCATCGTGACAAAATAAGTATAAAGGAAACTAAAAATCTCTTTTCAATAACCTTAAATGTAAAATAGAAAAGTAAGGTAGATCCTTCAAGTTTCTAAAGGTCTTTATGATGTTGGGTATGCAAGAATGATTTTAAAACTTAAAATATTACGGCTATTTTAATTTCATTCCCTTTCCATATTTGGAAATATATTTAAAAGTGAAAATCATAATTTTTAAGAATTGGTATAAGTGAGCCATTAAAGGGGCAAAATGGATTATGTTCCGGTAATTAAAGAAATAATTTATGAAAATATGTTATTACTATTTAATGTATAATTCATCTAAGAATTGAGGATATTTTTATAAATACCACTCGAGCACATAAATAGAATTTTATCAACGTTTTAAAATATAAAAATAAATATATCATTTTTTTTCCCGATTCAATTCCTTTCCATTCAAACCACCCCGCATTCCATATATGACGTTAAGATAGCTTAAGTCTAGTAGTCTCGATAACCTTTTTCTCCTTCGAAGGCGCAGCTGGACTTTTGCTCTATTCAATCATTTCGGTCCGGTTCGGGCATTTAGAAGTTTCTTTTTCTTTTTCCAAACAGCTATTTAGAAGTTGACCACAATGTTGTAACAGGAGATATGTCCACAGAGGAAAATAAATACATAGATATACTGGAATTTCACCGGTACAACATCTTTCTCGTACTCTTCGGAGCTGGCACGATCATTCCTTCAAAATTCACGAAATAAACTTCTACTCATTTAAGTTTGAGAAACCATGTGTTCATCATCGCTCAAGTTAATCCTTTTCGTGGAACTTGTCCGTCTGATTTCTTCCAGTATAGCCCAAGATCCCTATTTTCCCCATCCAAATTGCTCAAATGCTGTAGGAAACTTCACAAACAATAGTACCTACCAATCACAATTAGATTCCATATTCTCCTTTATTACCTCCCCAGATAGCATATACTATGGATTCTTCAATGCTTCTACTTCCACCGACCAAAACTCCGATACCACTTATGCTATCGGCCAATGTCGAGGCGATCTACGGACCGATGCATGTCGAGCGTGCCTCAACACCTCTGCTTTTGATCTAAGACGGCTCTGTCCTAATCGAAAGGAAGCACTTCTGTACAACCGCAACTGCTTATTGCGATACTCGAACAGCTCATTACTTGGCAAAGTCGTGACTGATCCCATCTTTATGGTTTATAATACGTTTAAAGTGAGCGACCAAGTTTCATTCGTTTATGGTCTAGGGAACCTGTTGGCTAGCATGCGCGGCAAGGCTGCATCCAGTGGCTCGGTGCGTAAATTCGAGGAGGATAACATGCGTTACAAGGATTCGCTCGTTTACGCGTACGAGCAGTGCACGCCGGATCTGTCAGAACAGCAGTGCACGGATTGTCTTGAAGAAATCGGTTTAGAAATGCTAGGGGACAGGGGTTATTCCGGAAATCGAGGTGCCATTGTCCTGAGTCCTAGTTGTACTCTCAAGTTCGAATTTACTCCGTTTCTCGACCGTGCTGAGCCCCTGCCTTCGCTATCAACACTACCAACGACACCATTTCCACCAGGTACCGTATCATCAAACTGGGATCAGAATTTGAATCTACTTTTTCATAAGACCTTGTTATTCCTGTTTTCTACTGTGCCTTATGTAGTTCTTTTTTTTTTTTTTTTTTTTTCATTAACCGTTGTTAATAATTAAGCACGACTCCGCACATTCACGAGTTTTTAGTTTCAAAAGGAAAATGGTAAATCTATTTAGGTAAATTATATTTGCTACTCCTGTAAATTTTTCGAGAAAACATAAGACTTTTACTTTTTTAAAATGCTACAAATTCCTCCTATTTTATTGTGGGGTTTACATTAAGTCACTGTATAATTCCTAATATGGATTTTTTTAATGACGTGGCATTTTAGCTTTAATCATTAATTTCTATTTCAAATTTATTTAAAAAAAAAAAAAACAACCTTATGACTTATATCAAAACCCATAAAGACTAAAGAAGATGATAAGTTTTAATAATAAGATTTAATCTCAGCGGTCCATCTTAACGCCATTTGATAAATAAAATTAATCTCTATACTCTATAAATAGGAGACCTCTTTTCTCATTTGAGCTCATTCAGAATATTGGTAAGCTTAAAACAAATACTAAATCTATATTGAAATCACTTTAGAGAGAATCAAACAAGTAATTCAATCAAGAGTATCAAGTTTGATCAACTGTCACACGCACACATTCAAAATACCGAATTTACCGATTCTTCCTCACATGCCTCTTCCTAATGATGTCTCTCCACGTGCAGTTTCTTCATTGACCAAAAACAACTTAGGAGCTATTTACATTTAACCACCTTGTCTCTTATTTCTCTCTCTCTCTCTCTCTCTCTCTTTTTTGTCTTTTATTTGCAAAGCTGCAATAATATTGAATTTATATTATTTAATAAATTACATGCTTTTGGACACATAATTGAAATGACAAATCAAAGGTTTTCACAATAAGTACCAAAAGTTTGAAAATGCGTAAGTAAATAAGACTTCCAAATTATATATATATATATATATATATATAATAAATAAGTTGAACATTCAAAATGTAAGAGTGGGAAAACAATAGGAAGCTATGAGTTTTGTCATTTTATATTAAGCAACATAAAGGTTGCAAGTAATAGTGGTGTTTGCTTTACAAGAAAAGAAAAATTCTAGATTTTAATAATACAAAATATAAATTATGAATAGATATATCTCTTATCAAATTGAAATATTCCATTATTGACGAGAAAAATTATTTTACTTCTCTCAAAGTAGGAACAATTCTCTTGAATACTTTATCGCTTCCACCACAAACATCAACATTCAATTTTAGTTTAAATATTCAACACCAGCATCAATGTATCACAATCCCTTCAATTACTAACCGCTACAATGTTGCGCCATTCTAACCAAGTACCACCATAGTATTATAGTCTCCCATACTTTACATTTGCAGCACGGTCCTTAGGTAGCAATCCCTTCTTGAAAAGTTCTATGCACTTAGCAAGATCCTATACAATAGAATCCCTTAAGCAGATGCCTCGGTTGGATACATAGACGAGAAGCTTTACAACTGATTACCTTGGGTAGCCCCTTGTGATGACCCGTCCTACGGCTCATCCTCAGCCACAAAAGCCTTGTTAATGTAGACCTTAGCCAAGCAGGCCCTAGGTAAGCAAGCATTAGCCACTACAGCTTCAGTTATGCATTTCTAAGATGAACAGGCCTCATATGAGTTGATAAACAGGCCTCGCACAATCACCTTAGCAAATAGCACCTACAAATAGAAAGCAAAAGGTCTACAAAACTGAAAAGGTTGATCGGAAAAAGAAAAAGAAACCATTTATTCAAAACAACTCTAGGCGCCACTTACAACATATGGTCGGCATCCCAAATTGATATGTTACAGCAATCAAAGAATTACAACTTAACCTTACAAGTTACAGTAGTAGCTTATTACATGGAAATTCCTATAAGAGATCTTCCTTGCTCTTTTGCAAAACAAGTATCATTCTTCCCATGATGTGTGCTTGACCATGCTATCTCTATCCTTCAACCTAGGCAAGTCCAAGAAAAGGCGGGTATGATGCCAAGTGGAGGTAACATGTGCTACATTGTTAGTGACATGAATGCAACACAACTCTAACAAGCATTTGGCCTTCACACTTCAACCCTGCTCAGTCAAAAGCTTCGGTAAGATCCTCACGATCTTCACAAATGTTGGGAAAAGCTGAAAGTGCCAAAACCTAGCCACCTTGACAACTACCTCGATCGACCCCTTTTGATGTAAGCAATGCAAAAAAGAAAATAAAAATTCTATTAATTCTTGAATATCTATTTGTAAAGAAACAAGATAAGATCTAAAGAAGTTATTTCTATTTAAAAGAAATCTAAAAGAATTCTTAAAATATTTTTAAAATATCACTTAAAAATAAAACCTCTAGTAACAAGTCTTAAAGTGTGTTTTGCAAGCCCAAAACAACATCATTCAAGCTTGCAAAAGTTAAGGTGTTGTAGTTTTCAAAAATCAATCCTCAAAAACATATAATAATAAGAAAAATTCATCCTGGATTGAAAGTTATGTTTGTTTAAAGTATAACCAAGAAAATTGCTTAATGTATCATGCTCCTCCCTACCCTTTACCACCCCCCCCCCCCCCCGTCCCCCCCC
>JAMXBB010000009.1:23374087-23385746 GCA_024138015.1 Lumnitzera littorea
CCCCCCCCCCCCCCCCCCCCAAAGAAAAACCCATCCTTAAGTTAGAAACATCATCTAGACACAACAGATGTTTACATGGATGAAAGGGATAAATATTTGCCACATTGAAAGTCTTCAATATGCCCATATTTTCTGGTAATGCAACGTCATATGTATTGTCGTTTATCTTCTAAACTATTTGATAAGGACCATATTGCTTAGGTTGTAACTTGTTGTACACTCCAGTTAGAAAACTCTCCTTTCGAAGAAATAAAATGACCTCATCTCTAATAGAAAATGTTCTTTTTCTCTTCCGCTTGTTCGTTGTGTCCTTATACTTAACATTACTTTCCTCCAACTTCTAATTCACCTCTGCTGTAGTATTTTGCTACTACTTAGCCAAATTCTTAGCTTCAACATTCAATCATGTCTCTGTTGGAGGCTTTAGCAAATCTAAAGCATGTTGAGGTGACTTTGTGTAGACAATAATAAATGGCACCTTCCTAGTGGAACGATTTACAACACTGTTATAAGCGAACTCTGCCAACTCTAAAGCTATATCCCATTACTTCAATTTGTCTCCACATATACTTCAAATTAAGTTACCAAGTGTCCTGTTAATCACTTCAGTTTGGTCATCTATTTGAGGATGCGCCATACTGCTAAAACTCAGTGAAGAATCAAACATCTTCCAGAAGATTCTCTAAAAGTGACTTAAGAATTTATTGTCCCTGTCTGAAGTAATTGACTTTGGCACTCCATGCAAGTGAATTTATTGTCCCTATCTAAAGTAATTGACTTAAGAATTTATTGTCCCTGTCTGAAGTATACACATTGACTTAAGGTATCCACCACTTTATTATCCACCCCAGCTTTACGTTTAATTCTAAAAGGAAATCTTTGTAAAAATTGAAACTACTTGGCATGCATGTCTTTGCCAGTCTGAGTCTAATTATTCAAATGCTTTGGTGCCTGGCAATGAGACTATAAAACAAATTCCTTCCTAATTAAGTAATGCTCCCACGTCTTTAGAGTTCCAACAATAGAATAGAGCTCTTTATCATAAGTTAACCAATTACATCTTACATCACTCAACTTTTCACTGAAATAAGCAATCGTCCTCTTCTCTTGAGAAAGAACTGCTCCTATTCCCACAACACTCGCATCATAGTCAACCTTAAACAATTTATCAAAATCCAATAATGCTGAAATCAATGCAGAACACAATTTCTCTTTCAATAATGAAAAATTAGCCTCAGCCTTATCTCCCTAATTAAACTTGCCATTCTTCAAACACTCAATCATTGGGGTTACAATACTACTAAAATTCTTTATAAATCTCCTATAAAACGTCACCAACCCATGAAAACTCCTAACTTCAAGAACTGTTTTAGGAGTAGGCTACTCTCTAATAGCCCTTATTTTCTCCTCATCCACCTGGATTCTCGAAGCACTAACAATAAACCCAAGAAATAACAAGTTCTTTGACATGAATATACACTTCTTCAAATTAAAATATAGCTTATTCTCTCTTAAGAAAGTTAACACTTCACGTAAATGCAACAAATGCTCCTCTTCTAACTTACTATAAATCAAGATATCATTAAAATAAACAACTATGAATTTACCAATAAAAGGTTTCAATACTTGGTTCATAACGCGTAAGAATATGCTCGATGCATTTAACAAGTCAAATGGCATAACATGTCACTCAAACAACCCCTCTTTCATCTTGAACGTAATCTTCTACTCGTCCTCAGGCTTAATCCGAATCTGATTATACTTTCTTTTCAAATCTATCTTAGAAAAGATAATAGCTCTATACCTATCGAACATATCGTCCTGTCATGACTTATAATCAGCTGTAATCTTATTAATTGCCTTATTGTTCATGCACATTCTCTAGCCACCATCTTTCTTAGGTGTCAAGAGGGTTAGAATTGCACACAAACTCAAACTCTTTTGGATATGCCCTCCTTTCAACAGCTCTTCCACCTTCTCCTTCAAAATCTCGCTCTCTTTTGGACTTATCCTATAATGAGGAAGGTTTGATAAACTGGCACCTAAAATCAAATTTATCTAACACTGAATATCTCTTAATGGAGGTAAACCATTTGGAAGCTCATGAGGCATAACATATGTAAACTCCTCTAACAATGGTTTAACTACCTCTAGTTGCTCTTCCATCACCTTTTCTTCCCTTAAAGCTACTACCTACTTTGTAATTAAAGCATGAACCACCTTTGACTCCTTCACATTTACCTTTATCTCTTATACTAAAGTGCTGATGCTAAAGAAATTACGTTCCTCTACTTTAGAAGCTTTAGAACAACTTCAACTCTTTATTTCCATCAGAGTAAACCTTATACTCTTTCCTTCCAACCTATACACATTGTCTCTCTCAAAGTGTTGCACATTTAGATTAAATTGCCAAGGTCTATCGAGAAGGATATGACAAGCATCCATGTCAACTACACCATAGTACGTCTCATCTCGATACTTACCTATAATACTCCTTCATCCAGATCTTCTCTACTACATTAATCCACCCAAGCGTATATGGATTGGGGTATAGTTCTATTAAGAGCTGCAACGCTTCTACAACCCCTCTATTGATAATATTCTCACAACTTCTACTATCAATTATTAGATCAAAGCAATGATTTCCCATAGTATACTTGGATCAAAACCATTTATGGTGTTGATTGTCTTCTTCCTTATTAAGGATGAACATAGTCTTCTTCATAACATATGATTACTCTTCGTCTTCATCTTCATAATATTCTCCACCATCATCATTAGGTTCAAAAACAACATTATCTACCTCCTCATTTTCTCTCTTTAGTAAATTCACAGCTTGTCTCTTGGGGTATTTATTGGACTTATGTCCGAATTCCAAACACATAAGACACTTCCCGTGAATGACTTAGGTTTAGTGTAGAGATTGGTTGTTTTCTGCCCTTCTTTCTCTTCCACTGCTAACGACTTTCCGATTGGTCTCTCCCCTTTTGTTTTATTACTGCAAGATGGTGTATCCTGAACTGACTTCCCTTTATTGCTTGTCTTTTAATGCTCTCTACTATAACTCCCACTAGCTTCTACGATTAGAATCATATCTCACTCTCTTGTGCAACATTAACTTTACCTTCAACACCATTTCCTAACTTCATTGAAATTCCTCATAACCTACACTCCAATTCTATCTTAAATATGCAGTTTTAGCCCATCTAAAATATCAAGCTACTAGTTGACCTTCTCTTTCTCTCAAATTGTTTCTTTGTGCCAATCGCATAAATTCTACAATATATTCATGAACAGATCTCTACCCTTGATGACAGCGTTGGTATTGGTCGAATAAAATCTAATCATAATTTGGAGGAAGAAACTCTGCTTTCAACAACTTCTTCATCCTAAACCACATTGTCAAAGGTGCTTTATCCTCACAAAGTCTTAAACTCTACAATCTCTCCCACCATATAGGTATACCACCCTTCAATTTGCACATTACTAGTCTTAACTACTTCTCTTCCAGAACTCCCATATAATCAAAGAACCTATATATTTTAGTGATCCAATCAATAAAATTTTCTATTCCTAGATTTCCGTTAAAGCATGGAGTATCAACCTTCAACTTGAAATCACTATTATCTGGAATCTCATGATACTCATCATAATTACATAAAGGAGCTCAATAGTATCAAACTCCACAATTAGTGAAGAATCGAATCCATTCTTGATGTGATGAAGTGTTTGACTTTATAGGGTAAGAATATGATAGCATAATGACATTTATATGAAAATTCTCTCTTGTCCAAATAATGGAAGGGTGGGGTATTTATAAGAGTTGGTCTCTGATCTCATCTGTTGTTTTGAGAAGTTGATCAATAGCTAATATTTATCCCCCTCAAATGGAATTCCTTCATAAGTTCAGGTCCAATAAAAGCCTTATCATGCGAGCGAAATGAAGAAAGATTAGCAATATAAAGGACTTGACTTAGTCTCAATATACCCTCTAAACTTTCAAATGTTGAAAATAATTACTCTAAACTTTGACTTGGTAGGGATATACCCTTAAACATTCAGATATTGCAAATAATCCTACCCTGCCAAAAATTGAAAAGATTAGTAATATAAAGGACATTAGTTGATAAGTTTAGGGGGGGTGCTTTTACACCATGATCAAAGTTTAAAGAGTCTGCAACATTTAAAAGCTCAAATGATATATCCATACAAAGTCAAAGTTTAAACCGGTCATTTATAACATTTCAAAGCTTATGAGGTATATCTACATTGATGTTAAAGCTTATGAAGGCTATTTTTGTTTTCCCTTACAAAGAAAATTTCTTGTCTTATATAAATTTATTGGTTGAATGCAAATATATCCTAATTGTTGAAACATGATTTTACCATGAAAACTAAGAAAATTGTATATTTATCTTTATTACAACTACTACAACGTGTAAACTAAGTTTTAATGCATTTATGGAGGTATATGTACTTTTCTTTTTAAAGAAAATTGGAAGGTAAAATATATATTTTGGAGTCTAAGATATAATATATGTACCTATCCAAAAATTTGGTGGTGAAATTACAGTTATCTTAATCCTTAGATAAACTTGATCAATATAGATATTTTTTATTTTGTTTCCTTGTAATTACTTCCTATGACTATATGATCTACCTTATTATAAACGTCTTTATCTATTTCAGTTGTCATTAATTTGCACATGGTATTGTTAAATGTTAAAGTAGTAATCCTTTTGAACATGTAATTCCATTTCAATAATTTTGGGAATGAAGCTATAGTTTTTTTTCCCCCGTGATAACTAATGAGGGAGAATTAAATGTGATTTATTTCATTGAAAAATTAATATCATATTCTTCAGGGTTTTAACTAATTGCTTACAGCTTTGGAAAGCTAAAAGGGTGGTAGAACTTTCAATGTTTGAATTTAAAGGTTGATGGACAACAAACTTTGTGTATTGAAAGATTAAAATAATAGAAATGACATTAATTTTTCATTAGATAAAGTATAATAAGTGTGCAATTTTTCACTTTGCAGATAGCAAGAGTAATACAACTAAAAAGAGAAGTACAACTAGAATAACTACCTTAATAGTGGTTCCAATCACTGTGGTGGTAGTATCTATCATCTTTATTATTATCTTCTTCATGATGAGAAGGAAAAAGAAATCATTAGCAATCGAAAGTAAGTTACTCTATTGATAGATTAAATTTGCAATTTCTTATAATTTATTTGCTGCTGGGATTTTGGAAAATACTAAAGCAACAAATATCTATTATTCTCCTAAGAAATTTAGTAGACTTATTCAAAATGCAATTATATGACTCTTTTAATTTCTCTTCTCTATATGGCCAAATGCTCTAGATGAACTTTTCAATTTAGAGTATGCCCAATTTAATCTTGCCGCCATCAAAGTTGCAACTAATAACTTTTCTGAGGACAACAAACTTGGACAAGGTGGATTTGGAGCCGTTTATAAGGTAACATATCTTATTTTACACAATATAGATATGGTAAAGGTTTTTGGAAACTTATTAATTAGTTAAAAATGATTTTATATTTTTTTTAAAATTGAATTATAATCTTTATTAAAAAAAGACAAATATATACCATTAACATTAAAAAATGCATAACTTCATCCATTAATATTTTATTGATATTATGAATTAAAGACATTATTGATCATATTCATAATTTCCTTTCATTGAAAGTTGTAATATTCAAATTTCATATTGTTTAATGCTAATGGATATCATAAATAAAAATGAAATAAAGTTAGTGCATTTGAAGAAGAGATAAAAAATCATATTAACTATTAATTATTATTTTTTTGCTAAATTTTGGTAATTTAAGATAACTTTAGTTATATTGTGTACCAAATCTTATATCCTTAACCTTCTTTTGATGTTAGGTATTTAGAGTGTCATATTTAGTATGTATAGCAAAACATGCCATGAAATTCTCCAAAGTAATAATATGCCCATAAAGGGTTTTCTATTTGTTTACTTGTACTTCTAGGGCAAACTTTCCGATGGACAAGACATTGCAGTGAAAAGGCTGTCAAGAAATTCTAGACAAGGAGAACTAGAATTCAAGAATGAGGTCATGTTACTTGTAAAGCTGCAACATAGAAATTTGGTTCGACTTCTAGGTTTCTCTTTAGAAGGAAATGAGAAATTACTTATCTACGAGTTTTTAGAGAATTCAAGTTTGAATCACTATATCTTTAGTATGTCATTCATAATTGATTCTACAATTGTGTTTAGTTTTATTTATTGCTCATCCATTTTCTTTAGAAGACATGTTGATATTTCTAGTGTTATGATTCAATTTTGTGAATTATAGATCCAAAGAAACGTGAATTGCTTGATTGGGACACACGTTACAAAATAATTATTGGGATTACTCGAGGGCTTCTTTACTTGCATGAAGATTCGCGACTTCGAATTATCCATCGTGATCTTAAAGCTGGCAACATCTTATTAGATGCTGAAATGAATCCTAAGACTTCAGACTTTGGTTTGGCAAAATTGTTTATGTTGAATCAAACTCAAGCAGAAACTAACAAAATAGTTGGAACTTAGTAAGTAAAAGACATAAGAAGTTAACTCACAAAAACTTACATTGCCTTCTATTTTTATTGCTTACTATGTGATGTGCAGTGGATACATGGCACCGGAGTATGCTATTCATGGAAATTTTTCAACTAAATCAGATGTTTTTAGCTTTGGGGTGTTGGTTTTAGAGATTATGAGTGGTGTACAAAATAGTTGCTTTCATGAAGAAGAATACAGGGGACCTTCTAAGCTATGTAAGTATTGGTGTTTGAAAATTATGAATGTCACAATAATCGAATCATTTTATGTGTAAAACTAACTCTTGCTTTATATTATGCTAATGTTCAAACATTACTAGGTATGGAAGAATTGGACAGAAGGGACATTATCAAAAGTCATTGATCCCACTCTAAACTCTGGTTCCAGAGTTGAAATGGCGCGCTGCATCCAAATTGGTTTGCTTTGTGCACAACAAAATGTAGCTGCTAGACCCACCATGGCTTCGATTCTTTTCATGCTAAATAGCACTTCCACCTCTCTTAGCGTACCATCTCAGCTAACATATTTTATGCATAGTGAATTTGCATTAAAAACATCCTCTACACAAGAACATTCTTCCAATGGGTCTAAAAATAATGTTTCAATTACAGAATTATACCCAAGATAGTTTGCTCTACTTTCTCCACACCCCACTTCAACCTACCACCACCACCTCGCCCTCGTGCTCCCCCCCACTCCCCACCCACCGCCCCTACCCCCACCCCTACCCTTAAGGTTATTTGTTAGGGAACTTGTAGGCTTTTTTTTTTTTTCCTTTTATATATTAAAAATTTATAGATGCACATTTATTTCAACCGCTACAAAAAATGCTATGTAATTGCAAGTCATGTAGTAAGTTCTTTTTCTTATACCTATGTATTAATATTAATGTAAACTAAAACCATGAATACTAGCTAGTGGACATAGTTTAAATGGTAATTAGTTAGGATCAAATCTTATACAAAGAATGATATTTTTTTAATGCAGCACGATAATATAACTTGAATATGATCTAATATTAAAGCATGATCAAAGAAGAAAATTTGGGAATTGGCTATGTATATGAGTTTGATTGAGTATGGTTTGAAGAAAAATGGCATGGTTCTTTTTTATTATATCCTTAACATTAACATAATTTTAACACCAGATGAAATCTAGATGAAATTGACAAACATAAATCACTACAAAAGCACCATAAAGTGTGAAACCTACATAATTGTTTTTAGTGGTTTATTAAATTTCTATAGTTTAAGTGCAAAAAAAAAGGGGAAAAAGGAAAAAATGATTTTCATCTATGCCAAAATTTTAACTTGAATTGTACACTCAATTCTAGTTTTGTCTTGTTGTGTACAGTAGACGAGTTCTTTCTCTGTTGGTAAAAGTAAACTTTACAAATAAACGGTCCACAAACAAAAAGTTGAATGAAGGGGATAAGGAATTGGATATTTGAATGGACATGCTTATTCCTTATAATTGATTAATATGTACAAACATAAATATTTCTGCTAACAAAACAAAACTAAGAATATAAAAATGATTTATACGATCAAAAATATCTCTAAGGATGAGGATTGCACTATAATTCAAAAAAGAAAAAATGAAACCTTTTTTTAATGCTTTCAATAACTTTAACATTGTTTGAGTTGCGTACGCTCTCCATTCACCCCATCCTTAGTCTAAATGCAAACCTTTCCTATTTGCTTGAGCCTTAGTCACCTCATTAATATTGGTGTTAAATGACAGACATATGGTCCCTATAATTGTTTGTCTTTTCCTTTATCTGTCATTTTAATACCTACTATACTTTTTTTTTTTTCAGTGGAATACTATACTTACCTTGTTGATGACTTTATTCTAATACTAGACATTTGTCTTAGCTTCTTCCCAAAGACTAAGATTCCTATACTCTCAAGATCTAAATGATATCGTTGGGGTTTTAGTATAGTCATTTCCAACATAACGTTGTATACGCTCTTCCATATATGTCAGATAGTCAAATATTTTCATCAATATGATGTCTCTATACTTTTATCTTCTATGTACATCAAACACAATAGCTAAGCACCACATATCTATAATACAATGAGATAAAATGCTCTAAAATTTATGGGTCACAGCATAAATTTTTACAAAGGAAGTTCAAGAGCTTTCCCTTGACATATTGCAATATAATGACAAGGCATAAAAATTAAGTGTCCATAAGTGTAATTTCTCACAAGGTATGATGTTCCCAAGGGTTGTTCTAAGGCTTTTATTGTTGTATAAGAAAGTGGCACGGTTCATAATACTTAGAATTGATGACATAGTAGATGTGGAAGGGTAGAATATAATAATATTAAAATGGGCTAAGCTCAATTATTACTTGAACTAAACATTTGAATTAGTGAGAAGATTCAAATAATTTTACTCATCTTAAGATGCTTAATAAGTTTCAACATGGAGAGCTTGGAACAGGCATTGTTGAGGTTGGCCTAACTTATCTTAACCTTTCTTAACAAGAAAATGCACTTGGTAAGATCATCTAGAAGCTATTAGGCTTAGATATAGATCATCTAGAAGCTGATGGAAGATGCTAAGACACCTTAAAAAGATACACTCAATCTAATATCTCAATTATCAAGATGACTGACAATGGTCTTTGAGCTTTTCCCTTAAGTTCTTAGTTCTCAAGACATAAGATAGAAGATAAAAACAAGAATCGATGATCAAGCTTATGATCTCAAGGATCAAAAAGAGATCAAAAGATTAAAGACACATAAGCATCTAAATTATACCTACTTAGATCTTGAGAACTTCATCATCGATGCTACTAAGCTTCTTAAATTATTAGATCAACATGTAAACCACTAAGGTTGCATGGCCTTCCTTCTTAAGCCACCTTTACTTCATCTTAATCATGTTGTCATCTCAAGCCACATTACTTCTCCAACAATACATGAAGCACAAGCATGTAGCATGCATGTAACAACTATCTAACAATCCTTGTATCTTCATTTTGGCAACTCTATTAGAGACAGAGTATTAATAGTACACTAATGGCACCTAAAAGAATGACCACAAGTGGCTTAACTGATGGTAGTACTTAAAGAGTTCAAGCTTACATGGAACACCTAAAATAAAACATAGAATTGCAAAAGTGTGGTAACTTTAACATGCCTCCCACCAAGACACATACAAGTGAGAACAAGGTCACCAAGGATAATGATGTTACAATTATCAACATAATTATAGCTCACTGGAAGACCATCAATTTCATGAGGTTTTCTAGTCTTCTTAGATAGCGAAGACATTAGGCTTACAATAGCAAACGCTGCTGCATAAATGTAGAGAGTATAGCTCTACATAACTTGTGCAAAAAAGGCTTAATCTCATGAGAAATGATTTTATTCACAGATGCATACATGTGTGTTGGAAGTCTTAACCATAACCATTTGCTATGTGTAAAGAGCACGCTAAATGACTACTTGACTAAGAGGAAATTCATTAATAACAACTCTTTACTAAGCATCATGCCGATATCCAACTTCATAACTATAAAGATAGATATGTGATACATGGTGAAGTGACGTACTGTGGTGCACAATTTCAATATTCTTATATATAAGTAATAAATATGTCAATGTATACTTCAAGATTCGGTCCATTCAAAGATATAAAACATTTAATGTGATTGACACTTTTATGTCTTACCATTTCCCTAAAGCAATGAATTGCATGATTGTAACATAACATCATCAGCATGGCACTAGTAATGAAAGTTCATTGGTATGGAAGAGATGTTGCCGTTCATGCATTGAAGAACCCATTTGAATATAAAAATCCTACCTCAATGAGATAGCTTTCTTTGATGAAAATGTGCAATAAGAAAAAATGTCCATAATAATTCCTTTTAGGTTACAATCATTCACATGTAATGATGACAAAAAACCTAAGAACAGAGAACTTGATAGGAATCAAACCTAAGTTCCCCTTACCCATGCCTAAGCGAGTAGACTTAAGAGCATGGCATATTGGATTATCTCCCTTTGCCCAAGTCTTGAAGAGTCTTCCTTGCTAACTAGATTGGAGTTACTTAGTCTCCCGAACCCCTTTGTACCCTTTTCCATGCTATAGCTTGAAGTGCTAAACCTATCCTTATCCTGAGGTCAGCTTGGTAACCTTGACTAGTAGCTTAGTAGTTATGTTTTCGAGCTTCTGGTGCCACCTACCAATGCTCTTGGAGGATTATCGACCTGTCCTTTAACTAACCTATACTTGAGTAACACATGTTAGATACCAATGCGACACATCTGCTAACCTCCCTCTAGCTTAGTTGACTACTAACCCATTCCCAGGTTACTACGAAGCTACTATACTCAGCCAAATTCTCATCTAGACAAATAGTGACACGTGTCTTTAGCTTTTATCCATACTATACTATATTGTTAAAATATTCAATTTGTCTTTCCTCATTTTTCCCCTTTTCCTTGTACACTATTCCTATTACTTCCCTTTTTGGGCTAAGTGCCCTTTCTTGTAAATTACACTTGTGAGGGGGTTGCCCTAAAGATAAAAGGTATAAATGCCCTCATCTGAACCAACTATAGTAGTTGAATGAGCAAAATCAGAAAACTTTCTTTATTTTATCCTTCATTATTGTTCTTTAGTTAGCCTAATGTACTAAGTCTAACTCCAACTATCATCAATCCTTTTAATAAGGATTGTGGTGAGGACCCCCAATTTACCATTAATGTGTTATTGAGTTAGGTTCATAATGTTTGGTTAGTATATAATATTGATTCAAGCAACTTATGAGTTTGCTAAACCCCTTACTAATTTCTACCCCTGTTTTGTTTATATCTTAGTTGGACTCATTCCTTGATATGGCAAGAACCGATAAGCTTGCCATATCAAGGAATGAGTCCAACTAAGATATAAACAAAACAGGGGTAGAAATTAGTAAGGGGTTTAGCAAACTCATAAGTTGCTTGAATCAATATTATATACTAACCAAACATTATGAACCTAACTCAATAACACATTAATGGTAAATTGGGGGTCCTCACCACAATCCTTATTA
>JAMXBB010000009.1:23385956-23499626 GCA_024138015.1 Lumnitzera littorea
AGAGAGAGAGAGTTTGGAAATGTGGAAAAAACACAAAAAAAAAAGAAAATTTGAAAAAAAAATGGAAAATCTTAGAAAAAATAAAAAATAGTATAAAAAGTTGAAAAGTTGAAAAACATAAAATTAAAAAACTAAAAAATCCAAAATTAGAGAGTTTAAAGGAAAAAAAATTGACTAAAACTAGAAAAAGTCTTGGATTGAGTATGTTTTGGATTGGTTTAGGCTTAAACTAAATGATTTAAATATGGCTTAGGTCATTTTTTTTCAAAGCCTTATATATAATTCGTTTGCAAATGGAATTAGGGCATAGGCCAACAATCCATCTAGTACTGCCCTTGAACTTAGCATTAGGAAAAAGAGAGAGGTCTTAAGTTTAAGTCTTCCAGCGAAAACTTTGTGCCTTTTTACTTTATGCAAACCATGAGTAGACGTGGCATGAAGCTATTGGACATGTGTTAAGGTTTGACACATGGCATGTATTTGTTGGGCTACATGACATCGAGTCAGTAATCTCTTTCCTTCTGTTTCCTATAATTTCTTGCATGAATCCCTCTTAGATAGCTCACTTTCGAGCTCTCTTTGATCCCTTTTTCTTTGCAATTTCACTATTAATTTAGTGAAATCGCAAAGTAAATTTGGGATACTTTGAATTAGTACTATTAATTTGTCCAGAAACCATCATTTAGAAGATTTAAATAGGCATTGAAAATCAAACAAAAACATAAATTCCCAAATTTTGCTTCAATGCAGATTTACTTTATTTAAGCACCAATTATGAAAAGCTTCTAAACAAGTTTTTTGGCAAGAACAAACATCATGGGATTCATTTTGACCACCATTCATGTTCAAATTATCATTAAATCTGAACATCATTTCATTTAAAACCCATTTAATTTGATCTTTCTAGTTAATGAATTTTTTATGTTTCTTGAGTCTAGATTAGTATAAAAAGGGGATTGGGCATTGTATTTCATCAAGGAGTTCTCACACAAACATATTTAAAGCTCTCTCCCTCTAAGCTTCAAATGCATGGCCACCCTCTCTCTCTCTCTCTCACAGATTTGATACTTCCACAAGAAGTTACAAGCAAGACTACCACCACCATTGCATTTCCTAAGCATTGAGCTTCCAAACAATACCCATTTCACACCTTACCATGGCCCTTATTCATATAACCAAACCACTATTGTAAACGCTAACTACCCTTTTGAAAACCATACTTCCACCACTCTCCATGCAAAACCAACATCAAAGCCAAGCTCGTAGCATCCTAGAACCTAAGACTTAACTCCCTCTTGAACTCGACTACCACCACTACTTGCGTCCTAACTCTAACACCTCAAAACCCATCACTCTAAGCTATTGTATTGCCACTAACGCTGTTTTCACAAATAAATTGTCATGAAAATGCAAACTCCCACTTGAAAAAACGATCAAAGTACCTTAAATCGATCCATATCGTTGCCGTCTCCTTTGACTTGCTCGTGACCCATTCCATTTGGTCTGAATTTGATCTAAAGTTTGTGCCCACATCCATACTCGTATCCGACTCGAGCTTGACCTAGGTGGAATTTCTTCCTTTTTATTTTATTTATTTGTATATATAAGAAAAAGAGAAAGAAACAGAATTCTTTTTTAACTTTTTACTTAATAATTTTTCCTTTTATAATTTTTGTAAAACTTTGTTTTCAAAAACCTTTCTTTATGTATAGAAAGGTATTTTAGATACTTCTAAAAAAGGAAGAAAAATTAAAAATAAATAAATAAATAAACAATGAAAAAATATATATAATAAAAATAAAATAAAAGAAAAAAGTAAGTGATAAAAAAATAATAATTAAGAAGTTTCTTATCGAATAATTGTTTCTTTTTATTTAGATATATCGTTTTTAATTATTGAATAATAAAAAAATATTTCATCACTTAGAAAAACCTGTTTTCCAACAATAAAAAATAAAATAAAATAAAATAAACCCTTTTCAAAATTAGGGCTTTTTTAGAACTTTCCAAATAAAGCACCAAAATTAGGACCATTTTTAGACTGTTCTTAAATATAAATCAACTAGTTAAAAAACGTAAACCCGTCCGTTTTTCCAAATTAAAAGAAACCAACACATGTAAAGTTATATAAAATAAATAACAGAAATCTAATCCCGAATAATAGGTATATAGGTACCTATAAACAACTACAGGATGGCTTAAAATACATAAAATTTCTATTTTCTTCTTTTGTAAATAAATAAATTCAATTTCCTAATTTCCATCCTTTTGTAAATAATTTGTTTTTCCTCGCTCTTTACTTGGAATTAGATAATTCTTTTAATCAAAAGGATATTTTGAAAAATAAATTTAAACTTGGGAAGCTAAAAGGGGGACCGATTTATGATTTAATAGGCTCTCCCCCAAACTCAAGATATCTAGTTTCAAAAATTATTTTTCAAAATTGGTTTTACTGAAGACTAGTACATAAGTTGTAACTAATTCATTCAATTGATTCTAATTTAACTCTTTTCTCAACCTTAGTCAGGTAGCTACTTCAAATATTTTTCAAAATTCATAAGAAACTAGATTTTTATTAATTCTTAGTCAAAGTTTAGTATTAAATGAGTTAGGGTTTCATACTAATCTGATTAAGGAAAATGAGAATCAAAAGTTCAGGTTCACTACATATCATCTTAGTGTCTGAGCTTATAGGTTACGATTAGAGAGTTGCTGTGTTGAACTATGTGATGTACGTTCCATTATGTGTGTTATTCAATTAAGCTATGCTTTGTAGCATCTTTGTTTTACTAATCCGTAAAAGAGGGTAGCAACTACTGTAAATAAACTATAAATTGTCCCCCTACCTTCTATCCATTTCCACACCGACCACCTTCTCCCTTCCTCATTTCTCGTTGTTTTACAAACCCTAAAACACATCTAAAAAACTCTCTTAAATTTCCTCTCAAAGATCAAACCATAAACCCCCTCATTCTTCACCTTTTGGCTACTACAACCACCACACTGCCAGCCACCTTACCGCCACTACCACCATTAAGCCCCATGCCACCCACATACATTCCTCTTGCTAGTTGACATATCCACACCAATACTCAAGCTTACGGCACACAACCACAAAGGGAGGCCTTCCACATTTTGCTCCAATAAGAACTTAAGGTAAGTTTTCCTTAGTTTTCTTATAAGATAATGCTAGATACTAATATTTGCTTTATTGAAATTTATTTTATAGCAATTCCCTAGAGGTCCTAAGGTGTTCAAGAAGGGTCAACAAAGGTTAGTACAAGAAAAACAATATTTAGTAGAAGTTATAACACTAATAGACCAAGTAATGTAGAGTAGTATAAGATTTATTAGAAAATCATCAAGTAGGTTGATAGGATCCTTAATTTCTCTTGCATGCCGCCTTATATATGTCCTCTCACACACATTTCCAAACACTTTATGAGTGATTATGGTTTTAGATTAGTAGAAATATAGGTTACTAGAGTATAAACATCATAAAAATCAAGTGATGCATGAAAATGGAAGATTAGACCCTAAGAACAACTCATGGCCGCCACTTTCACGAACCCACTAGATCTAGAACTTCTTGTATAGTAGCTTAATGACATGTTTAATTAGTGTTATGTATGGTTTAGGACTTAGTTAATCAAGTTAAATAGCTTAAAGTATGGTTAAGGCCCTAAACTAGCTTAACTAGTGATTATAGGCTTAAGAATGGTATTAATAGCTCTAAGAGTCATAATGTCCAAATTTGTAAACATATTGAAAGTGGGTTAAACTTAAGACCAATGTTAGGCTTAAGTCTAAAAAGACAATTGGGCTTGAGTCTAAAGCCCTAAATAGTGATTTAGATACATTAAGCCCAAGAGAACCAATTTTAGAGCTTACGTAGCTAGGTGACCAAATCTGAACCTTAGGTTAAAAGGCTTAGGAAAAGTTATTTAAAAGGCCCATAAAACCCAAAGGCCTATCCAAGACACTTACTATAGGCCCCTTGGTGATTTATGGCCCTAAACTTAGTAAAAAGTCCCATATAGACCTATAAGAGTATCATTAAGGACCACTTTAAAATTTTAAGATGTTGAGTAGAAAAAACTCATTTAAGATTCTTAAAAGAAAGCTCAAAATTATTAGGTATAAAGCTCACGGTCAAAAACCAAGCCCAAGGCCCAAATCCTAAAGTAACCTAACTCCCTATTTGGGCCCACAAACTAGTAAGGCCTAAACCGAAACCTTGCTAATCTAAAAGCCTAAAAATAACTTTACCAAATGAAATAAGATTCGAAAACAATGAAAGCAAGTATAAGACCACCTAAAACGGAGTTAAAACGAGGAAGATATGTCTAAATTACAAAAATAACTAACTTCGGGTTAATAAGTGATAAGCTTAGTTAATTAATGCAAATAGAATACTCATAGACCTTAATTGTCTTCTTCAGGGGATAAAAAGTTTGACTTGGATATGATAGAAGATTACTAGGACTGCTAAGTATGATGTTCGAATGAGTACACCGCCCCCTTACTTTGCTTATTTATGCTTGTAATTAGTGAACCATTTAATTATGTTAAGTAATTGAATTTATTGCATGATTCAGACATATGGGATATTGCATGTGCTTGATATGGTTGAACTTATTTGTAAAATATCTTCAGATTATATAAAATTATATGCTTGTTGCATTAAAACTTAAGATATTAGAGTGTTTATATATAATGAGTGGTCACCCATGAACTGAAGCTAATAAATACTTAACTCTTAATTACACTGGGCATGCATTACATCTTATAACATGATATTAAGGGCATCGGCATCACACAATAGAACGAGGAATCATGCTTAGTTAGATCTACATTATATTTTGTATATTGAAAATTGTTATTATACGACATGTTCTTACCTCAACCTTTAGGAACTACTTGGCTCTAGGGAGTGCCACCTTCTACTTGAGGCCGTACCATGTATACTACTAAGAGTGATATTGATAACAAAAGACTTCAAATTGGACGTAGATACCTGTATCCTAGCGTACCAAAATACTTCCTAACTTGGGCAATGGTAGATGTCAAAACCGTACCATATACAGTTACCGGCCAACTGTATATACTATTGCATTGCATATGTTTGACCATGCATTCATACACTTAAATAATAACTTACTTGATATGGCTCGTTATAAAGTAGATAGGTTGCTCACTAAGAAATCAAGCTTACCCCCTATAGTTTATTGTTATAGTAGGACCTGTGGCTAGAGCTGGGTCATGGGATGCCCGAAGTTAGTAGCACAAGCTTAGGATTATGGAATGTAAAGAGGATGAGAGCTCGAGTGAACTCTTTATTTATTTTTGGACTCTTTTTATACTTAGTTATTAAGTATTTCTAGCTTGTTGAGTAGCTTAGATTACCTATGATGATTTATCTTAATACTGTATAACTGATTTAAGGGAAACCTGATATACCCACTTATCTAAGTTATATTAGTAATTAATTAGATAGCGTAACTTTAATTTATATGCTCTACAAATACTTAATGCTAGTTACTAGTAGAAGATTGTAGTTGTGTAATACTTCGTGTAATGCGTCGAAGGCCCATGATAAAAAAGGGTACTTGATCTTAGATCTTCACATATTACATGATGGTATTACTACAACTCAACCCCCCTCTAGGTTGTAATAGTTCTCCACTGAACAAGGTCAGTTTCGGCTAACTTAAGATCCATTAGAGAAAATCAACAAAAGGGCCACAATGATCGTTATGCTGACTTGTGAAGTTCGGTAGTTGGCTGCTAATTGACCTTTTAAGGTTGCCCCTAAAGTTCCACTAGCTAAGCCTAGTGTTGGAGACAGGATATATGAAGCTCAGCCAGGATAGGGGAACCATCTAACTTGGCATGCTCAAGGTAGAGGAATAAATAGAAGATCTCATAGAAGAATTGACTTAGAAGATGTCAACGAAGAGGAATGGGACAAGGAGTTCTAATGAGGTTGAAGAGAGAGGAGTTCGTGCACCTTAAGCTATTGGTTCTATGAGGCTTCAAATTTTGACCTTCAATGGTACAGGTGATGCCAATGAGTACCTTGATTGGGAGGAGAAGGTTAAAAGAATTTTTATACAATTATCAATATGAGGAATACAACAAGGTATGATTGGCTACCCTAAAGTTTTCTAAACATGCTATTATGTAGTAGAGAAATTTTCAAACCATGAGAAGGATAGATGGTTACCATGGTTTTAGAACGTAGGTTGAGATGAGAAGGATTATGTGACTACAATTCATTTTGGACTTGTACTTGTAAAACGCATTTTGAGAAATTGCAAGAGTTGAAGTAAGGAAATCAATCTATTGATGAGTACATTCAAGAATTCCAAATGTTAATCATTAGATGCAAGGTAAATAGACCAAAAGCCTAAACTGTTTTTGAATTTTTCACTAGCCTAAAATATGAGCTCAAAGATAACGTTAAAGTTAAATAGTTTACTACTCTTAAAGAAGCCATTACTAGGGTTGGGCAAAAAAACCACAAATTGCTGATCAAATCGAACCAAAAAATCGGTTTTTTTACGAATCGTTTAGTTTATGGTTTGGTTCGGTTATGTATAAACAGTTCACAGTTCGGTTTAGGAAAGTGAACCGAATCGAACCGAACCGAACCGAACCATTTAGTTACATAAAAAAAATTCATGCAATTATTTTGTACTTTTTTTATGTATTTTTCCCATCAATCTTCATAAATTTTATTAAATTTTTCATATCTTATTATTCTTTATCATAATTTTGTATTAATTATTAAGATTAAGTTGAGTAAATTTCATTTAAATTTTCATATTTATTGGAGATAAAAATGTTTAGCGAAAATTTGATATAAATGGTTCGAACTATGGATCAAACTGAACCGAACAAGTTTTAATTAGGTTAAAAAAATTAATAAACTGAACCATATGGTTAGGTTCGACTTCCAAAAAATACTGAACAGTTATATTAGGTTCGGTTCGATAATAGGGGGCAAACCGTACCAAACTAAACTGTGCCCACCTTTAGCCATCACCTTTGCTAAAAGAGTAGAGAGGTAAAGGAGAAATAAGCCATTAAAAGCATAATCTATTCGAACTATCCAATCATCTCGATGCATGCAAAGTGGTTTTAAGGGACCAACTAGTTTGGAATCAAGTACGAGAGAGGATTCCTTGCATGAACTAAAGAGCCAAGTTGTAGAGAAGGAAGTACTAAGGAAGTTTGAGAAGGGTTAGACATCAAATTGGAAAATAAGTGAGATTAAAAGGTTTAAATGTTAGGGTTTCAAACATATGGCTGCCTAATATTGAAACTGTCAAACTATGGTCATCAAAGATGAAATACTAACCTTTGAAGTAAACAGACAGATGAAGAAGTTGAGGAGAAGTTAGAGGAAGTAGTAGAGTGTATCGAAGAGACTCCAAAAGAATTAGTTAAGAATGTTTATGATGAGGAAGGAGAAATGTTAAGTTTGGTCATTTGCCGAGTAATGAGCATAGAGATGACCAAGGAAATTGAATAAATAAAAACTTGCTCTAATTCACGTGTAAGGTGAAGGAATAAATGTATGCCTTAATAGTGGATGGTGGAAGTTGCACCAATGTAGCATCTACGAGTTTAGTATAGAAGTTGAAGATTCAATCTCCCTACATCTCATGCAGTATAAATAGTAATAGTTGAATGGGATGGGATCACTTCATGTTACACACCAAGTATTGTTGCTAATCTCTATTAGAAGCTCCTATGATGACATCCTATATGACGTCTTACCTATGTATGCATCATACCTTTTGTTGGGCTAACCTTAGCTTTTCAACAAGAAGGTCATATATTATGGGTTCAGGAATACTTATGGATATGAGAAGGATGGATGAACTATTTTGTTGAATCCCATGACCCCTTACTAGATTAGCAATATGCAAGCTAAACTGAGTTGAGCTCTTAAGAATTCATCGGTGATGAATCGAGCTATACTAAAGAAAACATTAAAGTTATATGCCTCAACTTATTTGTTAGTTTAGAAATTTTCGAAGATAAGTGAATAAGTTTATCTTCTTAAGGAAGCCTAAAAGTTGGTTGACTAATTCTAAGACTTAATCTTTAAAGAGTTGTCTAAGGGCTTGCATCTCTTTAAAGGGATAGAACACTACATTGACTTACAGCAAAGGCCGCCCTGCCAAACAAATTAACTTATTGAATGAATCCAAATAGGTTGCCTAGCTTTAGCTATAGGTAGATTAACTCATAAAGAGAGGATACATGCAAGAAATTTTTAGTCCATATGTTGTAACTACATTATTGGTGTCAAAGAAGGATTGTACCTAGAGAATGTGCATAGACAATCAAGCTGTCAACAAAATTACTATCATATCAAGTACAGTTATCCCATCTTGAGACTACATAATACGTTGGACAAGCATCATAGAGCCTAGATATTCTCTAAAATTAACCATAAGCCTGGTTATCACCAAATTAGGATAAGGCTGAGTGATAAGTAGAAGACAACCTTCAAAATAAGGCACGACTTCTATGAATGGCTAGTTATGCCATTCAGCCTTTCTGATACACTAAGTGCTTTTAAGAGGTTGACTAAGGATGTAACTGGGATGGGTTTAGTAGTCCTAATACTCGTCCTATTACTTATAAGGTGTCTTAAAACCTGCCTCAAACTCTATAAGGTTTTGAAAATGTACCTAAAACTGGCTTAATAAGCCTATTGGGAAACCAAGTTCCCAAACCCGAAACATGTTTCTTTTTTTTTTCCCTCCCTTTAATAGTAAGCACTGAAAATCTATAGATGCAAAGTAGTACTACAAATTAGCAATTAAATGTTGAATTAGAAATTGCCTAGAATTTACCCTATAACGAGGGTGAAAAATGCTTTCCCACTAAAAAATAAATAAACAAGCCATAAATGAAAGAATCGGCTCTATAGGCAAAGTAAATTAGATGCTTGCATGTCAAAATATAGTAGCATCTATACAATAATGTGAACCCCAAAGGATCAACCTTTTACTTTATTATATTAGATTTAATGTAATCAAACATAATAAGGTCAGGTCAATACTTAATCAAAAGCATGAAATCTAAGAACTTGCTAGTCTTTTTACTAATAGTTTTTATTTCCTATAATATATAATACTTAAGTTACTTCTTACCAGATAACAGGTTTCCCAATGGGATTTTTAAAATACTTGAACATCCTAAAACCCTCTAAGGTTTTCAAGGATTTCGCAAAACCCGTCCCAAAATCATATCGGGAAATACCCTATAAGGTTTTTAATAGGTCGGGAACACTGTTACAGCATACCTAGTTGCATCCCTAAGGTTGACAAGCCATGTGTTAAGGAACTAGATTGAGAAATTTGTTGTTATATACTTCAATGATATTCTAATTTACAATCCTGACCTGCTTAGTCACATATACCACCTCCAAGCTGAAGGATTTTTTAGTAATATGAAGAAATGCTACTTTTACCAAGAAGAGGTAAGCTTCCTTAGATATGTTATGAGTATAGGGGGCTTACATGTAGATGAAGAGAAGATTCGAGCTGTTGTTGAGTGACTAACCCCGACCTATTGTGCTAATGTGAGAAACTTTTACAACTTGGCATCAATCTATTAGATATTCATTCATAATTTTAGCACCAATGTAACCTTACCTATTGAACTAACAAGTAAGAACGTATATTCAAATGGGTAGGGAGTGAAGAATGTAGCTTTGTTAAGGTGAAGACGAGATTGATTTCTACCTCTCACTTGGTTCTACTAGACTTCAATAAGGTCTTTGAACTAGAGTGTAATGCCTTAGGAGTTAGCATATGAGCTATCCTCATATAAGAAGGCCAACTTGCAGCTTACTCGGTATATGATAAGGAACTATATGGCCTAATCCAACCACTTAGTATGTTGTAGCAACTATTTGTTACCTAGGGAGCTTGTTGTCTACATCGACCATGAGTTTCTAAGGTATTTGAGGAGCCAACCTAAGTTGTTTAAGCAATAAGCTAAGTAGGTTGAGTTTTTGGAAGGGTTCTCTCTCATCACATAGTATACACATGAGAAGGCAAATGTTATTGTAAACACCTTATCTTAAAAGCATACTTTAGTTTTTGATCTGTAGACTAGATTATTGGGTTTTAGTGGCATGAAGGACCTTCTATGTGGATGGGAAATTGTAGATGATTACTTTATTGAAGATGGTTTTCTAGTTCTGTGGCTGCAAGCTTTGTGTACCAACTTATTCTATAAGGGAGTTACTAATGAGAGAAGCTTAGAGGAGGGTTGTCAACTTACTTTAGAGAAAAGATGATGTATATGTTGTTAAGGGCTAGGTTCTTCTAGCCTAAGATGCTATAAGATGTGCACTAAGCTATTGAAAGGTATGCAACTTGCAAGAAGGCAAGGGGTAAAGTTGAGTAAGGAAGGAGCAAGCCCTTCTTATGCCAACTCGACGCTAGGTTGAGTTAAGTATGGACCTTTTCCCCAGCTTACTAACAACTCCCAAGAGTAAAGACTCAGTGATGGTCATCGTAGATAGACTCAATAAGATGGCATACTTTGTGCCTTGCAGCAAGAATAAAAATGCTTTAGTTATCTCTTCTATTTTCTTGTAGGAGGTCATTAAGCTGTATGGAGTATCGGAGAGTATTTTCTCAAGTAAAGACCCCAAGTTCCCTAGCTAATTTTAAAAGTCCCTATTGTGCTGATTAGAAACTAAGATGTTGTTCAGCATATCATACCATTTGTAGATAAATGGGTAAACAAAGGTTGTCAATAGAACTTTGGGCTCTTTGCTCTAAGCTACTATGGGAAGGAACTTGACCGATTGGGATCTATGTCTGCTAGTAGTGGAATTTTCCTACAACTGAGCTGTGCATAGTACCATGGATAAGGCACCCTTAGAAATCATCAATAGTTTTAACCTTGAGCTACCTTTTGATCATGCATTCGTTCCTTAAGCTTAATAAAGGAGATCTAAATCTCAAAGACCAAGCCTGAAGCCTTGCAACAGATTTACTAGAAGGTGACTGACTAACTCCACAAGCTGCTAAGAAACTAGAGTAGAGGAGTTAAGGGAGGAAGGAAAGGCAGTTCCAGCTTGGCGACATTTTATGGCTATACTTGAGCAAGGACAAATTCCTAAGCAAAAGCAAAAGGTAATTGTCATCTTCAACTATGGGATCGTTTAGGACACTTTATAAGATCAATGATAATGCCTACCAATTAAAGTTGTCTAAGGAGAATGGAGTTTCTCATATGTTTAATATTGTAAACCTAAATCCCTATGTGCCTGTAGATGAAGGAAAACAAGGAAACTCTTTAGATTTGATCCCAAATCCCAATCAATTGGAGGTGATGATAGGAATCAAATATGATGTCCCTTAACCTTTGCCCAAGTTAAGAGACTCGAGAATATGGCACAATAGATGAGCTCCTTCTACTTGAGTCTTGAAGAGTCTTCCTTACCAATTAAACTGAGTTAATAAGTCTCTAAAGCTCTTTCGCACCCTTTTCTATGTTGTAGCTTGAAGTGCCAAACCTGTCTCGTCTTAAGGTCAGCTTGGGAACCTTGACCAATAGCTTAACAATCATGTTTCCAAGCTCCATGTACTATTTGTTAACCTATTCGAAGGATTGCAAACCTACCCCTTTCTCCAATCTTTACTTAAGCAATGCATGTTACATAGTAGAACAACACATCTATCTACCTCCTTCTAACTAGATCGAGTACTAACTTATTCCCAACTCACTCTAAGGCCACTATACTCAGCTAGATTCCCTTCCAGATGGACAATTGCACATATCCTTACCTTTTTATCTTATTATATTATATTGTTAGAATATTCTTTCTTTTTTCATTTCTCATTTTTCCCTTTTCCTTCTACTTGCCTTTTTGGGTCAAGTGTACCATCTTGTAAATTACAGACATGTAAAAGGGTTACCTTAAAGAAACAGATGATGCGACACGAAGGTAATGTATAGGTAAGGGTACCTATGACTAGATCTTACCATGGCATAGATGGTCCTTTGAAGCTATGGTAAGAAAATGTAATAGGTTTTGGTGGATTCCTGGGTAGAAAGTAAGTAATCCATGAGCTATTCAAATGGATGTGATGCACCACTCAAACGCTACACAACTATAACTCATCAGATGTGATGCGTTGGTTCGAGAAAAGGGTCGCTTACCACAATCCTTTCTTAAGGAATTGATAAGAGCTAAAGGGTCGAGTTTCTCATAGAAGAGCAGTTCTCGGGAATGAGAAGTAACAATCAATATTTCATTAATATTGGAAGAAGATGATTTTGATTATAGTGCTTGCAAAATAAGGTATTTATATCTCTATAGCTTAGGTTACGTGATGCTAATAGTACTTATTAAAAAGGATAAACTATTATATTTAACTTTATTACAAAAGAAAGGGGAAATTTTTAATAATTGTTGTGCCTAAAGTGTATAAATTAGGTAGTAAGACACATGTCTTTTGGTAAGAGTCTTGAAGACTTGCTGTAGTGATACAGGCATGACTATAGATGAACACACAATGTCTAGTATTGTGCAAACCAAAAAAGGGATAAGTCCAAACCTCAAGATGGTCTAAAAGGTAAATAAGAGTCAAATGTTGAGCAAGGGGCCTAGTGCATCGATGGTGGATATGACGTACTAATGCCTTACACAAGCTTAAGTTGTACTTGATATAATGTATAAGTGTAGCTAAAGGTCACTCGCCACTAGTCCACACTTAATGGGATAGATAAGAGTAGTTGAGAGTGAGCAAGATACACTTAGCCCATGCAAGAAGAAAAAATGTTTGAATGTTAATTGTATTAACTGTTATGACTACCACCATTTACAAGTATTCATATGAGCCAATTAGAATAAGTCCCAAGTTAGTGTAAATTACAAAAAGAATCTACTAAGAAAAAAAAGGAAAAGGGACAATATATAAGGGTAGAGTTATAATTAGACAAAAAAAAAAGATAGATATTGAGTTATAAAGGACAGTACGAATGTTAGACAAATAAAGTGCATCAACTGTTGTTTTTGTGGTCCTAATGATGCTGTTTAACAAGTGGAGTAGGTTTCGGGCAAATCAAGTTAGGCTCGATAGCTTAGATGATCTAGATTAAGGAAGAGTTGACCTACGGGATGGTCTATCGTTAGGTTGGCCTTGGATGATTGGCTCGAGTTAATGTCACCTCAACCTTGAAAATGTATTGGGGAGGGGTCAGCTTAGCAATTGATCAGTTATCTTAGCAATCTCTTGGATTAAGTGGAGAGAAAAGTAACTTAGCAGGTCGAATTGGAGAATGTATTGCTCTTCTGAGTTTAACCCACTTTGGATAGCGTGGTGTACCATTTGAGCGAGGCCTTGAGCTTGAGAGCACATGATCGGTTTGTGATCCCTATCATGTAAGATTGGTTCTGATCCACCTAGGTAAGGTCGATAGTAATGGGAACTCTAAGCATCAAAGCATTTATACCTTAACAGTTCTTGGCTTGCAAGGTAAAGTTATCTCTGAAACAAGTCAATAGAGAAAGTTGGGAGTTCTTGAACAATTCGAATTGACCCTGCTCTTATGTTAAGACAACACTCTGCTTGCCTTTGAATCAATAAAAAGGTCAGCTCATTAAACTTTATGATTCCCTTTAATTCAGATTGGCATATCATTAACGTCTTCTTAGTCCATTGACTCAACTCATATTGGATATTGCTGAACTAGCTAGGCATCGTTGGATTGAGAGTAATTCTTTGACCATCTTTCTCGGATATATAAGTGTTCTTAAATCCATCATAAAGAGCCAAGGTTGGCCTAGTAGGATGTATGAAGTATACATTGGCAATACATCATATAAGATCTCATCCTTGTAACTTCCAATAAAGATAGCTTATAATACTGGGTATGAGACATGTAAGGGATCCTTCTCATTCAACCAGTGCAACTTATATGGCATAGGGTGCAGGTAAGTCAGCAACTATAGATGCTCAACTAAGCTAGTGGAAGCAACAATTGTACAACTCCTACTATAAACTATTAATGCACACAATGGATCCCTTACCTTACATGGAGTGTGGAACAAATTCTTTCCTTGCTCATTCTCCTTATTAGGTTCTAAGCTCATAGCTTAGCGAACAACTAACTCCAACATGTCTACTTCCTTTGGATAAATGTTATCTCTTGTAACTGCCGCATTTACTCCATCTTCTAGTTCTTCTAGAACTTCATAAACTTCTTCTTTGGTATTGTTTATTTCAAAGGTTAGAACATCTCCCTTGATCACTATAGTTCGTCGATTTAGAGACTGAGTAGCCATATGCTTAAATCCCTTACATTTGAAGCACTTGATCTCACTTGTTTTCCTCCTTAAGGTTTGTTCCTTTCCGAACTTTCTTTCTTTCTCTCCTTTCTTCGTCCTAACTCTTTCAATTTGTATTAGTTGTCCCTCCTTCTTGCTTGGTACAGAGTAGCTGGGCTTCCTAACATTGCCTTGAACATGTCGACTCGGGTGAATAGGTCAAACTGGTTAGGTTCGATAAGGTTAGCTCTTTCTTACCTCTCAACCCACTGGATAACCTTTATAGCACCTTCAAGAGTATCAAAAGCTTGTACTTCAACTATGTCTTTAAGCTCATACCTCAGGCTAGTGACAAGTCTAGAGATAGTTCGAGCTTCAGGCTCATCTACATCACATCGAATCATAAGCATTTAAAATTCTCGCCCAAACTTATCAATAGTTCAGTTCCCTTGTCTAAGCTCTTGTAGCTTAGTAAATGTATTTTGAAAATAAGAGTTAAGAATGAACCGTCCATACATTATCCTCTTCATTTCTTCTTAGGTCCTAACATCTCGTCGTTCGTCTCTTCTTCACACCTTGTGTGACTTCTTCCACCATATACTACCATACCTAAAAAATTCTAAGACAACAAGCCAAAATTTATCTTCCTCAACATATTGATAACATTCAACAACTTTTCTACCCTTTCTTCTTACCTTAAATACTTATTAATACCTCTACTTTTAGACAAGCTTTAAATTTGGACCTTAACATTGTCAATACTTTTAAGAGCTCAAACATCATGTTCTTCTTCCTAATAATAGTCTTCTCCATCCAACTCCTCATTAACATCATCAAGAACAATTCAGTGATGAGTTGGTCACTCTACTTTACCTCTACGGGCAAGCTGAGTAGGGTACTCAACCCTATTAGATCAAACATCATACATCTTACCTTGTGGGCCTCTTCTTAGTCTGTCATTGACCTCAAAGAACTCTTCACCACCACTTCCATCATCTTTTGCGATTCCCTCCCTTCTATCAACTCTTTAGCTGACTCTACCCACTTGTACATGGAGAGTTAGGTAGACTTCTTCCCTTCTATGCTGGACTTCATTTACTCTATGACTAGCTTGTATTTCACTCAAGGTTCTTCATGGACTAATACATTGGCTCGTTCTTTAGCTTAACAAGCTCTATCAATTTAAGCTTTAGCTTCTCCTTACATAACAACCAACATATTCTAGGAGCTTCGCAAGTTGGTTTATCTGCTCATCTATCTACTTTGAGGTTTGTTTTACATGATGTCCCCTTTTTGGTGTATCACTTGCATTGTCACTAACCACTGCTTCCATATTAGTGTCTGTCATGTTTTCACTCAACAACACAATACACCATTATCTTTCAACTAATAACTTCAACAATCACCATTACCACTACGATAATAAATCAAATGCCTACATACAACACTTTAATTATATTTTTTCCTATCTCCTCAAGCATAACTCCTTACTTTATTTCAATAGGTGAAAATAGAGCATAAACACGACACTACGCAATTGTCAATATTTCAAACCAACAACCGTAGCTCAGACTACATACACATAAGACTCAAGAGCACATTACCTTACTTAGAACCTTGAGCTTTGATGTTAAGATGATATGGCACTAGGGTTATGTATGGGTAAGAGTGCTTATGACTATGTCTTACTGTAGTGTAAATGGGTCCTTCAAAGCTTTCAAGGAAAATTTAATGGGTTTAGGTAGATTCTTGGGTAGAAGGTAAGCAATTTATGAGTTGCTCAAATGGATATGATACACTATTCAAACACTACATAGCCTATAACTCATTTGATGTAATGTACTGGCTCAAGTCGAAGGGTTGCTCACTACAATCCTTACTTAAGGGATTGATAAGAGTTTAAAGGTTGAGTTTCTCACAAAAGAGAGGTTCTTAGGAATGAGAGACAATAGTTAGTATTTCATTGATATTGGAAGAAGATGATTTTGATTATAACACCTATAAATGGGGTATTTATACCCCTATAGCTAGGGTTAACTAATGTTAATGGTATTTACTAAAAAGGATAAACTATTATATTCAAATTTATTACAAAAGAAAGGGAAATTTCCTAATTATTTTGTAAAAAGAACATTCTAGTACCTTAGTGTATGAATCAGGTAATGTGATACGTGTTGCTTAGAGAGAGGCTCGAAGACTCATTGAAGGATGGGTTTTGATTCATTTAGGTAAGGTCTGTAGCAATGAAAATTCTAAATAGCTTAACATCTGTATCTCGACAGTTCTAGACTTATAGGATAAAGTGATCTCCAAAACAGGTTGGTAGAGAGAGTTGGGGGTTCTTAAATAGTTTAGACTGACCCTATTCTTGCATTAAGAAAACAATCTACTTGCTATAGCTTGGGTACATGAATAAATCATCTTAGTAGATTAGGCTGGCCTCTTCAAAACTTAGGTGATGACTAAGAATTCCATAGACTATGTTGGCTAAAGCTTTAGCTTGGGAGCGAGTGAGGGGCCCTTCAAGCTAAATCTTACCATACAAGGTATAAATACCCTCATTTGTACTAGTTGCAATAGTTAAATGAGCAATCGTAAAAAACTTTCTTCATTTTATCCTCTACTATTGTTCTTTAGTTAACTTAAGTTACTAAGTCCAACTCCAACTCTCATTAATCTCTTTTGTAAGGATTATGGTGAGTACCCCCAATTTATCATTTATGTGTCATATCAAGTGCCAAGTTAGGTTCATCTAGTGTTCAATTCTTTTGTAATATGCACTTACATAACTTACAAGTTTGCTAAACCCTTCAATAATTTCCACACCTGTTCCAACTATAGCCAAGTTGGACCCATTACCGATATTGCCACGCTTATTGGTTCTTTCCATGACATATCAGAATTTGTGGTTGCCATGGAAATAAGAAAAATCATAAGAGTGATGTCGAAGAGCATTCCAGAAGTACCTCCTTTCTTATGCCTAATAAATAAGGTATATATCATCCTTGATTAATGGTTGTAAGATGAGGACATTGCTCTACTCAATGTTGAGTGTCATCCTATGGTACACGAGAGGGGGACCCCAAATTTTGTTGATAGCATAAAATTATGGGTTATCCTATCAATGTTTGCTAGATTTTAAATTGATATTTCTATAAAAAGTTATAAAGTGCTTGTCACGCCCCGAAGCGACAGAGTCGTAACAGCCTCCACTGTGTAAACCATCCTAAGATAGAAGTTGGCCTTACAACCGCTATCTTAGACCTGATCTATACAAGGCGTCCACGACTAACCCGCTTTGAAGTAGATAATTTGTAAATTAAACAAATCATTTACCTAAGAAAGTGAGGAAATATATATATATATTATAATTCAGTTACTGCAATCAAAGTTTACAATATTCCTCTATAATATATCTCCTAGTTATTACATTATTCGGAAATGAAAAATAATTCTAAAGTAAAAACTTAGACCTTAAAATATGTGTTTATTCTTCAATGTTTTTCCTCACTCCCCAGGATCCAGTAGTTGCTAGCTTCTGAGTAATTGGTTGCCGCTTCTTAGCCAGCACCTACACGACGTTATAGGGATGTGAGCAACCACAGCTCAGTAAGTAGGGACGGAGGACTTAAAACTATACCATACACACAACAAGGTTTTCATTCACTTATTAGGTGCAATGCATGTGCAAGCAAATGCCATCGCACGACGTTGTCCGGTCCGTCGTGAGATTAAAGAAATTGTGCCCGCTCTAATTTGGGTTGAGGAGTTGCCGTTAATGCAACAGCTCACGACCAAACCCAGGCTTGTGTAATGGAGACCTTGGTCCTCCCGCGACTACCTTCGAACCACTGCCTTCACCCTCGTCGCGACCTCCTCTCCTGTCACTTAGTTCGACTGAGGATGAAGAAGGGACCATTTTGCAATCCTGCGCTATCCCTTCCGAAGGGGTCGGTATTTGGCCGAAGAGTCCTAAGTTCCCCTAACGGGTTGCCATGCATGTCCAATTATGATTACTGGTCGGATATTTAATTAAGTCCAGTTTAGGGTGATCAATCCTTTCATACAATTCATACCATATGTGCCAGAGCAACAAACAGAATCATAGCATCACCCATAATCAAGCACATGCACACATTCAACTATCTAACAAGTACAACCAAGTATAATCTTAAGCCTCCAAAATACAGTATCGTATTAATCCCAACTTACCTCGACTCCTCGCTCACTTACTCGAGGTCCGATTTGCTCAGGCCATCGCCGATCATCCCTATAATACGAACGTGGTTTTAGCTTTTCATATAAATATTACAAGTTCATTTTATTCTATAACGCTTATTGTTAGGTTTTGTTTAAGGTTTAATATGCCTAATTATCTAGGTATTAAGTCTTTTACCATTATTCTAGGTTTAGGGTTAGGTTCAGGTTCGGTTTTCGCATCGATTTCTAAGTTAGGTTTTTAGTTCAATTTTTAAATCCTAAACATGCTCGAATCCTAATGTGAAATTAATCACGTTAAGCTCGAGTATCCAAATATCCTATTGGGTTTTAATTTAGTATTCTAAGCTATTCGGTACACGCTGGTCCTAATTAGGGTATCGGATTTATCCCCGATATGAGAAAATCTTACTTTTTTTATATGATTACCTAAAATTCAATCTTAATTTAGATTTAATATTATTCTGATTTTTACTCTAATATTATCTAAATAACCCTAATTTTTCCATATTTATTAATTTACAATTTCACATATTACTAATTTCTTATATTACTTACCTAATTTCCTTAATTAACTATACTTAATACCTAAAGGCTAAGATTAGGGTTCCACTTCAGAAATTAACATCCCTAAACATCTAATTAAGATCTAAATCAATAATTAACATCCTAATCACCTAATTAATCCCAAATTACCCATTTTATGCCTCATTTTAGGGCCTAAAAATTATCTAAAAATTTCGAAAATTAATTTTTAAAAACAGGCTTCATAGTACTATTCTATATCATCTAAGTAATCTACACAAAAATTTTGGGCTTGAAATTACACTTCTAAGGTCATTTATTTCTAAACCGAAATGTGCTCGATTTTGCACAATTTCTTAGGGACCATATATTATGAAATAAAATTTCATCAAAATAATATTTTTCCTATAAACTACATACAAAAATATCTCAGAATAAAAAAATTCATAATTTTCTAATTATATTTACTATTTTTACAAAATTATACAAGATTTGCGCTAAAAATCGGACTCACTATTTTGGGTGGCTCCGGCCACCGCGGGCTGTTGTGGCCTTGTCGGTCGGCCTGGGCGCTGCCACCACCGTGTGGTGGTGGTGGCCGTCCACTCCCAGCTCCTCGTCTGGTGTGGGTTTCCTTTAAAATCTTTAACTGCAAAGTTTTTCTAATTTTTTTTATTTTCTGGATTTTCTCTCGAATTTTCAATTCTCTCTAATTTTCTCTGATTTCTAATTGTCCAAATGAGTTCTGTAAATTTTCCCCTATTTATAGACATTTTCTGTAATTAATATGCATTAATTTGACAAGACTTTGTCCAAATTCCTTGATTTTTGGCTTTTAAGTTGTTCAATTTTTATTGACTAATTTTTATTGACTAATTTTTCTTTTTCTTATCCTGACATGCCACGACCTGATATTGATGTATCTTATCCTTTTCTGATTTTTTCTGATTTTTCCATAATTATTTTATAATTTTCTTTAATTATTTGCTTAGTTTTTGGCCAATTTAGGTAATTACGCATATTTTTATCTACACGTAAATACATGTGGAGTACACGTGAACATTCCTAAATATTATTTTGGTCATTCTAAAATTTTTAATATACATATAATCTATCTCTAGTAATTTATTAGTTATTAGATTACACTTTTTGCCTTTTTAGTAATTAGCAATTATTATGCTTAAAATTTGAAAATTTTATAGTCTCCCATTTTATTTCTTATTTTCTTAAATTTAAGTTTACAGGATCATTTTTACTAATATCCTTCCCAATAGTTTATAATTTGGGTTTGATCGGATCTTTTAACCAATCGTCCTAAACCTTGGGTTCTAAGTTCAATCCTACGGTTACTTGGCTGAACTTTGAGGCTTACAGTGCTACAATACCGTACTCTCTACATTTCAATGGGTATAAAGAAGGTTAGAGTTAGTTATTCAACAATGCAAGATATTTGATATTTCTCACTAATAGTCATTAGGTGACAACTTGATAGTTTTATTACTTAATACCATAAAATTTTTGTGCCCTATGAAAAGGTTCTTTTTAATTGAGAGCATAAACTTTGCTTAATGAAATATAGTTGTGTTAAGTTTCGAATGAGATGTTAATTATTTGTTAGAAAATTCTATTACCCAATAATTAAGAGGTTATTGGATTCTTGGGCTTCTCATTTATGCTAATATGCCTAAGGGCATGGAGTGTAGAAAATACTTAATGATTTTTATAAAATATTTTGTTTATAGCCTATACATCAGCCTTTTAGTCTTTACTAGCATGGTATAGATACTTTGAAATAATATATTAAATAAACTATAAGCTTAGCATGTTAACCTTGATCTAAATTGATAGCAAACATGAATATAATATATTGTGTGTTATTATTAATTTGTGGGCTTAACTAAAAGTTATAATAGGTTATGGATGTGACTTCATCATATCTCACTAAACTTTAGGTTTAGTAATTTGGTTTAGCAAGTCATATTCATCTATTCATTTAGTGTTGAATTCATGTTATTACCAATAGTGCATGAAATGGATAGGTACAAAAATTAAGTTACAATGCAATTGTACCTTTTTGTACCAAATTGTGTCTCCATGTCATGTAACGTGTCATGTGTCATCTCTCTCACTATAATCTTTGGTCCCAAATCTTCATCTTCATGTTCTTATTATCATGTGGCATAAGCCATTATCATCTCAACTTAATTTAATTCTTCAATAAGTAAATTGAATACAATTCGACTTCCCTATAATACTTAAAAGAAAACTGCATCTTAACACTCTAAATTCTCTTCAAACTCATAGATAGTTGTAAAATTTCTTGGTTAAATATTTATACGTTAATAAGAATAACACATTTTACATGTATCACTTTTTTACAATATATATAAAATGAAAATTTCTTTATATTCTATTTTTCATATTATATAATGACCATCATATATCAAATTTTTTTAATCTCATTTTTAGCTAATGGTACAATGTAGTTATAGATGATGAAATTAGTTAAGGTGAATAAATATATCATATAACTACTAGCCAACAATTGAAAGGTTGGTATTCATATCATTAATTTATAATAGTATTGATTTGAATACCATTATCTCTATTTTACTTATACTGGGACATCTTCAATGTAAAGTTTAATTGTTGAAATGTGGTGGATACCGGTAAGAGTAATTTAGTTAAGGATTTCCACGGACATTCAACTACTATGATTTTCGTTTGCCAATCACCATCATGTCATTTCTAACATGATAAAAGGAACAAAGGGAAAATTATACGGGATTGAGTTTAAATAGATAATAGAAATTGGAAGATTTTCACATTGGAAATAATTAAATGAATCAAAATAGAGGATTTGTTAAACTGTTATCATAAAACAGTTAATGCTGACCTAAGATGGCATGCTATTTGCCATATGATATTGATGAAGTGCTGACGTGATAATGACATACCATAGCTAATTTATTTATAATAAAATAGGAAAAATAAAATTATAAAAAATTCAAAAAATATGAAGAAAGAAACGGCATAAAAAATTTAAAGTGTAAAATATAAAAATTCTAAAAAATTAAAAGAAAAAAAGTGAAACAAAAAAATAAAATGTGAAAAAACAGAACCACTTATTCAATTCCTGCATTGACCAAACTCTCAGCCACTTGTTCATCACCATGCGGTTCTTTGTTTGCTCCTACGCAGCTTTATGATTTTCTTGGAAGTCTATCAACACATGTAACCAGCGATAAACCAGATGCCACGGGACTACATTAAAGCTAATGCGTTTCTGCAACAAGATGGGTATTTAATTTTCCTATACTGTCTCATAGATCACACCATCCATTTATTGGCTAACGCATAAAATTCCAGGATGAGTATCAAACAAGAAAACTATCAACGAGGTGACTACACAAGCGGAACTAGACCACTATTGCAACAGCCAAAATTCACCTTGGTTTGGCTATGCAATAGCATTGCCAGTGCTATTAGACAATAAAACAATGAAACACTAAGCACTTGATCAATCAGCAAAGACACTCCAAGATTTTCTACTAAATTTTTTCTTTTTTTTTTATTGAGAGATTTGAACTCTGATTTATCCCAATAAAAAATTAGTGATAATATTATTAAACTATAATAACCTTGGTTACTAAACTTGAATTTTAAAAATTAACATTATTGCTACACAAGGACAAGCCATCAATAATTGCAAAAGGAAACGGTGAAAACCTTCTGTCCAAGACTTCATTCTTTGGAAGTAATTTCTTTGAAATACATACATGTTTTGATACAAACATGCAGCCTCCAGTACACATTTTCGTTACTAGCATATCCACACCCAAATAAATTGGGATACTTCGTATAGATTTTCGTAAAAATAACTTTACTTAGAATCTGCATACTAGTACCAAAATTTCTATATATATACATGTATATAGCTTAATACAAGAAAAGGTCATATAGTTGCGAATCACCACCGCAAATCATTTCTATCATTTCACATTTCTTCATTTTACATCTGACGTGACAAATTACTTTTATTATTTTTCTTCTTATACTTATATATCCTAATGTATTTTCGCCTTAAAAAGGTTAGGCTCCCTGTTCTTCATTTCTTAGCTAGGATTTAAAAAAAAAAATGGAAAAAGATTGGATTGATGCAGAAAGAGATGAGATGAATACCATGAGCACTAGATAATATCAATTTATATAAAGAAGTTTACAATGTTGGCTACAAATTAGTTAATTAGTTTCTCCTGCATTCATTTTTCAAGTACCCAAAATTTTTAGTCTACTTTAAGATGTATGTGCAATTTTACATCTCTCTTTTTTTCTTTTCCTCCATCTCGTTTAACACCATTCAAACGGAATTTCTTCTTTCGTCTTTCTTTGTCATTCATCTGTTGTAGAAATAATTTGGTTAAGTAATTCTTTTTTTATTCGAACCACTAATTTATTTAAGCGACAAAGACAAATGAAATCAATCAAAGTTAAACGACTCCCCGGTATAAAAGTTTGTTACATAATTAATCGAAATCATAGCTATACATCAGCTATTTTTTTTTAAATATGTTTATAAGGAGTGTTTAGCACAAATTTTCATACCAAACACCTTATTATCCTTTATATTTAACCCTTTCATGCAGATACTTAGAAGCACTCCGATATCTATTTAAGTACCCTGCCTACATTGAAATAAACTGAGTTCGTCACGCCACTTTTAAGGCTTGCGATCCAGCTAGCTTATTTTTATTTTTATTTTTTAAATTTTTTGATTCAATTGCAGAAAACCAATTTTGGCCGTTGAAGGCCCGCAACATTCCAACGGCAAAGTGAATTTGTGCCGTTGATTTCCTGCCGTCTTCCAACGGCAAATTCATGTTTGGATGACGTAAAATTGTGATGTTCTTTTTCTTTTTTTCATAATAATCAGTATATTATAATTATATTATGAAATATTAATGAAAAAGTCATTCACATTTAATGATAATATGAAACCTGTAAAAAAATTAAAGTAATTGATAAATAACTTTAATCAAATATCTCTTTATAAAGTGAAAAACTACTTAAAATGATGAACCGTGACGTAATATGTGAACCAAGTACCTCCTAAAATACTCCTTTATGAGCACACCATTTGAACATTATATAACAACAACTAGAATTAGCCAAACGAAACTCGTCCAAGAAACTCCTGTTTTAGTGCTTTCTCTTGCAGCTTTTACTAGTGCGTTCGCCTCTTTCTTAAACTCGCGTAGAACCATTCTATCTTCTTCCTCCTCAGCAGCCGCATCTTCCGCCCACATAAAATAAAAATGTGAAGCAATAAATTGGAGTCCTCATTTCAATTTTTTACCGATCATTTCATCACATTATGATTTGGTTATATATAAACAGTTTACGGTTTGGTTAAAAAAAGCAAAGCAAATCGAACCATATTACTTTGTTAAGTAAAAATTATTTCATGTAATTGTTAAACAAAATACCATTTTGCTTTCTTTTTTTTTTTTCATCATCGATCTTTATGAATTTCATCAAATTTTCTATATTTTTGAGTAAATTATTAATATTAAGTTAAGTAAATTCTACTTGAAATTTCAATTTAAAAATTTTTCTTTTCTAAATTATTCTTTTTTTATATATTTTCAAATCAAGGGCTTTACCTTCATACTTTTTGAGAGTTTTTCATTTCTTTTCCATATTTTAATATGTTTTTCTTTTTCGTATTCCTTTTTAATGGACAGCTATACTTCCTACTCCTCATTATTTATTTATTAGAATAAAGTATCTTATTCTCATTCAATCAAGTTAAGTTTGTTAAAATCTTGTGTAGTTTTTTACTAAGTATCATTATACATTATATATATATGATAAATTAATTAGAAATATATGAAAATTCAATAGAAAAAAAAAACATGTTATTGGAAATAAAAATATTTAGCGAAAATTTAATATAAATAGTTCAAACCAAGATTAGAATAGGACTAAATTGATTTTAATTAGATTTGAAAAATTTACACAAATCGAACTGTACTGCTAGGTTCGATTTAAAAAAGAAAAAAAACCATTATATTAGATTTGGTTTGATAAAGAAAACGAACCATACCAAGTGGAATTGCTCCCACCCTAGTTTTTACTTAATGGATTTTAGGTTTATCATTGTCCCTTGAATACCTGTTGTGTGTATGTCCCAACCAGTTATGTCATTAGAATTGTTTAAATGTCAGAAAAGTAGGACGTGAAAAATAAATGGCCAGAGGAAATAACAAATAACAGAGAGAAATAAGTTATTTGGAACCATGTCAAAAGAAAAAAAAAAAAAAGAAAGAGAGGGGGAGAAAAAAAAGAAGGTCAAGAGTAATTTGTTTATGGTAGGTTATATAGACCACCTCAAAATTGCATAAATTGCACCCATCTCAGTTTTTTCAAGATTCATGACTTATCCTGTGAAAAGTTGATATGATTGTCTATGTGTAATTCTTGGTGTCATGGGTACATACTAACGCTGATATGATATTTCATTGAATACATTGAATTAATTAATGTAAATAGACAATAGAAAACACAAAAATAAATAAATAAATAAAATGAAAAATGTAGGAAATATTTTTCTTTAAAAAAAAAAAGTCAAAAGTTAAAGGAAAATAAAAGGAAAGAACTACTTTGTCACCATAATGAGCAAATATAGTAAAAATCTAAACGTCCACATAGCTGAATTTTCACGAAATTATGTCATAACCCGAAAAGTAAGTTATTGTAAACCTTGAACCTGTCTTGATTCTGAGTTAAATTGACCATTGAGTTTAAATCGAAAACAAATATTTTGATTGCGGAGAAAGATCCAAAAGCAGCTACTAAGGCATAAAATGGTAATATCAAAGTAATCTGTAAAGGTAAACTGTACTTATTATTAATTAGTTATATCATAACAGACGAAAGATATGAGTAACTGGTAATGAAGAATAAAAAGGATGATGAACAATAATCTAATAGAAAATAAGATTCTTAGTATCTATTCCTCAAATTTTCAAGCGAAAATCGGGGCTGTAAAAAGTGAAAGTAGAATTAATTTCACAACAAGAGAGATGTATATGTGATAGCGAAAAAATTGAATTTTTCTTTTTCTTTTCCTTTTTTTTCTTAATTTTCTTTTGCACTTTTTATTAACTTTGCATTTTATCAATTTATACATTAGAAAAAATATCATATCAGCGTCCACATCTATCCATGTGAGCGTGAGCTTCCACTTGGTGTGCCCATGTCACCTAGAACCATGTAGATTGCCACGTCAATCTTCCCGAAGAAGCAACTGCTGACTTTCAGAAAATTAGGAGTCATGCTATTTTCAATATTTTTAGGACTGGTATGTGTAATTTACACATTTATTTACAAAACATTTTCACTCAAGCTAATGATACTTTCTCATATTCATGCGAATTCAATATAAAACAATACTATATATTCAAATGAAAAGAAAAACAATTCAATGTGAAAAAGAATATATATGGCTCTTGTCGAAATTGGATGAAAGCTCATGAATTTTATCTATATTATTTTAGTCCAAACAGGTTTAAATAATTGTAACCCTAGATAGTATATATTTATCCTTAAACTAATATTACTCAATAAAAATACTATTATATGAGTAATCATGACAACTCCTTATTTTTTCACTCCCATTAATCTCTCTCTCTCTCTCTCTCTCTCGCTCTCTCTCTGGACAAGTTTGATTTATTACTCCTCCTTTACTTTTTCTCTCTCCCCCGTTAATCTCTCTCATCTCTCCTCTATTTTTTTTGGGTAAGTTTCATATTAAAAAAATAATTATTTTAATATCACATATTTACTTACCCAATTTTCTTCTAATATCACACTTGATTCATATAAGTGGTTTGAAATGGAATGAAATGAAAAACAAAATGGTGAATCTTTTTCTGTGTTTAGAAATATCTATGGAATTAAATACATATATAGTAATAATTTAAAAAAAAACCTTAATTATTTAATGTTATAATTAAATTTATTATTAAATAAGTTATATAATTAATCATAATAAATGTAAAAGAAATGGAATCACTTGTTAGTTTTCTCAAAGGTAGAATTAAGTTCCTCGTTAAAGTCAAAATCATTATTCCAGCTTTTACATATACTTTCAACTATGGAAAAAAGGAATAAAATCTGGAATTGTAATTTCATTATCACTTTTTTAATCATCAATTTTATTGGTGGAATAAATTTTACACTAATATTAATATTTTGTTTTCATTATATAAGCTTTTTATCAAAATCTAAAAACCAATCAATAATTATTAATTTAAATAAATTTTATATTTAAACACCGGTAAAATGAATGCATCGTCCGTTAATTATTCTATAAAAGATAAATATAATACGTGTTTTGCTTTTCATTTTCTAAATAAGTTTAGTAATTGACTTTTGTTGGAGCTTGGACAGGCAAGGCCCTCCCAGCCGCCCTTAAACCCACTCATGGTCATAGCTTTTTGATTCCATTAATTGCGTTCCACACGGATACGCTAGTTCGTGTTTGTTTCAAGGTTTCATTCCATAAATTGTGTTCTACATGACGTATCATCTGGGTTACTATCACCTTTTCTTTCTTTCTTTTTTTCTTTTCTTTTACATGATTGATGAAATTCTGAACGTGGAGAGACGATTAATTTACTAAAATTATCCTAATGAATGGGAAAATGAAAATTATAATGTATGCCCAAGTGGAAGAACAATCGGTTAGCTTAATATTATATCAGTACTATTTTAACTAGTTATATATACAAATTAGATTATATTATTTAACTACTTTGATAACATAAGTAATGTTGGCTACGCAATTAAAATGACAATAACATTCACTTTAGCATTCGTGTGGAGTATGGAACTAGTGGGGAACTTTACCTTTTTGCAACTCGTACTAAAGTTGACCGAGTAAACTAATTATAGTATGAGAAAAATATATCTAACTCTTAAATCATGATTTCAGTACAAATATATCACATGAACTTTTAAATATTGTAGATAACTTTTTTATATTTTAATAAATTGACAAATAAACTCTAAAAAATTATAAGCAACTCCTGGAAGTTTGATCTTGACATGATAATATCATCTTGAGCTTATTAAACAGTATATTAGGACCTCTGAAGTTTGATTCTATTATGTTATTTTAAATGGAAAATAATTATTTTTATATTATCAATTTATCAAAATTTGCTGGGATTATTTACAACAATTGATGGTTAAAAATTATATATGAACGAAGATCAGAATATCACCTCATGCGTCAGTAATTACGCGCTCCCATCAATATCAAAGAATTAAAAGAAAAAAAAAAATCAAGGACAGGTATAAATTAAGAGGGAAAAGGCTTACAGAAAATGCTGCTGAACTTTAAAACAAAAGTCAAGGACTCCCATTGTTTTCACGTGTGCTCGTGATGCAATTGATACCATACAGTAAAATAAACGATGTCAAAGGAATTTTAAATCTTCTACTAGATATTATTATAATACACGCAATGGAGTAATAATTCTTGAATAAAACCTCTTTCTACGCAATAAAAACCCTGCTTATTAGCGTATATATCTAAATCTACAATTGGTTTTAAACTAGTTTATAAACTCAAAACAATAGCCGAATATTCATGATAACTTTATGTTCTTTAAGGAATTTATGAGAAAATTATTTGTTTACAAAAAAATTACTCAAATACAAATTGTATCAAAATAATCATGAAATTACCAACAAGGCAAATACACGTGTACTGCATATTTAACATATGATACACATACAACAATATAAATGTCACATCTTTAAGATACGATATATACGTATTTATATTGTCTCACATCCTGAAAATATAACACTAATATTATCATATTAGTGTCACATTTTCAAGTTACAACTTTATTATATTAACACTTATTTTTTTGTATTAGTATGCTATTAAGATTTTTTTCTAACTTTATTTATAGATCTTTTTGACAAAAAAATTGTTTGAAACTTATTTCATAACTAGAATATTGTGATATTGGAAATTTTATAACTACAATAAACATATCGTTTTTGAACTTTATGTTTTTTACTCCTATTACTATATTTGTCATTCTTATTATTTATTAAACAATATATGTGATATAAAGTAAAAACATATATATATATATATATATATATATCATTAGTAGTTATCAATAAAAATTACAATTGTTTTTTAGTTTAGTTATACACAAAACCTACTATCCTATATCTATTTATGTTCTCTCTTATTATTATTATTATTTTTTTAACTTTCTTCAACTAGTGATATATCTGTTGATTCTTGTAAATCCCTTGCAATTTCACGAGGCTCGATTTGCAACATATAAATAAATTGAATTAACAATCAAAATAGTATACAAAGGATAATTTTTTATTATAAGTATAAATTTTATTAATTAGTAATTACCTATATGACTACTTCTCTCATATCTGATGGTGTTGGACGTATCGATGTGATAAGGCCAAGCAGGGTGACAATGGATAATGATGATACGGTCATTTTTAGTGTCAACAATACAAATGATGGTACATCATCTATAACATGATTTGTTGAAGCTTATGCTAATGGATCTACTATTGGAGGCCCAACCATCAAAGAATCAGTAGTAAGAGCATTAATGATAAGTGGATCTATTGCTGGAGGATTGTTTGTAGGAGGATTAGCCAAAAGTGCTCCTAATTGACTGATAAATAGTCAATAGAGACCATACTAGGTAAGGTATCATCATGTACGATTTGAACTAGTCTCTACCTCTTATCTTATCACTGGGTAATATATCTTATGTTCTTTCTAACTTAGTTTTCTTTTGACTTTCCTTATAGATCCATCATGCATATGTTGTTTGGATTCGTATTGTAGTTTTCTAGGATCTGCTATACTCTTCAAAATTGTTTCATCACTTTATCTTGCTAATGCAATCCATAATGTGGAAGCAAATCATGAGGACGCAAATAAGCCATATATCACTTCCCTCTAACACATCTTAAGTAGTGTATCTAATATCTTTGAAATATAAGGCATCTAGCAAATCTACAAAAGATAAATTTATTTCAATATATAAATTGTAGAAAAAAACAAGTTGAATAGTATAACTAATAATTGATTCGTACTTGTTTAGGAGTCTAATTGTGCAGAGCCTCACAACATTTAGATAATATATGAGTTAGAGTTTGTTTGGTATTAAATGTGTCATCCCATTGGTATGCTAGTAGGCTAAGGCAAGTTGTATGTCTGTGTGTCTTCTGTGGTGCTAAAAGAGGAATTCTATACTATGCTCACACCTAAATTAATACTATTGCGCCACCCATATCCACTATCCCATCCTATGTAACTTGATATAAGTATCTATACAACCATGCGAGGTAAGCCAATCCCCAATTATAGCTACGTACAGCTTGTAAATCCTCTAATAGTGGTCAAAACATCAAGCGCAAGCAGCTAGATGATGTGTCTTAGAATAACAAACTTCCAATCAAATGTAAAATATAGATCCTAACATGGTGCTAGATCGCTATGTCGTCCACATCAGCTAGTGGACACATCAACAGAAAAACTCTTAAACCAAGACATTCTAACTCTCTACCTAACTATCTAATCTTTGTCTAGTCTTGCTCCTAGTAAATGTTCAGACAGTCCTAGCTAGTCCTATATTATGGTGCTCGTCACTAGTTGCCATCTATGGGCCAACCCAACCATACTGCAACATCTTGAAGAGCTAATCCGACCTCTCTATGAGTCATATAAAATATATGAGTCTTTTGTCGTCATCTCTCTACTAATGCCATGACCAATCCCCAATCCAATTATATGAATGACAAGTGCATAACTCCATAGAATCTAACCTACTCTAAGTAGGTATGTATCCTCTCATCGTATACCTCTCTCATCTCTTGAAGAATCTTCAATGATTCTTCAGTGATGTCTCTTTTCAACAACATTTAACTAAATTATGTTCTTACAAAATTCAATTATATTAGATTTTACTAAATTATATAATTTAATTAAATAGACGATAGTTTTATGCTTTGTACCTCCCATCTCCATATAACATCAGAACTGTGCATGTCCTGTCATGTTAACACTGATCTATCTACTAATCCTGGATCCATCTGCATAACAAAAAGGGTAAATATATGTTAGATTTTTTGTAATTTATGTCAAATGCATCAAATTAACTATAAAGTAGAACATCATATATAATAGTGCGACAAACATGTTATAAATTGTGTTAACCTTATTCTAAGCATGTTCTAATATTATGCTCTTATTTTCAATATTTTCTACAATAGTTTTTCGTTGGTTTCTCTTTCAAATCCATCTCATTGCACAATCTACTTGCTCCCGATCTTTCTTCTTTTCTAACTTTGTCATATAATGGGTATATTTTTGGTAATCCTTGTAGATTTGTCCATGTACGCCTATCTCCTAAAGGATGAAAAGTAGTTTGGTAATCAGCGACTTGATATTCCTAGTGATACCATCTCTTAAGCTTATATGTAGGATCTATTTTTAAGTGAGCCATGGCTACTAATGCATGTAAGTAGGGTATTTTGTACGTTTGCCACTTGTTACAACTATATATGTTATTATTTATATCAATTCTATGGTAGTAGTTACCTTTCCTTCTATATTTACCCATGTATGCTTCGATTTGCACTTTAAATATTCTCATTCTTATGTTAAATGTTTTTATTTGGTGGCAAGTAGTTACCCCTCTCCATCTTTCTATCTTTTTGATAACCCATTTGAGGTAAGATTTTCCCTTATTTATAGCCTTAACTTCCTTATCGTACCTTTTTTAGAAACACCTACACAATTGTAGAGGATCTTTAGAAACAGCGCTGACATAAGCAATGACCTTACACCTTTCAATATTGCATTATAGCTCTTACTGAGATTTGTTATCATTTGACCATACATGAATCTCCTATCATATGATTGTATCCATAACTCACTAGAGATGTCTGTAAAATAGTTTAGAGCAACTGCATTCATCTTTCTTATCTCTTCTATATATAATTCAAATTTGCTTTCTTGTGCTTGGAAACTGTTGTAGTTACCAGCTTCTTAAGATAATGGTTTTTGTACTTTATGTTGAAATTGCTAACAACATGTCTTATACTCACTCTCCATTTTGCATAAGGTAGCTACCATCCAATATTCTTATCTTGAATTGCCTTTACTATACCTTTATGTTGGTTTGATATGACATATAAGGTGAGATCATCATCATGCGATCTATTATGACATTGCTTCAACTTCTTCATGAACCATTTCCAACTTACCTGATTCCTTATCAACTGGTGCGAATGCCAAGGGTAGTATATGATTCGCACCATCCGTACCACACATGATCAACAAGCTGTGTAAATATTTTTTGTAAAAAAATGTGTCATCTATACTAATCATTGGCCTGCAATATTTGAATGCTTCTATTCTTAGCCCAAATGCCCAAAATAATCTTTTGAATACCACATCGATTTCTTTCTCAATTGATAGTAATTTCAATGTAACTCGTGTTCCCGAATTGGTTCTCTAGATCGCATTCATCAATTTTGGTAGTTCATTGTATGATTTATCCTAATCTCCATATATTTTCTCAATTGCTAATCTCTTCATGCCCACACCTCCCCCTCCCCTAGACTTTTCTATTTGAAATCACACAACCATTTATGTCTTTTACTTGCTGTCTGAGTATAATGATTGTTACATCTAGATCATTGTTGATTTAGCCTAGAAAATACTGACTCATAAATGTCTAGTCAAGCTGTACATGGTCGAGTTGTTGATGATCATTTATAAATGCCCTTCTAGTACAAGTGTGTAGGCCTTTAGCAATTGTAATTACAAAGTCTATGTCCGAATGCTTTTGGATGACATGAATTTGCCATCTACAATTGCATGTATTCCTATCTTTACAGACAATGTTTCACACTTCTTATCTAATTCAATTGTTAGGAAATTGTAATGATTCTTTATGTACAATATTTTTAGTACATAAATTAAGTCTAACTTCTTTTTAAATCACATCCCTTTCTTTAGCTTATTTCTTAACCATAGGTCTTTATCATGGAGGAAATCTTTCTCATACAATATGTAACTGTTGCCTACATCCATTCTACTAACAAATGGAATGTGATCCTAGAATTATAATTTACTAGTCGGCTGTTCTGTTAGACTACTAGGCACTATTATTTGTGCTTGGATATTTAGTGGTAAATCTGAACACTCATCTTCTTCTTCATATGTGTCCATCTCATTACCCATTCCTTAATCATTATCTGAATCTACTTCACATATTAATTCATCTTCTGTATCACTATCTTTAAGTGCCTCTTTTGTCTTCTTATTAAAATCGTCACTGATAGATAAATTATCTTTATTTTGCATGGAGAAATCACCAATTGTTTCAATATTTTTTGAAACATTCATAGGTCTCAATACTTATGATGGTTGAGGTGTATTCGTTTAAACCGTCATTGGTTGCTCTTGAAGCATGGCACCTTAATCTTTGATTTCGAAGTAGAGGTGTTGAAAGCATGTTACTCTAAATGCCTTAACAATATCTATAAGGTTCTCAACATCTTCATCATCGTTGATGTCTTTCAACAAGAATTATTTTAATCCATTTTCATAGACAAATGTCTGTCCGTAATACATCTGTATATTTCTTATATTTGAATTTACTTACAGCAACTTAGATATTTTACATAGGAGCTTTAAGTAACCACGTCTACTTCTACTTCCATACTTCTAATAGACCCCTTATTATAATATGGTCCTTTTGAACCTGTTAGAATATTGTCATTTGCAAAAATTGAGAGCTGACATAATCCACCATTTTCACTAACAGTTTTGTTAATAGAAAATGGCATAACAAATGGTTCTATCTTTGATAAAAGGAGTCATATTGCAACATTTGGTATACTATAAGATTTAACAAAAAGCTCAAGTTATAATTTGAAGTCATCGCATAAGCAATTGAAATAATGTATGAAGGCTATGTTCCTATCAAAGCAGTTGAATTGTTAATGGAAAATATACCCATTCGAAACAAAAAAGCTAAAAAAGTAATAGTAGCTACTTTATTGAGCAAATGATAATTAACTCATGCAATTTTCCACTTAATTGCATAAGTGGAGAAATTAGCTTTCCTTCTTTTAGTTTAATCATGTGATTAAATTCAATTCCAAGATCTTTTCGTAGCAAAAAGCAGTTAATTTAAATTAGAGCAGTAGCTGATATTGCGACTCCTGGGAGTAGAATCATCTAAGCACATGTATGTTAAGACATCCTTAATAGGTCATGACTAGAATCAACTAAAAGTACCCCACTTATGAATTCAAGACAAACTGAAATGCTTTCAAGTAAGAGTAATATAGTAATTGAAAATCAGCAGCCCTATTTGGAACCTCCTTATCCTATGATTATGGTTACTACACTATTAGTGTTTACAGAATTAAATTAAGAGGGGACAGAAGAACTAAGCTAAATGCATTATCTATTGCATGTTTCTCATGCATTCTCTCTCTTTTAATTGTAGGTTGTTTCCATTTGATTTAGTTTCTAGCTTCAGATATACATTGACGGGTTTACACAAATAGAGTAAAGTCCAATGACCTCCTATGCTATCCCTTGTCTTTGCTCAGGTTCCAGCATAATTCTAATCTATTTGTAGCAGAAGATATTTGCTATATATTTGCTTTGAAATATTAAGAATAAGGGAAATTCTCTCCATTAACTCCATTATTATGGAATTAGAAATAATGCAATTGCTAGAAAAATGGTGGTCCACAAATTTTATCAATCTCGATTGTAATATAACCACTTCATGATCAAGTTTAGACCTGGTCATGCAGGGCATATAGCTAGACAATGAATGGTTCTTAGATTTTCTTGTTAACTTGGATGTAAACAAGAGATTTATCACGGTAGAATGACAGTAAGCACTAGCATTCTCGCCATTACTCTGCTTTGGTATTTCAAATAGTTTTGGCAACACAACTACAAATGTTATATATCACTTCATTATACATCACTGCAATCTGGTTCTCTATGAGAAAATATTGCATTTTCCACCAAAATAACTTAAATACTTCAAGTTTTGCTAGGACATGCTGGAGTTCAAGTCTATCCTATGCATAGCAACAGGAGTGTCATATAACCAATATTATTATACATGATGCTTTGGTGTGTCTTTTCGTATTTTTATATTTGGGGACTAATGATTTAGATTAAGGATGTAGCAAACATTGGTATTATGATGCCAATATGTGATAGATGTTCTCAATGCTTGGAAGATGAAGGGCAAACCAAGCCCACCTTGTCATTCCAACATCGCAGGAACCCTATCAACCAGCTCAGAACTGGAAATTTACTCCTCAACTTATAATACCAAACTTCATAACCAGTCCTCCAGCTAACAGAAAAGAGCAGGTGATCAAACAGACCAAGAAAGCAATCTTGCTGCTGTCCAGTTTGACTGTAGCATTAGGTAATGCAATAGAATTGTCTTTTTATTGTCCTAAGCATAAAAGGTGTAAGCCAACCAGTTTCATATTTTTTACAGTATTCACCAATTAGTAGCAATAGTAAAGGTACTGTACCTTCCCCATGAGTTATGTTATTAGCTTTCAAGTTTCAAGTCTTTAATAGTTCTCTAGTGCTCTGTTGCTGCATCAATTTAAATTGTAAGTTTGGGCAATAGCAATTGCAACATGTTCGTGAGAGTTCCGGAAGCTCACAAGTGATCATATATCTGATTGATATACTCTGCAGGTTGTTCTTTCATTTTTCAATTTGGGGGAAAGGCATCCTAGAGAATTTATGCACTATCACATGTAGTGAAAGAGGTTTTAATTGCTAAGGTTTGTGTGCATTTCAAAATAAAATTCAAATCATGCTTCAATATGTCAATGAGAAGTATATTTATAACATGAGGGAAAGTAACTAGCAGAATACAGAAACAAACAAATATACCTTTGCAGAGGCAAAAGGGTCTTTCACTGGTTCAGATGATGTCTCACCCTAATCAAATTAAATTTAAAAAAAGAAAAACCACATGAGTCACACCTACAGACAATAAATGGGCAGGCTTAAATCACTAGAACATTTCCCAACTTGCAAATGCCAAATCAATATGTGGGAAAATATGTCACTTCTCTGAGCAGCTCGGAGCAAGTATTCTTCCACCAACGTCTGCAAAGAGAAATTGGAGATACACAAGTTACAAAATATTTTGCTCAAAGGAATCTGCAAAATCAAGAGGTTTGATAAAATCTAAAGAAGTAATTTCCCTTGCACTAGTTTATAAACATCTGCAAAATCGAGTACGCTAAGCTTTCAAGGCAAGACCGATTTAAAATCCTAATATCAGTTACAATACAGCCAGTTGCACAATCTCTCTCAACTATGATGGTTGTATTCAACCTTTTCATTAATGTAGCATTCTAGTTAAATTATTGTCACGGTGATATCATCTGTTTAGTCTCTTAGAGTTGAAGGATCTTACAGGTTGCTAATGCATTGAGTTGAAAAGCCAAAATTCCTTTAGACCAAAAAAATAAAAAATAAAATAAAATAAAAAAAAGAAAGAAAAGCCTAAATGCTTATGCATATAAGTCTGCATAAAATGGTACCAAAATAAAGTTTCTCATAAAATTGGAATGGTCATTTAAAGAAATTCACCTAAATTGGCACCACGGCGCCATGGCATGGTATCTACGCAAGAAATTCTCTTAAAGAGACAATCTATTGTTAGATAAGTATTTATGTAGTGACTTAGTTTTAAGGCCGGTCACATACTCATTGTCTCATCCATTGATGAAGAGTTTTTCTTTAATCAAATGTAACTTAGTTATGGCACTAGGTATATTTTTATTTCAGATTCAACTACAATACCAAATGTTTATATGGAGATCAGGATCAGTTCTTGCTAACGACTACATAGTCCCCATGTCCTTGTCTCTTTTTGAACCAAGTGTTGCTACTAATTTTTTATCTGTCTCCATAAATCTATATTTTGAAGCCCGTGTAATTCCCAGCCTTTAGGCACTGCTAAGAACTATGCTTCAGCAATTCGTACAAGTTCCACTGATTTTCCAAACCCAAAACTTATCCTCCTTCTGTCATCTCAAATAATTCTCCAACGCCAAAAACATTATTAGCAAAACTTGTATGGGTATTCAGTAGATAATTAGATAGGAGTAAAATCTAAAGCTAGGTACCTAAAGCTCCTTGTTATTGTCTAAAACCAGTATAAGGTAAAGACTTTTTTTGTCTTGGGGATCAAGTGCAGAGTTATAATATCTCCTTAAGCTGATGTATTGTAGTGACCATATAGCTGAAACAGTCAACACACACGAGTTTATGCAATGAATACACTAATTCAGTGAAGCTTCCTCTCCATCTGCCTAAACATTAACAATCAACTATGGAATGCAAAGTTCAGCATATTAAGCGTTAATATGAAAACACACTCTACCTCTAGAATGCAAAATTATTACCGTGCAAAGCTAGACTTGAAGCCCTCCCTCTAGTAGCACTAGCGATTCCACAGCTTTTTGTGCAAATGCAACATAAGGATACCTGCAAAACAGGAGCACCCAAGCATTAAATGGTAACAAAGGCAAAAGAAGGATGATATTCAAGCTTTACATTCAACCTTACCCCCGAACAATATGGATGAGTATTCTGATAGACCAATTTCTTACCCGGCTGCGTGCTTGGTGCCACTCCCGTTAACAAGTACCACTGGACAACAGTTAACATTATCCAATTAACCAATACTATTCATGGGTTACAAAGAAATTAAAATCTACTTGACTGCTTAAAATCACACTTAACCTAATCACATTACCTCTTTTTACTCGGAAATATGCGTTTGAAAGGATAACAGATACAAGGATATGAGTTACCTATTAGAATAATTCAAAATAACTAATAAGGCATTTAATCAAACATCATATGATCATATATAAAATTGAACTAAATTATTCCCAAATTCGTCTAAAACTAAATTATTGACTTACCTTGATTTGATTGGAATTCTTTTGAGCTTGAATTTGAAAAAAAAAAAAAATATGTTGATTGTGAATTTTGTTTTGGTTCGTTCAAGAGCTCCTGAGGAGTGGACTGAACTGAAAGTGCGAGTGTGATCGTGATCTGAGCTGAGAGTTAGTTTTTGATGTGTAGATGTAATGCGATAAGGCTAAGCGCGATAAAATTCTTGCAATGATAAATCTATATTGCAACTTCTAATTGCCATAAAGCTTATTTTTGGCTACATCGCCTACATTATAACTTTTAAATGGGATATAGCTAAAGAAAGTTTATCTAAAGTTATATCACATACTTCTAATGCAATAACATTGTTTTGCTATAAAACTATATTGTACCTTTTAAATGTGATAGATTTTTGATAAGTCTATATTACATTTGATAAATGTGATAAATTGTATTTGACTACCTCATATTTTTTAAATGTGATATAATAACTAACCTTCTCATACAAATGTATTGACAATCCTACATCGCATTTGAGAAATATGGTTATAAACTATCTTGTATTTCTTAAATGCGTTATAAGATATGGTATGTTTCAAATGTAATATAGTGAATATAATTATAAAGTCTCATATTTTTTAAATGCAATATGGGGTATGACATGTTTCAAATGCAATATAGTAATTGTCAAGCTCTTTAGCTAAAAATGTATGGACAACCCTATATCACATTTTAAAAATACAATTATATAGTCGTGCCTTTCTCATATTTCCTAAATACAATATAGAGTTTGCAGTACTTTCATTATATTGCATGTTTCAAATGCAATATATTTGTTACTTTATATGTCACATTTGAAACATGCAATATAGGGTTGATAATCTTGTAATATTTTTTGTGTAATTTGTATTCTTATAATTTTTATTTTTTAATGCTTGTAAACATGTGTTTCGCCAAAATAAAAATGAACAATAAAATTATCCTTTAATGCACACATCAACTCTGCTATTATTAGCACAAAAATGCTATTGTCGTTATTGCTTAAAAACAATTCATAATGGGGCTTCCACAAATAAAATAGTTTGTAATATAATACTTGTTTTGATTATATCTAAATACACTCGGGTAACAAACAATATATGATATGTAATCAATATATAAGGTGTAAAAGACCTTCTTTTATTTTTCTTTTACTACCATTTTATATAGGGATGTAAACGAGCTGGGTTTGGATTCCTTGTCGTCATTCTTAGTTTTATCTATTTATTATTTTAAGTATTAGAAATTTTAGTTAATATTACATTATTAATTTATTATTTTTTATCAAGTAATGTATTTCCATTGAGTGTTTTTAAAATCTCATAACCTATCCAAAAACTTTAATAAGTTTTTAGCCATATCCTAAAACCCTATTAAGTAATATCTTATAGCAATTTTAGCGAGTTAGGTGAGTCCAATACCCTATAACGTCCCACCATTTACATCCCTAATTTTATACTTCACCTTTGGAAATTTTCTAATTTTTATATTTTTATCATATTATGTATTAAATATATTTTTTAATATTATTTTATTAAATTAATCATTTAAAGACTAATTAGAAACTGATAAGTATCTACTGATTAATATATATAAAACATATAAAAATGAAAAACGTAAATATGTATGTATGTGTAAAGTAAAAAAGGATGAAAATACAGCTATATTAAGTGTAATTTATGTTAACATTTTATTGAAATTTTATTTAAAAAAAAAGGGCAACAGTAAAGAAAAAGTGTTAAAGTTTTGCCCATGGGTCTTTACATATGGCACTCAACACTTCTAGAGCACGATAAGAAGGTTAAATTCAACTAAACTCATAACACACAAAAAGTTTTGGAGAGAAAAATTAAAAAGAGATGCTCTAAGAAAATATGGTTTTCACTATTGCATGGAAAGTTTTAAAACTAAAGGTATTGAGGACAGCCCATATATATATAAATATATATATATATATGTATGAAGCATAGCCAAATGTGAAGCCGAGATTTATTTGATTAAACGACTACAATTGATATGTCTAGGAAGAAAATGACTAAGACAGTCAATCTCTAACACAAATGATAAGGTAGCTAGGAAGACAATCCCTAAATCACAAAGTGCTGTTAAAGCAGAAATGATGAAAAAGGCATTTCTGAAGATTATACGATAAAAGGGTATGAACGAACACTCTCATGGATAACTCACCGAAAAAGATTGCTCTATGCCCAATCTAATTGCATGATGCACGAAAAAGCTATATAGTTTGTTAGCCACAACCGAAGGGGATTAATAAAAGTAATAGATTGAAAGGGTAGAACTTGATCAAATCCAATAGGTGATTCATTCAACATTCGAAAGTTGTTATCTTAGGGTTTTAAGAGATTATTTATACATTCAAATCTAAATATGCATAAAATATTGATGAAGAAAAATACACGTAGATCAAAAAACAAAATATTCACAAAATAACTGCACCTTATGCTCCATATCTCGTACTTCTCCAAAATTTTGAGCTTAATACATATTTTAACTGAAAAACTAAAATCCTTTTATTTTACCAATTTCTCAAGTTTCAGAGAGATTATTCACAACATTTATAAACTAAGGAGTATATATACACTAAGATTAAAAGGGTTAATATTGCATTTACTATTTGAACTTTACGCATTTTTATACTTAAGTATCTAAACTTTAAAAATGTCAGTTTCCTACCAATTAAATATTTCATGGTCATCAATAATATCTGGCATAATTCTATTCACTTCCATTTGGAGACATGGATTTCTTAACCAACCATGACTTGAAATGTGCCAGATAACATGAATTTGACAAGAATAAAGCCATGTAGACATCCAGCTTACCCGTGATCGCTTTTTTCTTATTTAAATGCTTATTACTTAATAATGCATAACGTGTCATGTCTAACTAAAGAAATAATAAAGCTCATATTTTTAATTGAAAAACAAGAAAATCATCAACGAAATCCGCATACATTTAAAAGTCCTCAATATATATTCATATCGATCAAAATAAATTAAATTAATAAAATGAAAAAAAAAATTTGGAGAAAGGAAAAATGTTATCTTCTTCTCGGGTCAATAATTTCAAATCAAATTTAGATCCTTTCCATTTATTTTTTCCTTAATTTCTATCAGTTTCTAAATCAATTATTAACATTATTTAGATTTTTAAAATATCATATAAAATTATCATAACGCTATTATATTTTTTATAATTTCAACCGTTAATTATATATTATAACATTTTAAAAAAAATAAATCGAGAAAAATAAAAATGACAGAGTAGATTTTTATTTTATATTTTTCTCAGATTTTTAAGTCTGTTGCTCTAGTCAACTATTGCGGTAGTGATTTACAAGTTGGCCACCTTATTGTTGGGGGGAGATAGAAAGGAAATAAAACAGATACATAAGATACATTGAAATTTCCTCACTACAACATCTTTCTCTTTCTTCAGCGCTTAGCACCAATAATCCTTCAAAATTCAATGAAATAAGCTCTCCGAGTTATTTGAATTTGAAGAACCATGTGCTCATCACGACTCAAGTTCTTCCTTTTCCTGGGCTTTATCCACCTGATTTCTTCAACAACAGCCCAAGACCTGTTTCCTAATGCAAGATGCTCAAATACCGTAGGAAACTTCACAAGCAATGGTGCCTAACAACCACAACTAGATACCATTTTCTCTTCTATTACTACCTCCACATAGAGCATGTACTATGGATTCTTCGAAGCTTTCACTTCGACCAACCAAAACTCCAACACCCCTTATGCAATCGGCCTATGTTGCGGCGATCTCCGGACTGAGGTCTGTCGAATTGCCTTAGCACATCTGCTTATGATCTAAAACAACTCTGTCGTAATAAAGGGAAGCTCTTGTGGACAATGAAAATTGTCCACTACGATACTCAAATAATTCAGTACTTGGCAATGTCGTGACCAGTCCTTACCATAAGTTGTACAATGTGAATAACGTGAGCAATCCAGATTCATTCAACCAGGATTTAGCAGGCCTGTTGGCTAACCTGCGAATCAAGGCTGCATCCAGCGGCTCGGTGCGTAAATTCGCGGAGGGTAACGCGACGTCCAGTGCACGCCTGATCTATCCGGACAGCAGTGCTCGGATTGTCTTGTTGATATTGTTTCACGAATGGATCAGTGTTGTTCTGGGAAACGTGGTGGCAGGATTATGAGCCCCAGTTGTAGTTTCATGTTTGAGTCAGCCCGGTTTTTGGACCCTGTTGAGCCCCTGCCTTCACCGCCACCACCGACATCGGCCACCTCACCATCTCCATCGGGCATCGGGTAAGAGTTAACTATCACCACTTCCAGGTTCTGTATCCTCAAACTGGGGACAGGATTTGCCTCTAGTACTTTTGTTAGAGATAAATCTGTGCTAAGTTCAGTCTTCTTCATTAGATTCTGTTATTACTGTTTGGCTCATGTCTTATCATCATTAATTATTATTACTATTACTATTACTATTCTAACATTAATGTCTAGTGTTTATAAATATAATATATATATATATATATATGAGTACAAAAATTTCGAAATCTTATATAGATAATCTGATTTTATCGTAGAGTTAAATTTTACACAGGATTCTTAAAAAAATATAGAATAACTTTATTTAATTCGTCTAACTCAAATGATTATTAACTAACTATTTATTTAAATGTCTACGTCAAGAAAATCCTTAAATTTATTAATACACTATGTAAATGAATCAATAGCTCATAAATTTTATTAAAATTTTAATATATCAATAATGGTTTTTAATAATCTACTCTTATGTTAATATGTATCTAAATATTATTGATTCATTACTCATCTTAACAAGAAATATATTTTTATAAAAGTATATTCAGTAATTATAAATGGGAAATATAGATTTTGGCCCAATCTTAAAGGGAAAAGTGCCGTTGTATGATTTTTTCCTTTTGAGGGAGAATCTTAAAATATCAATGGTTTAGGATTGATGCCAACAATATCCTAGCTAAAATCGTGCCTTGAACTTTATTAATTCATACAATTGAGTTAACTTAACGTGTTTTCTTTCATTTTGTTTTAAATTATGGCTTTTACCTCATCTTGCATTGCAATCACTTTATAGCGTACATCAAAAGGGGGAAAAAAAATAAAAAATAAAAAAGAATTCCTATCCTAATCAATATTCAAACCAAGTCCACATCCGTTCACTGCCACCAAACTTTACTTCTATTTGCATCCATCAAGTAGCATCCGAACTTTTTGATTGAATCCACAAACACCACCCACAAAGATAAAGTTCTATTGTTACCACATAGATATATATTTCTACTTCAACGTGTTCTTCATTCTAATTATGAATAGGAAAAATTAAAAAAATATAACATAGCAAACTGTATCATGTGTTCTTTCTTTTAACAAACACGGACGTGTAATTCATCACAATGTATTGTTATTAATACGGGGATACTTGTTGGTTTATTATTAGTTTTCAAGGATTAATTAAATAAAATAATAATATCGAATAAATTTAATTTAAAAAATATAATAAAAATAATAAAGATTACATAAAATAAAAAATGAAAAATACTAGAAAATGAAAAAGAAAATCTAGTAGAAAACCTAACCCACTGTTTCCTACCCATAACACATCTCTTTCCTCACGAGAACCATTAATTAGAAGGATCTTGAAAGGTTAATACTTCACGCTTCGTATCTAGATCGATGACCTAACTAAATCAAACCATATTCAGTTACTGATTGCTTCTTGAAACATAAGCATGGCTTGGGAGTGATAATCGACCAAACTTATGCATCATTACCTATATCTCCATTTCCATTGCTTCAAGGAAAAAGAGAAAGACATATGCTTCTTTTGACACAAAGTTCCTCTACATCTAAACTCTAGAGATGGAATCTGGTCACTAAGTTTTATAAAATATTTCTTATATCTTAAATATAAATGATGAAGGGTTAAATATATTTAACTTTCATAAATTTGCAATAATTAAGAATATCATTAGCAATTTGCCTTGATTTTAATGATTCTTATGGATTCGTATCATTTTCCATTTGCACTAATTACAAATAATAGTAATCAGTATGGACAATAATCTTAGTCTATTGTCTCATTATATTAAATTTGCACGTCGGATATCGACCATAAAATAAATGAGAGCGGAAGAGAAAGTATTACTGTAAATATAGCAGAAGTTGCATTGACGTATAGAGGTCAAGTTAAATGTTACGAGGACTACCCATCTCCACCAAGTTGATAAATAGGACAATGAAACATATAAGTAGGTCCATTGTCAATATATCATTTCTCTATTGAGTAAAATTCATCTTTGTTAATAAAAAAAAAAAAAAAATTGAGTGTAAAAAATATTGAATTTTAGTCGGGTTTGATTAAGACTCAATTTGGTTAATTTTTCAATTATAGGTGTAATTCGATTCAATTCAACTATAAGAATAGTGTAGCCAACCATACACAACCCTTATCCTAATGAGTATTACAAAAAATTACAAGTATATTCTTTAGACTTTTAAAGTGTAACTTTGCCTTTTCATAATTTTTGAAAATATGCACAAATTTACTCATGGTTTTGAGTTTCATTAATAGTTAATGGTTTCTTCTTATTCTTTTTTTCTTCTTTATTTTTATTTTTTTTGCATATTATAAAAGGTTTTAGAGATTCAAAGGTATATTTTGAAAATATAAGGTTTTATTTGCAATTATCTCTAATCACTATTAATATAACACCCACCCTCCAATTCTGCATATTGTTATAGGCCAAGGTAACAATAACTTTCTAAATATAATCATATTCCCATAACTTTTAATGCATATTATTTCTATATCAAAGAACCAAACTAGTAGAAGTAATATTTTGTTGCAAGGAAATGTCAAATAGGTGCAATTTTTACTTAATATAGGTAGCAAGAGTAACACAGCTAGAACAATAATCTCAATTGCGATACCAACTGCTAATGCAACGGTACTCATCATCTTCATCATCATCCTCTTGAGAAAGAAAAAGAAACAATTGCCTATCATAGATAGTAAGTTACTCTTGACTAATATATTCTGGAATTCCTCAATTATTAGTTAAATTAATTGCAAAGAATATTTATGTCTTCTCTTTATGTGTGTAGCCGTGGAGGAAACCCACAACGTAGAGTTTGTGCAATTTGGTCTAGCCATTAACGAAGCTGCAACTAATAATTTTTCCGATGATAACAAACTTGAAGAAGATGGATTTGGGCCTATTTACGAGGTAGCATATATAACTATGCACAAATAGATGAGGATCACTGATCAATTTGTTCTTCATATTCACTATATTTGGCTAAAAACGCTAAGTTATTTTTGTATCATGTAATAGACATATAAAAGCCTCTTTATTGCATGGAATATCAGGCCTCCTAAAAGATGATGTAAATAACCATCTTTTATCTTTATAAAACATACACCATGGTACTATAAGATTATGCTATACTGTCCTAGTGACCAAATGTTACGACATTGTAACTCACATTCACTTAATTGGTTGTTTATTCAGGGCAAGCTTTCTAATGGACAAGAAATTGCTGTCAAAAGATTATCAAGAAATTATAGACAAGGAGAGCTAGAATTCAAAAATGAAGTCAAACTACTTACTAGGTTACAATACAAAAATATGGTTATACTTCAAGGATTCTATTTAGATAGATCGGAAAACTTGCTTATTCATGAGTTTGTACCAAACTCAAGTTTAAATCACTTCATATTTGGCATGTCATTCATTTACAACTTGATGCTTAGTAGTTATTGTTTATTATTTACTATTTTCCTTTCAATAAATTCAGAAGCCAGTTTATTATGTAGTTTCAATTTTCTGATACTTGGATCCTATTAAGCATCAACTGGTCGATTGGCATAGATAATCGGCATTATGAGCGGGCTTCTTTACCTATATGAAGATTTGCAACTTTGAATAATTCATTGTGATCTTAAAGCTAGCTAGCAATATTTTGTTAGATTCTGAGATGAATTCCAATATTTTAGATTTAGGCATGACAAAATTATTTACTATAGATCAAACTTAGGCAAACACTAGCAAAGTTGTTGGACCATAGTAAGTATAAGCCAAGCTAGATCAATTCATCCCCCTTCTATTTATCATTTTAAAATGATGGATGCGCTGCATCATTCCTTTATACTTCCAAATATGCCATACATAGTGGATGGTGGACACATGGCGTCAGAGCATGTCATGCATGAAAAGTCTTTACTTAAATCAGATGTTTTTAGCTTCGAAGTATTGGTTTTAGATATTGCAGTTGGTCAAAGAAATAATTAATTGCTTTCACCTAGGAGGAACTATAGAGGACCTTCTAAGCTACGTAAGAATCCTAAAACAAAAATCGTAAATTTGATTTCCTCTTATCATTTAGGTGGTACATACGGTTCTTTGACTTGACATATTGATATTCAAATTAGTCTAGGCATGGCAAAAGTGGAGGGAAAGCTCATCAACAAATGTCATTGATCCTCTTTTGAGTTCTAGATTAAGAGCTGAAATGACATGTTGTATCCATATTGATTTACTATGCGTTCCAGAAAATGTAGCTGATAAACCAACAATGGCTTCGGTGGTTCTTATGGTAAATAGTTATTCAACTACTCTTGCGTTATCATCTCAATCGGCATTTTTCATGCTTAGTAATATTGAATATGATATGTCTACTACGCGAGAATATACTTCTTGAGAGTCTGCTATATGTCAATCGAACAAATTAGGAACGTATCAAAAAATGATGTTTCTATCAAGAAGGTATATGCACAATAAATTGCTTTGATGTCCTTTATTAAGAATTCTGTGAACTGATAATACAATGGTTTTTGGAATCTTACATTTTTTTTTTCCATAATGCCTCTCTGAACTTGTAAATTGTGGTATGATAATTTGTAAGCTGTCCGATGATTCTTTTTCTTTTTTGTGCTAGTAGATTGAAAGACAACAAGTGGTTTTATTCTTTTATCCAACGCAAATGAAGGTTTGTATATAAGATCATAAACGTGAAAAATAGAAAGTGTCGGATTTGGCTTAAACTGCGACTAAGAACATCTGGTAAATCCTTAGCAAAAATCATATTTTTCATGTGGAGAATTCGTTCATGATAAAGCAAATAAAATTCTTTCATAAAGTTTCCTCTCTCTCAAATTAATAATTTTCTTGGAATCCTCCTCATCTTGAATAAACGCGTTTGTTTCTTCTCCTTTTCCTTTTTTCATCTAATTTTGATTTGAGATAATAATTTGGTGCTATCATCCCCGAACTCCAACATAATTCAGATTATTCTAATTAAGTTTCTAGCATAATAGGAAATTTGTTTATTCAAGGGGAAAAAGTATACTTCTAATCTTTAATTTCTGTCTACTTTTCTATTTGAGATTCTTTTTTTCTTTATGTAGCTCTCAATATTTTAGAGCGGTTATGAATTAGGATTTTCGTTAACATTGTAGCTTTTCATCCACAATTGATACGTGGCAGCACCTGGTTTATCAAAATAACTAATTTAACAAATAATATAATTACATATATATAAATATAATAAAGTAACCAAAATAATTTTAAAAAATGATAAAAAAAAACCTGAAAATTAATAAAGCCACAGCAAACTAATTTGTGCATGAGTGGCCGTGTTCGTGCACGGATAGGGTAGAGCCTTGTAGGATTCCGCAAACTTGTAAACACTAATATCCATATAGTAAACAAGCAAATTTAAAAATCTTTCAGAAATAAAAAAGTAATGGAAGTGCCCACATGATCTAATCTACTTCAACGGTGAATCAAGCTGCGTTCCTGGAGACTCATGCTCTTTGCTACATAAAGGACCGAGGTGTTCTGCTAAAAGATTGCTAATGGAGTGTCATAATCACGTATTATTAAACTCAAGTTTTTCACGCAGGATAAGTCTATCATACTATAAAGTGACTTAGATACTAATATACAAGGTTATGTCATTTCTGGCTAGATGTTTGTTGACTAATTCCATACATGTACTGTCGTAGAATTTTGTCATATTTAATATATAAGAATTGCTTGAAAAAGATTAAAAGGGAACAAAATAGGATTAAAATCATAATGATAAGTTTATTTCTATATGGGAAAACTCCTAAGAAATTGTTGATTCTATTATAATATTATGTTTGGTAGTAAAATATTCAAGATAGAATTGAATGCATATACCTTGTAGTACTACCTAAAAAGTACCTTATAATATTTTTAGTAGATGAAATAAAAGTGATAAAGGATGGGTGACTTGAAATATCTATATAATATTAAAGCTAAAGATATTGTGTTTAGTTTTTTAATAATTTTTTTATTTGAATCTTATCAAACAACTCCTACCAAAAACAAACTTTATACCAAAAATAGTATCTAACCTAAAAATCTCCCATTAAAATGGTTGTTCCAATCTAAATTAAAAATCTTCCAATGAAATGGCAATTTCCACATATAGCCATAGGTCCTAATAATTCCTAAATCTCCGGTTGTCGCTCTAATATCTATAGACCCTAATTATTCTTCAATCAAAATTTTAATTGCTTTTTAAAATTTCAGCAAAAGAAAACCTATTTGCTTATTTCACAAGTGGTCATCACAAAAAGTAATGGATAATTAAATTATTCTTTTATTTATTCACATTATATTATCTGTAAAATTTTTTTAAAAAAATTGATTATTTGTTGACATGTTTACTTGTATGTATGAAATGGGAGACAAATCTTGATTAGGCAATAGAAACTTTAGAAGTAAAATATTGATGTTAGAGTTTATGAATGTAGTTTTTTTTTTTTTTTCAAATTGTAATTGAAATTCTTTTGTATATTTTGACATTTTACTTTGATTTTTTCATATCTAACTTTTATATGTATTTGTTATGTAGTTGATATTCGATGAATAGATTTATGTAATGAAGATATAGTTTTGGTTGCTCTTTTTTTTTTTTTTTACCAAATTGTAATTTAGTTTTTTTTTTTTCCATCAATGTCACATTGAATAAAAATGAGTATAGTTTTGTATCTTTATTTAAGATAAATTTATCTTATACATCTATATACACTTTATCAAACTTTTCTCTTATAAAAAATATGCATATTTTCAATTTTTTTTTATATAATTACACAATCACTTAAGATGTGTTTTCTTAGTAATTACAACTCATTATAACTGATATGATATTCTTTCATATAAAATTAAAAAGGATTTATAACATTTTCATAAATAAAGGAGTACATATTTATCAATAGTAGTTACTTTACTCTCAAGAGTCTTTAGTGTTTTTATTTTTCTTTCGGTTATTGATTACCGACCAACACTCCAATATAAACAAGTGATGATCAAAAGAGTATATCTTGTCTTTCCATATTTTATCTCATTCATAGGTGTGTAATTATCGCATCTATTTGAATTCTGCCATTTATGGACATTGATAATTTACATAATTTACATCTCTTATAAAATTAAATGATAATTAAGATTCCTCTTGCTATAAATTTAGGAAGGAGCACTTTAAATTCCTCATAGCGGCGTTTGGCATGATGGATTGGTATGGAATGAAACAAGGATCAGAATCAAAAGTCATTTTCCTATGTTTCGAGATGGCCATAGAATGGAATAAAATGAAATTATATTAAATGTTCAAATATAATTATTTATCAAAAATGCTCTTAATTATTGTATATTATAATTTCTTTCAATATTGGAAAAATAATTTTATTTAATTATAATTAATAAAGTTGGAGTGAAATTGCAATTCCATCTTTTCAAAGACGAAATCACAATTTCCCTTCTAATCGAAATTATCGATTCCATGGAGTCTTGATTCCAATTTCAAAATATACTTTTAAGCATAAAGAATAAAAATAAAACCCAAAATCTCAATTCTATTTCGGTTTATTCCTACATACCAAATATGACATTAGAGATTTAGACTATTAAAGGTGAAGAAAAGTATACTTTCTATTATATAAAAATGCTATTGTGGTACTATTCTTATCTAATTATCATGTTGTTTTATTTTGTTCCACCTAACTCTCCTCTATCAACTTTTTTTGGTACATGTGTAAATTTGTTGGGTATAAATTTAAGCGAAGGCACATATTTAGTGAGCGCATTCAGTTTAAGCAAATTTAACTAAATGCATATAGGGAATATCCATAAATAGTTTGGACTTTCGCTTTTAGGAGAGGAGGTATATTGAACATATGCTTTTAATATAAATGAAGATCCACTAACAGCATGTAAGATAAAAATCTATGAAAAATGAAAACGCTTTCCTAAATACACTTTAAATATCCCAATAATCTTAATAAAGAGAATGTAAATTAAGGGCAACTATTATTAGAAGCTCTTGCTCTTAAATTCTTTCTCTTTTAAATGTTATATTGCAATCCTCAAATTTCTAAGAAAGAAACGTGATTCTGCAGCCTGGCAAAACGAGGATTATCAGGCGATAACTTGTAGACATGAAGTCCAAGATTGGTCTTGTGTGGTCCACTACAAGTGGTTCCTAATGTACTAATATTGCATACATTATTTTGGCCACTCGTAATGACATTGGCTGAGTAAACTAAGTACATTATATTACAACTAAAAGCTGGACAGTCAAACGTCCACGACATCTCTCGTGTGTACTTAACCCAATCCAATCAACACAACATCAAAGATTCCTAAAAACAATCAAGCAATCATTAAAATTAATAAAGGACCACGCGTAAAGGGATCCAAGGAGAGAATCTTTTGGGCTGAGGGGACACACGACCAGTAGCGTATGAGAGAGTTTATTTGTATTTTATCTTTTCTTTTTTTCTTTTTTTTACCAAAATTTGTATTTTATCTTTCGATCGGAATATATATAGCTAAAAGCACACTATAAACAGTATGCCGTTGAACCTACAAGATGTACATACTTTTTATAATCTTATGAATTATTTTTTATATCTTTATAATTTAAAATTTTCAAAGTTGTCGAACAACTTATCAAACTTTTTATGTACCTGTTACTTGTAGTTAAAAATATTTTATTTTGTCATTTTACATATTATAAATTAAAAATTCTATAGAATAGGCATATAGTAACCTAAAATTTATATCCTATATATATATATATATATTAAAATTTGATTTTAGAGTAGATAAAAAATCTATATCCTATCTTATGAGAGATTGCTCTAAAAATTTAGACTAAAAATCTATATTATAACCTTCAATTCGCAATCAAAACCAATCCTTACAATAGAATAGGCTCCGTCCCTCAGCACTAGAATCTTTAGGTCATGTTTATAAAATACCTTCAAACCCGTGGTTAATTCCTACGCCTTATCTACAACGAGGTTTATAGAAACAAGATATGATATGGAAAAACATAAAGAAGAGATTTTATAATTGGATAGGTTATTTTATATATCATCGATATATTTCGGTTTCAAACTTAATATTTGAATAAATTGGTTTTTTCCAATATTTGACTATTATTATAGTGGAGATGATAACTGCAAAATGAAAATTGGGGAATGAATGTGCACGTATTTTTAAAGAAAATGTTTAAAGATAATAATATTTTATTTTGAGGAAAATGCTTATGGAGCCAAGTGATTGTGAAAACTTTCAAAATCTTCCATTTTCCTTAATCTGAAGATGTTTTAGGAATGGATCCTAAGAAATTTATAAATATTTTATTATCATAATCATGTGTTTTATTATTTGATTCATATATATGTATTTTTCTTTTAGCTAATTATAGGGAGTAAGGAATTTGAAATTTGATCTATTCCAATAGGAAACTAATAACAATACTACTATGTTATAATAATTTTAACATTAGATTCATATAGGGAAGAATGTGTCGACAGGACACGAGGGTGGAAAGTCGGTTAAATCGGGCAAACCCAAGAGTGGGGGAGCCCCAAGTTCAAGTAGCAGTAGTAGCAATACTGGAGGGAGTCAAAGGAAACCCCATAACTCTCACCAGTCCGGAAAGAGTGGGGCAACCAATGGAGGTAAGAAGCCCTCATTCTCATGTTTCTTGTGTAATTGCCCACACAAAGTAGCTGAGTGTCCACATAGGGCAGCACTCAATGCTATGGCACAAAAAGTAGAGAATGCCTGCCAAGATGATGAGTCAGGGAGTGATGGAGAGGATCAACCCCGAATGGGCGCATTGCACATGTTGTCGGCCGTTGGAAAGAGTTCCTCAGTGCGACGTAAGCCTAAGAACAACAATGAGTTGATGTATGTCCAATTGAACATCAATGGCAAGAGTGCTAGTGCAATGGTAGACTCCGGTGCTACACACAACTTCATTGATGTGCTTGAGGCGGAAAGGTTGGGGTTAGTGCTTGCTGAGGACACTAGCCAGATTAAAGCTGTTAACTCCAAGGCCCGCCCTGTCCAAGGAGTTGCAAGAGGAGTGAAAGTGAGGGTTGGAGATTGGAGTGGAAATCTCAACTTCACAGCTATTCCATTGGATGACTTCAGCATAGTCCTTGGAATAGATTTCTTGAGACAAGCCAGAGTTGCTCCCATGCCCGCAGTAGATTGCTTGTTATTCATGGGTGAAAAGCCTTGCTGTGTGACAGTTCAGAGGAATAGGGTAAACAACAATGGCAAGGAAGGGAAGAATATTGGGGCTATGATGTTATCAGCGCTCCAATTCAAGAGAGGCCTCAAACATCAAGAGCCAACTTTCTTGGCTTTCCTTACAGAGAAAGAGGAAGCAAGAAAGACAGAGATACCAGAGGAAATAGAAAGGGTCCTAAAGGAGTACGATTATGTGATGCCTAATAAACTCCCTAAAGAATTACCTCCCAGAAGGTCGGTGGACCACGAGATTGAATTGATTCCTGGTGCCAAACCACCAGCCAGAGCTCCTTACAGAATGTCGCCTCTCGAACTTGCCGAATTGAAGAAGCAATTGGATGAGTTATTAGAGGCAGGCTTCATTCGACCCTCAAAAGCACCATACGGGGCTCCTGTTCTATTTCAAAAGAAGCAGGATGGGAGTTTGAGATTATGTATTGACTACCGGGCTCTAAATAAGCTGACGGTGAAGAACCATTACCCAATTCCCCTAATTGCTGATCTGTTTGATCAACTGAGTGGGGCTAAATATTTTACAAAACTGGATCTTCGCTCAGGTTATCATCAGGTTCGCATTGCTGAGGGGGATGAGCCCAAAACGACGTGTGTAACCCGGCATGGCGCTTATGAGTTCTTGGTGATGCCCTTCGGTATCACTAATGCTCCTGCAACATTTTGTACCTTAATGAATAATGTATTTCGTGAATATCTCGACAAATTTGTAGTCGTCTATCTAGACGACATTGTTGTGTATAGCAGGACATTACAAGACCATATGAAGCACTTACGAATGGTTTTCAAGAAGCTGCAGGAGAATCATTTGTACGTGAAGCGTGAGAAATGTGCCTTTGCCCAGAAGCGCATCAACTTCCTGGGTCATGTTGTTGAAGAAGGGTGGATCTGAATGGATATGGCAAAGGTGGAAGCAATCAGGCAATGGCCAGTGCCTAAGAATGTAACGGAGTTGCGGTCCTTCCTTGGACTCGCAAATTACTATAGAAAGTTCGTTGAGGGATATTCCCGTCGAGTTGCACCCCTCACAGATCTATTGAAGAAGGACCAAGCATGGTCATGGGATGGGATATGTCAGAGTGCCTTCGAGGAGTTGAAGCGTGTAGTGATGGAGGAGCCAGTCCTCGCACTTCCTGACATTTCTAAGCCTTTTGAAGTCTACACGGATGCCTCAGACATTGCATTGGGTGGAGTGTTGTTGCAAGAGGGTCATCCAGTGGCATATGAGAGTAGGAAGCTGAATCAAACAGAGCGCAGGTACTCAGCCCAAGAGAAGGAGTTACTTGCAATTGTTCACTGTCTAAGGACCTGGAAACACTATTTACTAGAATCGAAGTTTCTAGTGAAGACAGACAATTCTGCTGCCAGCCATATATTGACTCAACCGAAGCTTTCAGCCAAACAAGCCAGATGGCAAGAGTTTCTTGCAGAGTTTGATATGGAGATTGAGTATCGCAGTGGACGGACTAATCAGGTAGCAGATGCATTAAGTAGGCGAGCTGATTTAGCATCCTTAGCACAGATTGCACACCAGTCGGCGAGTCAAATCTCGACTTCAATTCAAGAGCAGATCAAGCAACACATAGGTCAAGACTTGTTGGCCAAAAATCTTAAGTAGTTGGTTGAAGAAGGGAAGACGCGCAGATTTTGGGTAGAAGGTGACCTCATTTACATAAAGGGGCGCCGATTGTATGTCCCGAAGGCGGGCAACTTGAGAAGGGCACTCATGAGAGAGTGCCATGATACTTTGTGGGCTGGACATCCAGGCTGGCAAAGGACACGGAGCTTGTTGAAGCAGGGCTATTACTGGCCGGATATGAAGGAGGATGTGATGACGTATACGAAGACTTGCTTAACCTGCCAGCAGGACAAAGTTGAGAGGCAGAAGGTGGCAGGCCTCTTAGAGCCACTTCCTGTGCCCTCTCGCCCATGGGAGAGCGTCTCCATGGACTTTATTACTTCCCTACCAAAAGTAGGGGAGCACTCATCTGTTTTTGTTGTTGTTGACAGGTTCTCTAAGTATGCCACCTTCATTCCTACCACGAAGAGTTCAAGCGCAGAAGAGACAGCCTAGCTTTTCTTCAAGCATGTAGTAAAATTCTGGGGTGTACCCCAAAATATTGTAAGTGATAGGGACGCCAGGTTTACAGGGAAGTTTTGGACAGAGTTGTTCCAACTCCTGGGCTCTGAGCTGAGCATGACTTCCAGTTACCATCCGCAGAGTGACGGACAGACAGAGAGATTCAATGGGTTGCTGGAGGAATACCTTCGGCACTTTGTCAGTGCCAACCAGAAGAATTGGGTTGACTTGCTGGATATTGCCCAGTAAGGGACAGTTAATTCAACATTTGCTTTACAGTAATGTCGTTATGTAATAGAAAGGGAAATACGGAAAAAATCATCATCAGTTAATTAATATACTTCAATTTTCTCTAGCAATGAAAATTACACTTGCATAATTAAGTGATTAGTTTTTATTAGTAATTAATACATTGATCGTATTTAAAATAAAATTACTCATTAGTTTAGCTATTATCAACTTTCAAAATAAAATCAGTCATTAGTTTAACAAAACCATGCTTGACTTCAATTAACTTCGAACTTTTTATAAATTTTCTCTAACCATTTTCAAACTCACTTACGTTTAAGAAATTAAAATATATATATATATATTTAAAATTATACCAATCTTTATGTAAATATGTCTAAATAAGCAGTTTTTCTCAATTATGATCAAACATGCGCAATTTTTTATCCAAGAAGAATTTATTATTATTATTATATGTTTTTAAGGAATGATTTTTAGGTCCTTCAACAAATTAGTTTAGACATGCTTAACTGATTCCATTTTGGGCTTGAAAAACATCTTCTAAGGCCAGTAATTGACCTTTTTTTAAGAGATATTTTAGGCATTTTTAAGATTCCTTTTAGATATAAATAGTTTCTTTTCGTATTTATTTCTTATTTTTTTATAAATAATTATTCAAAAATAATAGAGATTCAAATATCTTTCTTTACATCCACTACATCAAATCTGGATTAGGTTCGTACTTAATCGAGTTTAGTATTTTAAAACTCAAGCTTGACTTAATTTACTACTTAAATAACTTGAGCTCAAACTTTACTTGAGTGTCATTGAATTTAGTTTAAATAAAACTTAAGTTAAATTCAAATATTTTGTAAATAAGCTCGATTTATTTATACCCCTATATATGTAATACTGTGTCTAAATCCTAGAAGATGAAGCAACCTGCCTCATGTAGCTTCACGACTAGCCGAAACCAATCGAAAGAAATCACACTTAATGCTCGTTAATATAATTAAATAAATAAATGCTGATCTAAATAAAATAGAAATCAACTTCCAGGCCATGATTCGATTACTCTTGTCTGATTATAGTAGACAATAGAAATCATTTTCTTCCAATTTTTCGACTCCATCCGAACTCTTTCACTCAACATATGCCTTCATTCCTTATCCCTTATAAGGCAATGCGCACCCGAAATAACCACACTTCTCTTTGATTTCTTGACCAGTTTCAAATATCGATAACTAGCTTACAACATACAGTAAAACATCTATAAGGGACTATGAAATTTTATTAATTTAAAGAGATAATAATTAATCGATAAATTAATAATTTATTAATTTAAAGAGTATTTCTTTAATTCAATGAATATAAATTTAATTGCATAAAAAATCATTATACCACTAATATATGGTGTTGAGGATGGTTTGGTACCTTTGGAAACAATCATGCAAAAGGAAGCATTAACAACAGCAATGAGTATTCACAATTTTTTGTTATAGTTCAAGAATATGACACTAGAGCTTTTGAATGCAATGAGAAAAATTAAAAATAAAATTCACTTAAAGAATTAAATTTGAAGAAAAAAAAAAAGCAACAATAGATTCATATTTACTAAATTGTCCTAGTTATACTTGTAATTTCAGAGAATTATTAGTTTTTAATATTAATAGGATTATAGATTTATATAAAGGTCTTTCTACAAATTATTATCTTATTAATTTATTGAAATTACTAATTTTGTAAAATGACTCAAGCTTGGATCAAGAAAAAAAAATATTATTTTACAAAGGTTATTAATTTATCAAATATTAATTTATGAAGGTTTAACTATACTTATCTTATATTGTTCTTGGCACCATATTTAGCTATAACCCTAGATTACTTCTTCTCTATGTTCTAGTTTGGTTTTTTATTTTTTTTTAAGCCACGTTCTAGTTTGTTTAGATAGCTATTGTTCATTAATCCACAATCTATACACTTCTCTACTCTAATAAATAGGAGTTTTTGTGTCTTGCATTCCTCCCAACAACTTTGTTTCAACTTTCATGATCTACCAAAATGGTCATCATAATCAATCCATTACTTATATTCCTGTGTCTCATAATAAGAATAGGCATCACATGCCCAGACCTTTTCCAATCACTTATATTCATTTTTTTTTTTCCCACTCTAATGGCAACAGTTGGTTAACCCATGATCAATATACCTTAAAGCACATCAAAATTAGATGGTTCACAACATGTAAAACGAATAATTATTTAATAAATATGCATGCATCTATAATGTTAAGAGAAACTATTTGTGAAAACAAGGGTATTTTAGTCTTTTTAGTGGGTTACTAAAACCTTACCCTCCCTTAAGCGGTCTCTATTAGCAAACCCTAATCCTTTCCCATTATAGCCTAATCCTCCTTCTTTATTTCTAGAAAACTAAGAGAAGCCCCTAAACAATGTTATCAAACCCTAATAAAAAAGTTAACTCGATAATGAGAAGAGGTTAAAAGTCGAGAAGGTTAACCAAGGTAAAACGGGAATAAAACTGGGGTTAATAAAAATATTATAATATAATTTATAATTATTTATAAAGTAATAAAATATACCAATATCCTTCAAAATAGAAAGTTAAGAACTTTTTATAGTTTATTTTTATTTTTCTTTAATTTAATTTACTTTTTTAGCAAATTGGTGTACTTTCTTAAAAATAAAAGAAAAAATAATATATTTTAACCTGAAAAAACCTAGTAAGTTCTTATAGAAATAGGGTTAAATTGATTGGGTCAATTAGGTCAAACTAAAGTCACTGTCAATTTTGATAACACTTAATTAGTATATATATTTTAAGGTGATTTCTTGCGATTTTGTATATTAATTAAGTGAAGTTTATAGTAATTTAGAGCTTAATTTATTTAAATTTCATTTTCAGATACTTTAAGAGCATTCTATGGATTTTTAAGTGATTTTATCAAGTTTTAGAGCTCAATTGAATAAAAGTATTTATCAAGGAAATGAAGTAAAAGAATTCTAAAGAATGACGTCTGAAAGAAACCTTGGATGAAGACCACGAATGTGATCCCTAGTCGTAGACCTCTCATAATTAATTTTCATCAAAATTTGAAGATTTTAGACAAAGTGCATGATCACGCCCCAACTTTACTATCATAATCTAAGGCCTGGTGATTTTATAATTTGTGAATCTTTCATTTTTATCAAGTTTTCTTTCTAAATCTAAGTCCAACTGTTATAAATAGGAGTCTAAAGGTTTGGAAAGAGAGCCTTTTCGAAGTAAAGTCAGTAGGGTAAAATAGCACAAGTTCCTTTACTTTTCTTGTTCTCTTTTCTTTTATTTGGTTGTTATTCTAAATTTTCTTAGTAAATTGTTATTGAACCCTATATTTTATTTTGACTCCTGATACCTTTACCAATATTGTTATTTCAATCAATGATATTTACGTATTGAGATCTAATTGTATTGTTTTATTGTTTTCTTTAATTTAATTTTACTAATGATTGAACCACTACATAAGTCTGTTAGAGTTTGTGAGTTCCTATAGTATGACGGATTTGTACAATTAGACAAAACTGGTTTACTAAAATGTTTAGGAGTTTTATTTTTCCAGAATATGGCTAGTAGTAGGATTCAAAGGTTTAATGTAATTATGAGATATTTTACTATAGAAGCAATTTGGGTAGAGTACACTCAGAATTAGGAATCAATTAGAGACGTGAGTTTAATTAATTCATAATAGTAATCTATATGGTCTAATATTGCAATTGAGCTTAAAAAGTTCTTAAAAACTAGGTAATAAATGACATAAAGAATTATTAAGGAATATGCTTCCTTCTTTATTCTAATTGTTTATGTTTATGTTTCTATTATTTTAATTATTTTTATTCTTGCATCTTTATTTACTTTGCTATCTTTATTCTATTAATTATAAAATTACACTTTTAATTGTAAAAGTTAAGTAATTGGAAACTTCTAGAGATAATATTGTTAAATAACTAGGTTTTACTCATATGTACGGTTCCTCGTAGGATTGATACTTGAACTTAAATCAAATTCTATATTATAACTTAACTAGATTGACTTGCCTATGCTGCATGCATGTGATCAAAGTCAAAGAGGTAACTTAGGTTGGTTTTATGAAAGGATAAAGTCAAATTGGGTTAGATTAAGTAAGTTAATCTAGATCTAATAATGCTAAGAAAAACCATTGTTAACTTGATAATCTTACCTTTTAGCTTATTTTTCTTGAGTTTCTCAAGGTTTTGATGGGAAAATGAATTTAAAAACACATTTGCAGCTCTAATCCTAAGCTTAGCTTACTTAGGTAGATGTGATTGAAGTGTTCATTCAAGCTTCAAGAAAGTATTCTTAGCTCTTTCATCTTATTCTTTAGTTTAAAGTTAGCTTTCTTATGTTGTTGATGGGCTTGATGATTGAGTGTTTGAGTTGAAATTTATGGTTTTAATGGATTAAAAATGAGTTTTAATGATGGATAATTGAGGGCTTGAAGAATATTTAAGTTTGGGTTAAAGAATGGAAGGGAAAGAGTTGGATTGTAGTATTTCTTAAAGGAGGAAAAAGAAGCTTTGCTATTGGGGGGAGACAACCAGCGATATGGAGATGTTACAAATTGTGTTTGATAGAGAGGAAATTTGTAAAGTAACAAGAAAGTGACGTAACCATGTCATTGACCATATCCAATAGGAGGGACAAATTATCAAAATTTTACATGACTAAAATGAGATGTTCATATCGTCGACCATGTCAAGCTATGAACTTAAAGTGCATTATTCTCTTATTGTTTTTCCTAATCAATCTTAATCAAACATTTCCTAACCTTACTATTGATTTCCACCTAAAAAATGGTCAAATTTTGATACTACCAATGTGATATGGTCATGTTGCTAACCATGTTAAGTTGTGAACTTCAAGTGTATTATTCTCTTATTGTTTTTCCTAGCCAATCTTAATCAAACCGTTTACCTTAATATAGAGTTTGACCTAGTTTTCTCTTTGTAAAAGTTCTAATTTTTACCTAAGATTTCTTAAGTTCTTTAAGTATTTTCTTAAGAAACTTTCAATTTGTACCCAAGATTTCCCAAAATCTTTAAGTGTTTTGGTAAGTAAAGACTTAGTAAAGGGTGAAGAATGTAAGTGACATGGATCAAGTTAGCTAAGGATGACTTATTTGGAGTTTATTAAGGAAAAAAAAATAAAGGATATATAGGATTCTTTTGTATTAGGTGAAGGAGAGCCTTGAGATAAAATGAGAAGGTTAAGGGTTAGTTGATGGAGCTTGTTAAGCGATGGTTGGAAATGTTTAGGGAAGTGAATCTAAGATAAGCTTCTTATCCTTGATTAGGTCCTTATGTTCGAGATTGTACTTTTATTTGAGTTGGGTCTAATAGTAACTACTAACCTATTCCTAGCTAACTCCAAAGCTGCTACATTTAACTAAATTTCCATCCAAACAAACAGTGACATGTGTCCTTGGCTTTTATCCATATTATACTATATTGTAAGAATATTCCTTTTGTCTTCTCTCATTTTTTTCCTTTTCCTTGTAAATTATTCCTAGTACTTCTTTTTGGGCTAAGTGCCCCTTCTTGTAAATTACACACATGTAAAGGATTGCCCTAAAGATATAAGGTATAAATACCCTCATTTGTACCAGTTACAGTACTTGAATGAGCAATATTAGAAAACTTTCTTCATTTTATCCTCCATAGTTGTTCTCTAGTTAGCCTATTATTAGGTCTAAATCCATCTCTTATCAATCCTTTTAACAAAAATTGTGGTAAACATCCCTAGTTTATCATTCCTATGTCATATTGAGTGATAAGTTAGTTTTGTGTAGTGTTTGGTTGGTGTATAATATCTACTAGAGTTGCTCATAAGTTCACTAATTTCTACCCTTGTTTCGGCTATAACTTTAGTTGGACCCATTCCTCAACATTGCCATGCTTCTTGGTTCTTATTGTAGCAAATCAAAGCTTGTGGTTGCCATGTTTATAGGAAGAAGCATGAGAGTGATGCATCAAAGAGCATTTAAAAAGTGCCTCCTTTCCAATACTTGATAGACGAAGTATACATCATCCTTAATCAGTGGCTATAAGATGAGGAAACTGCTTTGCTAAATGTCAAGTGCCATCCCATGGTACAAAAGAGGGGGACCCCAAATTTTGTTGATATCATAAAATTATGGGTTATCTAATTAAGATTTGCTAGAATTTGGAATGAATTTTCCATCAAAGGTACAAAATGCTACCCATTACCACATTTCAATGAGTGTAATGAATGTTAGAGCTAACTATCAAATAGTGCAAGATATTTCTCAAGTGACAACTTATAAGTTTTATTGCTTAATATCATAAAATCTTTGTTGCCCTATGGAAAGATTCCTTTTGACTGAGAACATAAACTTTGCTTGATGAAATATAATTGTGTTAAGTTTCGAAATGATATGTTTATATTTGTTAGAAAAGATTATTTTACCCAATTATTAAGAGCTTATTGGATTCTTGGGTTTCTCATCTATGTTAACATGCCTAAGGGCATGAAGTATGGAATATACTTATTGATTTTTATAAAACATTTTGTTTATAACCTATACATCTACCACTTAGTCTTTTCTAGTAAGTCTAGACACCTTGAAACAAAATATTAAATAAAATATAAGCTCAACGTACTAACCTTGATCCAAATTAATAGTGAACATGAATATAATATATTGTGTTATTTTCAATTAGTGGGCTTAATTAAAAGTAATTACAGGTTTTGGATGTGACTTCATTATATCTCGCTTAATTTTAGGTTTAGTAATCTGTATTAGGTCATGTTCATCTATTCATTTAATGTTAAATTAATGTTAGTACCAACGGTTCATGAAATAAATAGGTACAAATTATTAAGTTACAATATAATCATACTTATTTATGTCATAACTATCTTTTCATATCATGTAACTTGTCTTGTATATCATCTTTCTCTCTATAATTATATTCTCAGTTGTTCGTCTTCATATTCTTGATATCATGTTTTACAGCTATTATCATCTTAACTTAATTTAATTCTTCAATAAATTAAATACAATTTTATTTCCCTATAACACTTCAAAAACAAACTACATCTTAAAACTCTAAATTCTGTTGAAACTCATAAATAGGTGTAAAATTTCTTGGCTAGATGTTTGTACGTTAATAGGAATAACACATTTTATATGTACCACTTTTCTACAATATACATAAAATGAATTTTAAGGTGCATTCTATTTTTTTATATTACATAATGACCATCATGTATCAATTTTTGTTTAATTTCATTTTTAGCAAATTGTACAATACATGTATAGATGATGGAATTAGTTAAGGTGAATAAATATGTCACATTATAACTATTGAGAATAAGGGAACAATTGAAAGGTCAACATTCATATGATTAACTTACAACATTATTGACTTGCATATTCATTATCCATTTTATTAGTATAGAGGGATCTTCAATGTGAAGTTTAATTGTTGAAATGCCATGGATATCGATAAAATTAATTTAGTTAAGGATTTCCACAAACATTCAACTAATATGATCGTACCATCATGTCATTTTTATCATGATAAGTGCAACATAGGGAAAATTAAATAGGATGTAATCAATATTTAGGGATAAATTTAAATAGATGATCAAATTTTAAAGATATTCATATGAGGAATGATTAAATGATCTGAATAGAGGATTTGTTAAATTGTCATCATAAAACTAATAACCCTCAACCTAACATAGCACTTTATCTACCACATGGCATTGATGAGGCGATGATATGGTGCTGATGTAATATTGGCAAGCTGCTGATGTAGTTGATTTATTTATAATAAAATAGGAAAAATAAAAAGGTGAATAAAATTATAAAAAATATTAAAGAATATGAAAATAAAAAAATGAAAACAACAAAAATTTTTAAAGAGTAAAAGATAAAAAAAAAAAATCTAAAACATAGAGAAGGAAATAAAAAAATAAAATGTTAAGAAAAAAAAAACTTCCTTAGAGTAGCCGACGAAAAACTATAGATCCATGGGTCACAACCCACTCTCTTATCTAATCTGAACGATCCTTGCGCTGACCAACCACTGAACCTTGTTCATCGTCACCATGGGGTTCTTAGTGTGCTCCTACGTAACTTTAGGTTTCTCCTGGAAGTCCATCAAGACCTTCAACTAGCCACAAACCAGATGCGACAGGATTACATTAAAGCCGATACATTTCTATAGCAAGATGGGTGTCTAATTTTCCAATACGGTCTCTCAGATCACACCATCCATTTATTGGCTAAGTATCAAACAAGAAAAAGACCAAGGAGGGGACTACACAAGCGGAACCGGAGCACCGTCGGAGCAGCGAAAATTCACCTTGGTTTGGCTATGCAGTAGCATTGTCAGTACGATCAGACAAAATTAGAAAACAAAACAATAAACACCGGGCACTTGACCAATCACGCAAAGACACTTCAAGATTTCCTACTTAACTTGAAATATAAAATTAACATTGTTACTGCACAAGCACAAGTCACCAATAATTGCAAAAGTAAACAGTGCAAAATCCTGCCTAAGACCTGATACTCCGAAAGTTTTTTTTTTTTTCCCCTCAATTTTCAAACTTTTTATTTTAATTTTCTGTTTTCTTTTAATTTTTTGACATTTTATTTTCTTTTTGTTTCCTTTTATATGTTTTAGATTTTTTATCATTCACACTATTAAGTTTTATGCTTTTTTTCTTTCTTCTTTTTAATTCTTAGATTTTTTATCATTTTATTTACTTTTTTATTTTTTCTATTTTATTATAAATAAACTAGTCATATTAATGCCATGCTGCATACTGCATGCCATATCAAGTTGGAGTTAATGCTACTATGGTGATAATTTAACATATTGTTTGTATGAATAACTTAATCAAATGTTAATTTTTTATCCGAACTTCTTAAAAGTTTGAGTTGCTCACGAACTACTCAAACTCAACTCACTTCAAATTCTTTTTAGTTTAAACTTGATTAGTAAATGTGTCAAGCTCGAGCTTAAACTAAAATTCATTTATCTAAATATATTAAACTCAAACTCCAATTTAAGCTTATAAGCTTAGTCACTTAAGCTTGCGAATTGACTTGTTTAAATTTGCGAGTAAGCTCATAAATTTTATATATATTACAAGTTCTATATATAATTTTTATTAAATATTCTTAAAATTCAAATACTAGTATCTATATAATATATAAACATATAAAATATTATAATCCTTATTTATTATTCATTAATCTATTATATATTTCTTTATTTTGCAAAATTAGGCTCATTGACTTGAACTCGACTTACTTTTAGGCATGACTAGGCTCAAGTTAGATTAATAAATAAGTAGAGTTCGAATTCATGGTAAAATTTGTTTATCTAAATAAACCGAGTTTGAGCCTGAATTTACTGTCTTGATAAAAACTCAAGTCAAGCTCTAACTCAATAATTTTAAATGAGCCAAATCTAAACTTTTAAAAGCTTGACTTAGCTAGGTTTGTTTGTACTTATATCCCTATCTAAACTTACCTCTATAAGATCATGGTGTCTTCCAATATAATTTTCCCGAATAATGCCATTAGGAATTCTATGAACACTTATGGACATCAATCACCATAGGTGCTAATCAGTGATCACCATTACATATCAATTCTATCATTTCACATTTCTTCTTTTTACATCTTACATGACAAACTAGTTTTATTATTTTTCTTTTTTCAGGATGAATATTTATATCCCAATGCCTTTTGGCCTTACAAAGGTTTGGCTCATTATGGTTTCATTTCTTAGCTAGGATTCATAATAATAATAATAATAAAAAGGGACAATATTGGATTGATGTAGAAAAGGTTGAAAAACATAAGCATTAAATATCAATTTATATAAAAAGAACTGTTACAATGCTATCTACAAAATTAGTCAATGAATTTCTCATGCATCCATTATTTTTAGTCTACTTTAAGATGTATGTGCAATTTTACATTTCTCTTTTTCTTTTTCTTTTTTTTTTTCTTTTCCTCCATCTCGTTTAACAACATTCAAAAAGAATTTCTAGTTTTATTTTTCTTTATTACTCATCAGTTGTACATATAATTTGGCTAACTAATACATATTTTTTTTCCTTGCCACTAATTCATTTAAGCAACTATTGACAAACAACACATCAATCAAGGTTAGTCGACTCCCCGGTACAAAAGTTTGTTACACAATTAATAGAATTCATTGTAGCACCTGTCTGTCCCTCTCTTTCCAATAAACCCTATAAAATGCGCACAAACTTACATTGCCATGGAGTCACTACTTCAGCCTTACTTTTCAGGATAAAGCTGTTGTATATAATCAAAGAAGTTATATCTAGATCGAATGAGTTAAGAAAAAATACATAGTTATTCACCTTAGACTAGAACACCTTTACTCCATTCACAAATCCTTGAAGAGGTGTTCTACGGTTTTTCCCTTCCCCTCCACATCACCGTACGCGTCGATTAGTTTTTAGTTTTTTTTTTCTAAATGGATTTCAGGCTTATTATTGTCCCTTGAATATACCTATTGTGTGCATGTACCAACCAGTTATGTTATTAAAATTGTTTAATTGTGGGGGAAGTATTGATTATGACTTTACAAGTATGTGAATAATAAATAGCCAGACGGGAAAAAAACAAATAAAGAAAGAAATAAGTTTTCTGGAACTATGTCAAAAACACTGACAAAAAAAGGAAAAAGAGAGAGAATAAAAAATGAAAGGAAAGAGAGAGGGGGAGAAATAAGGAATGTAAAAAGAAGATGAAGAGTAATTTGTTTATAATAAATTATATGGACCACCTAAAAAATTGCATAAATTGCATGGATCTCATTTTTTTCAAAATTCATCACCACCTAAGAACGGTTGATGTCACTGTCTATGTGTAATTCTGGGCGCTACGGATACACGTTGACGCTGATATGGTATTTGATTGAGTACATTGAATTAATTAATGAAAATAGGCAATAGAAAATACAAAAGAAAAATGTGGAAATTTTTTTTTTGAAAAAAGGAAAAAAAATAAAGGAAAACAAAAGGAGAGAACTGCTAAGTTAGACTTCATCATCATATTTTTGCCAACAGAATCAAAATCTAAACACCTAGATAGCAAATCTTGAATTTCACCAAAATGATTGAATTTTCACAGAGTTATGTCATAATCCAAAAAGGAAGTTACCAAAAAGATTTTATGATCTCATTCTCTATTTTTGTAAGGCTGATTCCACTCGCTATTCTATTTTTTATTTTTATTTTTTTAAATATGAATAATTGAATTTTCAATTTGTTCAATAATTCAAATTTAAAGAAATACAAATTAATGGTGGAATGGATGATGCTACCAATTCTATCAAAAACCAGGAGGGGCAAAAAAAAAAAAAAAACTCCAAATTATTGTAACGCTTGAACCTTTCCAGAATCCGAGTTAAATTGAATATTGACTTTAATTCAAAAACAAATATTTTGACCGTGAAGCAGCTACTGAAGTTTTTAGATTGCCATAAAATGCCAATATCAAAAATAATCCGTAAAGGTCAACTGAACTTGTTATTAATGAGTTAAATTATCATAGATGAAAGATATAAATAACTGGTCATGAAGAATAAAAGGACGATGAACAATAATCTAATAGAAAATAAGATTCTTAGAATTTATTCCCCATATTTTCAGGTGAGGATCGGGACTGTAAAAAGTGAGAGCAGTATTGATTTCATAACAAGATAGATGTATATGTATATGTGATAGCGGGAGCATTAAATTTTTATTTTTTGTTTTTTCCTTTTTTATTATTTTTTGTATTTTCTCTTTTTTTTTTTCCCAACTTTGTATTACCTTTACATTTACCAATTTATATATTAGTAAAAATATCCTATCACGTCCACATCTATCCTTGTTAGCTTACATATGGTGTGTCCATGTCAACAACAACCATGTATATAGTCATGTCATCTTCCTAAAGGGGCAAGTGCTAACTTTTAGAAAACTTAGAAGTCACGCTATTTTCAAAAATAAAACTTGGAAGTCATGCTAATTTCAATATTTTTGAAAGTAGTATGTTGAATTTACCCATTTATTTACAAAACATTTTTACTCGCTAATGATAGTTTCTCATATTTATGTGAATCCAATGTAAGACAAAACAATACTGTACTTTCAAATGAAAAGAAAAAACAATTTAATGTGAAAAAGCTATGGCTCTTGTGAAAATCCGACCCAAGCCCATGAATTTTATTACTATATTAGATATAAATATAATACGTCTTTTCATTTCATTCCAATAAGATTAGGAGATAACTTTTGTCTAAAAAAAAATAATAATAATAACTTTTGTTGGAGATTGGAAAGGTAAGGTCCTCACAAGTCCCAACCACCTAAGGTTATCAAATTTATGATTCTTCTTCGAGTAACTATAGGAAACGTAGGTTTTTATAATTTATGTAAAATAGCTTTTAGAAAATCTTATAAATATACCTATAATAGTTATAAAAAACTTAAAATATATTATGGAATAAAGAAAAAAAAGAAATTAAGTTTTTATTTTCATAAAAATATTCTTAATGTATAATATAAAATTTCCTCGAGAAGGATAAGTAGAGTCAAAATGAAAAATTTTTCCATTATCTTATTTAAAAAAGGTAATGAATTAAAGAGAAACAACTATTTTAACTCATTTTAAGTTATTAATAGTATAAACTTAAATATATAGTTTTTCTTATAAAGTTTGCTACTTTGGAATTTGAATAAAGGCTATAGATATCAACTAAGGGACTTAGAGAGAGAGAAAGAGCAAAAAAAAAAAAAATTGTAATAGAATAAGGATAATGAGAAAAATGCCCTGATCATCAAAAGTTAGTAAAATCCTAGTTATATTTCTTTATTTTTTGCCTATTCAATTAGAAATGTAGAAACTATAAATTTGTTTAAAAACATAAGTTTTTATTAAGTTTGGTATGTAAAACTGGTTAGAAACGAAAAGTTTTACAAAAAAGAAAAGGATATTATAGCTAAATTAACTAAAAAAAAAACTCCTAAAATTATAAACTTTTAAAATCTCATAGGTATAATCACGATTTTGTTATACAACCACCCTTAACTAATGATGTATACAAATTACATTATATTAAAATACTTAGTGATAATATAACTAATGTTGATTATTGTAATCAAAATGACAATAACATTTTGACCTTAGCATTTGTCCACAGAGAGCTATTGGTAGCAGCTTCGAATAAATCATATATTAATTCTCTTTCTATGAAAATATATATATATAAAAGAGTTTGTGCACCAATATTTGCCATAAGAGGCCTAAGCCATAATAGATGAGAAGCTATATGACTCAACTCTAACATAATTACTATGATATAATCAACTCTTTTACGTACTTGAATATTCCCCAACAGTTAACAAGAAGTAGATCTACATTGAGGGAATTAGTAATGTACCAAGAGAAATTGGTGCAAGAGACTATGGATACACTTCTTGATAATGGAACTCGCAGACAACTGATGAGAGAAAGTTAGATCTACATTGGATCTCACTTGAATCGCCCCATCTATCCTCTTGAGGAGGGGTTTGAAGATCATGTACTATAAGGTGGACTTGGGCTCCATTTGGTTCATTTTTTTTTTTCTAATCTTATTGGTTTTTTTTTTTATGTCTATTTGAATTTTGTGTTTGATAAAAATAAACACCAAAATATAGAAATAAAATTCCATATATATCTTCTTTCTAAAATTAAATACTTAATAAATTCGAATAAAATTAAATTAATCTACCATTTACTTTATTCATATTTACAAAAATATCAATTAAAATAATTATCTCTAATGTATAAAATATATATTTTTAAATCTTTTTTCTCAAAAGTAAGTAAAATTTTATTTTTTAATTTCAATACTCCAATTACCACCTTCATCATAATCGTGATATATAAACAAATTAAATACAATTAAGATAGTTTTTCAAACACTTTTCAAATAGATGCAAATAAGATAAAAAAAAAATCTTTAAATAGGACTTTAATCTTTTAAAAACTCTTCTTGATTGAGTAAACTAATATATTATAGGAAAAATACATATAACTTTTTAATTATAACTTCGATGCAAGCATATCTTATAAACTTTTGGATGTTATGAATAACTTTTTTTAAACTTTAATCTATTGAAAAGATCAACGTCCTTTTTATTACTAATTCAACCAAATTTATGGATTGGATATTATTTACAACTATTGAAAGTTGTGGAATTTATGTACAACAAAACAAAATATTGAAAGTTAGTTGTAATTTGTCCCATATTATATTTACATGATTACCATCGAGCTTCCACGATATTATCTTGTAAGTCCTTGCCTGCTTCCATCAATATCAAAGATTTTTCCCAAAAAAAATAAATAAATAAAGGAGAGGTATAAATTAAGAGGGAGTCTTCCATGCAATGGTCATAAAATACATTTCAAAAGGCGTACAGAAAATGTTGCTTCTTCTTTTTTTTTTTTTTGGGGTGAAATAGGAATATATTGCAGTAGGAATATTTACATAGTTTTTAATAAAGGTCGCTGAATTTTAAAACAAAAGGAGTCCCATTGTTTTTCACACGTGTGCTACGACCTATGTGTCCGAACTGGTACTGTACAGTGACATAAACAATATCAAGGGAATTTGAAATATTTTACTAGCTATTATTATAATGCACTCAGTAATTGCACAGTAAAATTTTCTATACTTCCTTAATAAGACCTATTTCTCCGTAATAAAAACGCTACCTTTTTTACAAGTGTAGTGCCCAAAAATAATTTAAGGAAAATATTTAAAATACAAACAAAAATGGCAATTTTTACTAATGGGCTTAAATCTCTTGCCCTTAAGATTAAAACTTTATCCATTTGAATAAATAGCCACTTAATCCCCCTACTTGTCCTAAAAACTTTCCTTTTGTAGCTAGCTAACAATCCCCTAAAAACCCTTATCAAAGAGCACTTAAGGAAGAAGATTAAAGGTAATCTAAGTAAGAAAGCTTAATCAGAGTCAAACAAAGAGTTTATTGTAGCAACTTGGTGAGTTATGACTTTCATTTGGATTTGTTGCGTGTTTACTTCATCTCAAGTAAGTTATTTTCTCCTTTTACTTATTCTCATGTTCAAGAAGTTAGTTTATTTATTTGGAAATGGAGTTACAAAGTTATGCTTAAGCATTATTTGTTGTGGGTTTTGGTGTTATTTGAGTGCTGAAGCTGGTATTGGAGTTCAATCTTGGTTTTTCTAAAGTTAGATTGAGGTTTAGTTGATTGGTGGTGGTTTCCAAACTAGTGCTATTACAGGGGATTACCAACGATTGTTACAAACTTGAACCAACCTACTAGTTCACTTAAGAGGAAGGCAAGGCACTTTTAAGGAATCAATTACGGGTTGCAAGGCCCAAAGATGCTTATTCGTTTAAGGAACCAACCATCCAACCAGATGGTCCTTCTTATGGATTGGCCAATTAGTTCTCCTTATTACCATCCAAATCTCTTCATTTTTTCCTTATTCAATTTCCTATACCTAGATTTTGAATTCTAAAGGTTTCCTAAGCTTCTAAACATCCTTTTACCAACCTAAAATCAAAGTTTCATTTAACTCAAATCAAAGTTTTATGTTAAACATTTGATGAATTTTAAATGGTGAGAAAAATAAAGCTTCGAATACTAATGTCTCATTCACTTGAGGGGAATTGGAATTTAATTCTTCCCTTATTCTTTATTGTAACGCTCACTTGGTTTTTTGTCTCTGAATTACAATTCTTTAGGAATCCTTATTACGTGAAATTAAGTAATAGAGATTCCTTACTCAACCAAAGAATCTAGATTCCTTACAAAATTTCATATTTTTTTCTAAAAATAAACTTATATCAATTTAATAATGACCACCACTACTATAGGCATTGCCACTATCAACCATTACTACCACCACCACCTCCTCTGACCACCGCTATCATCACTACTGCTATTATCGTCACCACCCCCCCAAGTCACTGCCACCACCATCGCCATCGCCATCGCCATCGCCATCGTCATCGCCATCGCCATCACTACTACCGCCACTACTGCCACTACCATCAACCACCACCATCATCACTGCTTGTAACCACCATCAACCATTACCATTGCCTCTACCTCCGCTTCCGTAGTCGATTTCCACCATTACCACCTATTACTTTTGAATTATTTGAGAAAAATTAAGGGTATTTAGTTATTAAAGTTTTATTACATGTTTATTCTTAAGTTATTTATTAATCCAACTAAACAAAGTAATAGGTATTATACCTTTATTGCATTCCTTAAGAATTCTAATTATATTCCTTCCTCATTTTATTTAGTGAAGTGAATGAGCTGCAAGTGTTATGGAATTCACAATTCCTTAAGCATTTTGGACTTTAACCTATAAAGTCTTTTTAGTTTGCTATGCTAATTGGTTTCTTAAGCAATCCTTTAGAATGGTTGATGAAAGTTACAATCTTACTAATTGAACATGAGATATCTTTTGGTTTTGACTTGTTGACATTAAACCAAGTATGATAAGGTGTTGGTTAGTGTTGGTGAGGGATCAACCTCTTTGGATCTAGATGTGACACTTAACTTAAGCTATTGAAGTAATAGTCTTGAGAAGTTGAGTTGAAATTGGAGGCAAGGATTGATGAGGAGGGTGAATAAGAGGATTTAGGAATTATGGTATACATCCTTGGTTTGATTATGTAAAGTATCTAAGACTAGTCTATTAATCTCGTTACTAACTTCTCTTGTTCAAGTCATTTCTTTTATCAATATTGGGGTCTAGTTTTGGTCTCACTCAGCTATTTCGATATGTGGTGCTTTTTTGTATGTTTGTGCTTGTTAGGATAAAAATGATCTAACTGGACTAATTTTTATTCAACCTAACCTAATGATTGTTGGTTATGTTTGACTCGATTATCTTAGGGACCCATAGAAGCAAATCCTTGAGGGAAAATGTTGATCATATGTGAAGATTCCCTAGTGGAGTCGCATAAGGGACAATGCAACTAGAAAACTAGGTTTCAAGGACTCAAGACTTAGGACTCTAAACTCTAAACTTTAATTGTAAAGGATTTAAAGGAAAACCTATATACTAAATCAACCTATGTATGCAAATAAAAATCATGATGTAATTGGGTCATGAGTACCTCATTATTGATTATTGGCCTAAAAATTAAATAATAACTTATTGTGTGCTTCCCTAGCCTTTTGTATGTATACACAAATTGGCTTGGCATCCACATGTATTTGTGTACCTCATCTAGGAATTATCTCACTCTTTTACCTTTTTTAGGTACAATTTCCAATTACTATGTTATTTATGAGGAGACATTCATTAATGATATTCAGGAGGAGGAGGGAATCGAGTTTCTTTGTTTCCATGATGATTAAGGATCGAGGCATAGTATAGGAGTTAATGGATGTTGATGTTTGCTTGGGATTATAAGATGAGTCCTACTTTATTTGAAGATTATGTTATTATTAAGGTATTTTATTGTATTGTGAGGAGATAGACTTCGATGAGAGTCAAAGCCAAGAACTGATAAGGCCAGTTGCGGGGTAAGTCCGAGCTTGTAGAAAGCTTGAAGAATAAAATGGGAATTACATGAAAGACATAAAAAGAATAAATAAGCAAACCCATTAATAGCTCCAAGGATATAATGCACTAGGGAACTTTTGAGGACTCCTTGCATAACTCGATATGACATACGAGATAGTCTAGTGAGGTTACTCGCCACCTAATCTTGCTTAAAGGTTAGGATAAAAGTGAATTAAGCAAATAAGCTAACAAGAGTAATGTTCACAAAAAAAAAAAAGGAGTATATCCAATATGATGATGATTATGCAACTACATGCACTGTGGGTACTAATATTTGAGAAATTAGGGCAACTTACCTAAAATGGAAAAGACAAAAATGGTAATGTATAAAGAATAATAAAGGATACAGTTGAAAATACAACAAAAATGGGTATCTTATATGGAAGATTCTATGATGTACTCGATTAGACACATGGCTTCCATGGATGGGTGACTTTTCGGCAGAAAAGATAAACTGTACATTTAGGTTAGTACTTGTAGAGCGAGGTGTCATGCACATGTAGTAGGCCAACCATACCAAGCTGAGCAGATAATTCTTGTGAGATGAATTTTCCTCGAACATATTTAGTATGGCTTAGATTCATGTCAATTGATAGAAAAGAGTAAATAAGCAAACCCATGAATAGCTCCAATGATATAACGCACTAAGGAACTTCCGAGGACTCACGGCACAACTTAATATGACATATGAGATGATCCAATGAGGTTACTTGCCAACTAACTTTGCTTTAAGGATTAAGATAAGAGTGAAGTAAACACATAAGCTAACGAGGGCAATGTTTACAAAAAAAAAGGAATACATTCAATATGATGATGATTATGTTACTACATGTACAATGGGTATTTATATCCGAAAACCTAAGGCAACCTACCTAAAATGGAAAAGACAAAAAGAGTAACATCTTAAAGAGATAATGTACAAGGAATGATAAATGGTATAATTGAAAATACAACAAAAATGGGTATCTTATATAGGGGATTATGTCATGTGCTTGATTGGATACGTAACTCTCTGTGGATGAGTGACTTTCTAGCAAAAAAGACAAACTGTATGTTCAAGTTAGTGCTTACCAAGGCGAGATGCTAAGCAGAAGTAATAGGTTAATCATGCCGAACGGAGTAGATAATTCTTTTGGGGTGAATTCGCCTTGGATGTATTTAGTATGGCTCAGATTTAGGTTGGCTAAGTTGATGGTCAGATGACCTAGGATGATGCTCAGGTACAGTGCAAGTTGGTAGTTAGAAAATGAATGATAAGTGCAAGGGGACTCTACTTGGCTAGGGCATCAAGATGATAGACTACATCAGCTCGAACTCCTTAATGGTGGGTCACAAGGAAAGAATTCGTTTGGTCATGCTTTCTAGCCTTTAAGCTTGAACTTAAGTCTAAGTCAAAGGTCTGGTAGTTTGATTCCTATCATCTTTGCTGGACTAATTAAGATTTGGGATCAAATTTGGCTGGTCCTCGTCCAAGTTCTCTTCAGGTTGATAAGGGTTGAGGTCGATAACATTAAATACGTTTGACACTCTAAAGTCTTTTGGAAGCTCAAGTTGGTATGCATTATCATTAATCTTATAGAGTATCCTAAATGATCCTTTAGCTCTAGCAAATAGTTTGTTCTTCCTCTTATTAGGGAATCTTTCTTTACTCAGGTGTAACCACACTTTGTCTCCAATTGAAACTATTTGGTCTTCCTTCCTTTGCCTTTCTCCTTTAGCTTTCTAGCGGCTCTACCAATTTGTTGGGTAACTGGTTGATAGATCTATTAGATGGACTAGTCTTTAGTTCTTACCTCAAGATCTTCTTTGTTAATGGACGGCATAAGGGTGTGATCAGGGGATAGTTCATGGTTGAAACCATAGACGACCTTAAATATGGCACGCCTAGTAGCGACATATATTATCTCGTTGTAAGAAAACTTGATCACAGGTAAGTAGACATCCCCGTCGATTAAGTTCTTCCCTACTGTAGCTCGGAGTAGTGATCCTAAGGTGTGGTTGATCACTTTTGTTTGGCTGTCAGTCTAAGGATGGCAAGAGGTATTGAACAGTAGTTTAGTTCCCATCAAACGCTAAAGAGTTCTCCAAAAATGGTTTAGGAACTTTAGGTCTCTATCTAACACTACATTTCTTGGTACTTCATGCAAGTGAACTATTTCCTACAAAAACAAAAAAGCAATAGCTGAAGCATTGTTAATTTTGGTGTAGGGTACAAAATGTGCCATTTTGCTGAACCTATCTACGATAACCATGACAAAATCTTTGCCTTGGGCAGTTTAGGGTAATCTAAAGACAAAACTATACTTAGGTCGGCCTATGATTTGGTTGAAATAGGTAGAGGCATTGCTTTCACTTACTTTGCTCGGCTTTTTGCTCTCTTACAGATGGTGCATCTCTCAATTACATGATGTATGTCATGCTTCATTCTTGGCTAGAAGAATCTATCATTCATTAGCTTATACATCCTCTGCTCTCTAAAGTGTCTAGAGAGTCCTTCACCATGGGCTTCTCTCATTTGCAGTTCCCTTATCAAACAGGTCAACATACACAACTTATCACTTCTGAACAGATAACAATCCTCTACATAGTACTCATCCACTTCTCTTCCTTCTTTATAGTACATGTATATGGGGCCAAAATGAGGATCATTTTAATATTGCTCTTTAATGCTTATAAACCCTAATAATTTGCTCTGCAACTCAATAAGAAGACCATGTCTTCTTAACAAAGCATCAGCAACTATATTTTTCTTACCTTGCTTGTATTTGATGATGAAATTGAATCCTTTTAGGAATTTAATCCATCGAACATGGCATTGAGACAGCTTAGATTACCTTCGCAAATACCTTAACAACTTATGGTCTGTGTATATGACAAATTCCTTTAGCAAAAGATAATGTTACCATATGGGAAGAGTTTGGATCAAGGCCAACAGTTCTTTATCTTAAACAGAATAATTTAATTGCGCTCCTCTAAGCTTTTCATCATGATAAGCGACAGGTCAACCTTCTTACATCAGCATAGCATTGACGCCGATACTCAATGCATTACACTTAAGCTCAAACGCTCTGTTAAAGTGATGTGTACCAAAACCAAGAACAGATAAGGTCGGTCGTAGGGATGGGTCTAAGCTTGTCGAAAGCTTGAAAAAAGTAATAGGGAATCGCACAAAAGGGGTGAAAGATGAATGAAAAAGCAACCAAAAACCTACGAACAGTTCTAAAGGATAAGATGCACCAGTAAAACTTCAAAGGATTCACAGCATAGCTTGATATGACATATAAGATGGTCCAGTGAGGTTACTCACCACCTAGCCTTACTTAAAAGTTAAGATAAAAGCAAAATGAGAGTGAACAAATAGTGTTTACAAAAGGAAGAATGCAGTGTATAAATGATAATCTAATCATTCCATACATGGTCTTGTACACGTGGCAAAGATTTATTGATGATGCTATTGGAGGTGTAGACAAAAGAGTATGATTAGATTCCTCGTCTGAGTAAGGGTGATTGAGGATTAGTTCGGTCTCTCTCTCTTAGTCTCTCGGTAAGGGTAATGCTGAGCAAGTGACCGACTCATACATGAGTGAGTTGGTTGTTCTCTTGGCATACATCAAGTCGACACATAACTTTCAAAAAGTAGGCAATCATATGGCTTGACATGTAGAGTTGATCGACAAGGAGATACTTAGAGTCTACAAGAGTCGATTAGAGAAAGAGGATTTGCCTTACCATTCCCTCTAGCCGTCGAGCTCAGTTACGGGTTAGTATCTCGATTCCTATCATTCCCTCTAGGTGGATTTGGATTTGGGATAAAATCTGATTGGTCTTCGCTCAACTTTCCATCTAGGTGATATGGACTGAAGTCGACAATGTTGAAGGTATTAAAAACCCCATAATCTTCGGGTAACTCTAACTTGTGGGCATTGTCATTGATCTTCTAAAGGCTTTTGAAAGGTCCTTTAGCTCTTGTAGATAGCTAGTTCCTCCTCTTACTTAGAAACCTTTCCTTACTCAGGTACAACCACATTAAGTCTCCTAGCTAGAATTGTTTAGCCATTCTACCCTTGGCCTTCTCTTACATTCTTCTAGCGACTTGGTTGATATACCGAGTGAGTTTGTTGTAGATGTGTCAAAGGGGGTTTACTTGGTGGTGTCATGTACTATTTGATTGTAAGCGAATTCAACCACTAATTAGAAGATATCCCAATTAGCAAAGTTCTTGCCTACTATAGCTTAGAGCAACGATCCCAAAGTACAATTGACTATCTCTGTTTAACCATTCATTTACGGGGTGGCAAGAAGTACTAAATAGCAGTTTGGTCCCCATCTATTGCCACAAAGTTCTCCAAAAATAGCTTAAGAACTTCATATCTCTATTGGATACTATACTTCTCGGCATGCCATATAGCTAAACAATTTCCTGCAAGAAAAGAGACATAATGGCTAAAGCATCATTAGTTTTAGAGCAAGACACAAAGTGTGCCATCTTACTGAATCTATCCATGATGACCGTCATAGAATCTTTGCATTGGGCAGTTCGTGGTAATCCAAGAACAAAGTCTATGCTCAACTCAGTTTATGGTTTTTTCGGAATAGGCAAAGGCATTATTTTCCTTTGTTTAGCTCAGCATTTAGCTCTCTTGCACACGACATAATCTTTAACAATTTGGTGCATATCATGCCTCATTCTCGACTAGAAGAAATGCCCATTCAACAGTTCATACGTCCTTCTATTCTCAAAATGTTCGAAGAGTCCTCCACTGTGGGCTTCTCTAATTAGTAATTCCCTTAGTGAACAAGTTGGCAAACATAATTTCCCTCCTTAGAACAAGTATCCATCTTCTACATGATACTCGTCTATGGTCCTTCCATTGACATAAGGTACAAGTATGGGTCCCCAGAGTACTATTCCTTAATGCTTGCAAACCCAAACAATCTCGGTTGTAGTTCAGTAAGGAGTGTATATTTTCTCGAAAGAGCATTTGCAACCACATTGCTCTTTCCTTATTTGTATTTTATTACAAAATTAAACACTTCAAGGAATTTAAACTATCTTGCCTACCACTTCGACAACTTCATCTAACTTCAGAGGTACCTTAGAGATTCATGATCAGTATAGATGACAAATTCTCTTGGCAGTAGATAATGCCGCCATACTTATAGTGCTCGGATAAGTGCCAAGAGTTCCTTGTCATACATAAAATAATTTAGCTAAGATCCCCTGAGCTTTTCGCTGTAGTAGGCAATTGGTCGGCCTTCTTGCGTTAGGATAGCACTTATCTCAATGCTTGACACATTACACTTTAACTCAAATATTTTCTCGAAGTTAGGTAGAATTAATATAGGGGTGGAGGTTAACTTTTCCTTTACCGTGGCAAAACTTCTCTTTTTCTTTTCTCCCCATCAAAATTCGACGTTCTTCTTTATCAGCTCAATAAGTGGTGCAGCGAGAGTGCTAAAATTCCTAATAAATCTTCTATAAAAGGAAGCTAATCTATGGAAACTTCTCACTTCGGTACAAATAGTAGGAGTTGACCACTCGATGATGGCTCAGATCTTCTTGTTGTCTACTTATAAGCCTCCTCTACTTATTATATAGCCTAAGAAAATCACCTCCTCTTGGCAAAAGTAACACTTCTTGAGACTACTGAATAATCTCTTAATACGGAGGACATTCAATATGGCATGGAGATGTTCAAAATGGCTCGACATATTGACACTATACATTAAGATGTTGTCAAAATACACCACGATACACTTCCCCATTAAATGTCTTAGCACATGATTCATTAGCCTCATGAAAATGCTCAAGGCATTCAATAGGCAAATTAGCATGACTATCTACTCATAGAGTCCATGTCAAGTTTTGAATGCAGTCTTCCACTCATCTCCTGGCTTCATGTGGAATTGATGATAGCCAGATTTCAGATCAATCTTACTGAAGATCTTACCTCCACTCAATTCATCCAACATATCTTCTAACCTAAGGATAAGATACTTGTATTTTATCATTATCTTGTTCATTGCTTGGCTATTAACATACATCTACCAGGTTATATCCTTTTTTGACACTAGAAGCATTGGTACAGCATAAAGGCTAAAACTTTCCCTAACATACTCTCTCTCTAGTAATTCATTGATTTATTGTTGGAGTTTAGAAGCTTGTTTAGGACTCATCCAATAGGTTGGCTTATTCAGTAAGGCAGCGTCAGGTATTAAGTCAATGCAATGTTCTATGCCTCAGATAGGGGGTAATCCTTCAGGTAACTGTTCTAGGAATAGAGTGCTATACTAATCCAGCAACTCTTTTACTTCTTAGGGTAGTTTACCTCGCTCCTTTAACTCTAACAATTGCCTAACCAATAAGAAGGTTAGCATGTCAACTTAAATAGCCTCTTAAAATTTGACTCTACTCATCATTAGAGTCTTCTTTGATTTGCAAGCAAGCTTTGCTTGCATTTTGTTAACTTCACTTAACAGCATTAGGTTCAACGTGATCTTTCTACCATCTTTCTCAAACATATGCATGTTTCAGTATTCGTCATAGATGACTCTTCTATCAAATAGTCATGGTTTGCTTAACAACACATAAGAAGCACACATGGGCAATACATCGCAAAGAATTTGGTTAGAGTAATTTTTTATAGTGATCGACAGTAGTACTTACAGAGTGATATATAATGCTCCCTTCTCACTCAATCAATGCAACTTATACGATCATAGATGTGCAATAGTCAACAACTTCAATTTTGTGATTAAATTAGCTCATGCCACATTAGTACAACTACTACTATCCACAATGAGGGCACATACTTGATCATTCACCTTACAGGTCATATAAAACAAATTCTCTGTCTACTCCTCCTTACGTAAGGGTTCTATGTTCATTGCACGTCAAACAACCAAGATTAATTGATCCAAGTCCTTAGCAAACACATCATCTTCAATAAGTTCATTTTCTTGAGAAACTTCTTTCTCAGTTGTGCTCTCTACCTCCTCAGGTTCCTCATCGGTACTTTCTACTTTTAGCTTCAGCATGTCTCCCTTGATGACCATAGTCCTTCAATTTGGGCACTGAATAATCATATGTTCAAATCCTTAACACTTAAAGCATTTGATCTAGCTTGTCTTCCTATCGAATCCTTGCCCTTTTTCTCATACGTTTAGGTCGGTATGTCACCTTCTAGTCGACCATTCTAGCAGTCTTGACATCCCCTCTTTTGTTTGGCTCTATACTTGGTTGACTTCGGTAGTTTCCTTGAATAGGTCAACCTAACGGAATAGGTCAGCTAGTTGATGATCGAGTCGACATTTAGCTCCTTCTCTACCTCTCCACTCATTGAGCAATTTGAATGGTCTCATCCATTGTGGTAAATCATTGGAGCTCTATAATGTCTCGAATGTCACCTCTCAATTTAGTAAGGAACCTAAAGATTATTTGTACAGGTGGTTCCTCTACCTTACAATGGATCATAAGCATCTAAAACTCTTGAACATACTTATCAACAGTTTGGCCTCCTTGTTTCAGCTTCTGAAGCCATGTAAAGGTATCTTGTAGATAAGTATCCGGCACAAATTTATTTCTAAGTATTCTCTTCATCTCAGACCAAGTATTTATCTCCCTATATCCTTTTCATCTCTTCATAGCCTAGAAATTCTTCCATCACATGACAACATATCTGGAGAACTCAACAGTAGTAGTTCTCACTTTCTCGTAGTCTTCATATTAGTAATAGTCAAACATACACTCTACTTTCTCTTCCTATTCTAAGTATTCATCCGTACCCTTAGATCCATTGAAGCTCGGAATCCGAAGCTTCATGTGATCAGAGGCTCTAGGTGCTCGAGCTCGCTCCTCTTCTTCATAATACTCTTCCTCATCCTCATCCTCATCCTCTTCCCCATGTCTCCCAAGTCAATCCTTCTTTTCACTCGTCCGCCTACTCCTTTACTTGAACTTATTGAGTTAAAATCTAACTCCTCATAGGTCGGGTAGCTTATGGGGTGTTATACGTAGCTTCAGCAGGTTGGTAAGCCAACAGATGAATAGCTCGAGTTAAATCCACTATGAGATTAACCATCTCATCAAGTCTCTCATCCGTACTTCTTGGTGTACCTTGAGATTGTCAGCCATGGTGGACAACACCACTATTTTCATCTTCAACACCAATATTAACACTTGGGGCCATCATTTCTCTGACAGGTTCAATTCTCAAACTCTTCGATTAAGTGCTTCAACAAACGCTTCCACAAACCAGAAACTTAACAGCTAGCAAACGCAATAGTTAAATAAACACAAGAACTTACTTTGCTTCACATACGCAAAACAGAGCATAGACAGAACTTTGAAACAACTACTACTCAAATGAAACCTCCACTCTAATACCAAGATGATGCGTACCAAGACTGAGAATAGATAAGGCCAGTCATAGGGATGAGTCTAAGCTTGTTGAAAGCTTGAAAAAAGTAATGGGGAAGTGTGCGAAAGGGATGAAAGATGAATGAAAGAGTAAGCAAAAACCCATGAATAACTCTCAAGGATATGATATACTGATGGAACTTCCAAGAACTCATGGTACAACTTGATATGACGTACGAGATGGTTCGGTGAGATTACTCACCACCTAGCCTTTCTTAATGGTTAGGATAAGAGCGGAATGAGAGTAAACAAATAGTGTTTATGAAAGGAAGAATGCAGTGTATTAAAGATAATTTGATCATTCTAGTTACAAGTATAAAGGTATTTATACCCGATAAGTTAGGGCAACTTACCTAAAAGGGACAAAGATAAAAGGGTATTTCCCAAAGAAGTAATGTACAAAGAATAAAAAATGTAAAAATGAATATTCAAGAAAACAATAACTAATATAATAGATTCTACACATAGTGTAGATGTATTGGTGATGTTGTTAGAAGATACAGACAAAAGAGTACGATCAGATTGCTTGTCCAAGTGGGGGTGACTAAAGATCAGTCTAGTCTCTATCTCTTGACCTCTTGGTAAAGGTAATGCCGAACAAGTGGCCAGCTCATACGTAAGCGAGTAAGCATATTGGAGTTGGTTGTTCTCTTAGCATACAACAAGTTGGCACATAAATACCATGAAGTGGGTAGTCATACTGCTCGGCATGCAGAGTTGATTGGCAAGGAGATACTCAACATCAGTAGGAGTTGGTTGGAGTAGGAGGATTTGCCTTGCCATTCCCTCTAGCCTTCGGGCTTAGCTACTAGTTAAAGGCCCAATAGCTTGATTCTTATCATAAAGTCTGGTAACACCAAGACTAGGGTAAAAGTCAACCTCACTTTTACTTCAACAAAACTCCATTTCCTCCTTATCTCCCCACTTAAACTTTACATTCTTCTTTGTCAACTTAGTAAGGGTTGCAACAATGGTATTGAAATTTATAATGAATCTTCGATAAAAGGATACCAGTCCATAGAAACTTTTCATCTTGACACAAGTAGTTAAAGTCAACTACTCAATAATAGCTCGGATCTTCTCATCATTAGCTCACAACCCTCCTACACCAATTACATAACCCAGAAATACTACTTTCTCCTAACATAAACAACATTTTTTTAAATTGCTAAATAAACTCTCGATTTGAGGTACATTAAGTATGGCATGAAGATGTTCACAGTGACCCAGTAGGTTAGCTCTATATATAAGGATGTCATTAAAGTACACCATGACATACTTCCTGATCAAGTTTCTCAGCACATGGTTCATTAATCGTATAAAAGTACTCGAGGCATTTGATAGGCTAAAGCGTGTAACCATCCACTCATAAAGTCCATGCTAAGTTTTAAATGTAGTCTTCTACTTTTCTCTTAGCCTCATTTGAATTTGATGGTAGCTAGAATTTAGATTAATCTTGCTGAACAATTTGGTGCTATTCAATTCATCTAACATATCATCTAACCTAGGGATATGATACTTGTACTTGATTGTGATCTTATTCATGGCTCTACTACCTATACACATGTACCATGTTCTATCCTTTTTTGGCATTAGGAGCATCGTATAGTATAGGGGTTGAGGCTCTCCTTCACTTATCCTTTTCGCAGTAGTTTATTGACTTGTCTTTAGAGCTCAGCAGCTTCCTTAGGATTGATCTAATAAGCTAGCATATTCAACAGGGCAGCGCTAAGTATCAAGTCAATGTAGTGCTCAATGCCTCGGAAAGGGGGTAACCCCTAAGGTAACTATTCAAGAAACAAGTCGGCATATTCATCTAATATCTCCTTGACCTCTCGAGGCAGCTTAATCGGCTCTTTCAATTCTAATAGCCTCTTAACCAATGTAAAAGTCAGCATGTCGGTCTTTATAGCTTCTTAAATCTCGACTCTACTCAGAGCCAAAGTCTTCTTGGATCCTCGAGCAAGTTTAGCTTGTAGCTTACTAACTTGACTTAGTATCATAAGGTTCAACGTAATCTTCCTCCGATCTTTCTCAAGCACATACATGTTGTTGTAATTGTCATGAATAACTCTATGATTAAAAAGTCAAGGTCAGCCTAACAGTATATGTGATGCATACATGGGTAGCATGTCACAAAGAATTTCATCGGAATAGTTTCCAATTGAGATCAATAACAACACTTGCTAAGTGATATGTGGTGTTCCCTTCTTGTTCAGCTAATGTAACTTATATGGCTTTGGATGTAGACTGGCTAGAAACTTAAGCTTCTTAATTAAGTTAGCAAATGCTACATTAGTGCAACTCTCACTATCCACTATAAGTGCACAAACTTGCTCATTCACCTTACAAGTAATGTGGAACAAATTCTCTCTTTGCTCCTCTTTAGTAGTAGGCTCCAAACTCATTGCATGTCGGACAACTAGGGTCAACTTATCTAGATCCTCTACAAACACATCCTCCTTAATTAGGTTAACATCAACAATAACCTCATCTTCTACTTCTTTCTCCTTTAGTTCCTCATCTATGCTATCCACTTCGATATTCAGGATATCTCCCTTAATAATCATGGTCCTTCAGTTTAGACACTGAGCAGCCATATGCCCAAATCCTTAAAATTTAAAATAGTCAATTTGGCTCATCTTTCTCCTAGATCCTTGTCCCTTCTCATATGTTTTTGTCAGCACATCACCATTAGGTTAGCCCTTTTGTTTGGCCTTGATATCTACCCTTTGGGTTAGCTCGATACTTGACTAAGCTCAGTGACTTCCTTAAATAAGTTGGATTGATTGACCATGTCAGCTCATTAGTGGTTAGGTCGGTATTCTACTCCTCCTCTATCATTCCACTCATTGGGCAATTCATATAGCTTCATCCAACGTAGTGAACTGTTGGAGTTCCACAATATCTCTAATCTCACTTCTTAACCTAATAAGAAATATAGATACTTTTCGAGCTGAAGGCTCATCCACTTCATAATGAATCATGAGTATTTGGAATTCTTGACTATATTCATCAACACTTTAGCCTCCTTGTCTTAGTTCTTAAAGCCGAGTAACAATATTTGGCAAATATGTATCCGATACAAATTTGTTTCTAAGTATCCTCTTCATTTCAAACCAAATATTTACCTGTTTGTATCCTTCTCACCTTCTAATGATTTAGAAGTTCTTCCATTACATCGTGACATATCCTAAGATCGTGACATATCCTAAGAACTCAACAGTAGCAATCCTCACCTTCTTTCAATCCCCATTTTGGTAATAGTAAAAAATGCTCTCAATCTTCTCCTCATAATCCAAATAGTCATCTGCATTCTTAGAACCATTGAAGCTCGGAATTTGAAACTTTAATTGTTAGCAGCTCTAGGTACTCTAGCTCACTTTTCTTCCTCATTATACTCTTCTTCTTCATCATCATCCATATCACCTAAATTGATCATTTTTCGTACTTGTCCTCGTACTCCTCCACCTTAAACTTATTAAATAAAATTTTGTCCTTTAGCAAGTTAAGCAGCTTATGGAGTATTCTATATGGCCTCAGCAAATCGATAGGCCATTATATGAATAGCTCTGGTTAAGTTAGCTAAGAGATGGCTACCCATCAAGTCTTTTGTTTGTAGTCCTAAGGGTGCCTTAGGGCTGTCGACCATGGTGGTTAACACTACTATTGTCATCACCAGTGTTAGCGTTAACACTTAAGTCAGTCATTTTCTTTAATAAACTCAATAACAAACTTAGATTATAAGAAATGACAAATACAATTCTTCATGCCAAACAACGCAAACGTACTTTTCCTCACAAATTTTCAACTAATTTGTGAACACAATAAACCCAACTGAAACTTACTTTATTTTCGGGTGTTCAAAATAGGGGAAAACTAAGTATACACAAAAGCTACTATTATAGCCTTTAACTTATGTGAACACTTCAATGAATCTTCACACAACCTCAACATACTACCACAGTAGACACTACTTCACAAAAACTCAAATACAACTTACCTAAACAAAACCTCCACTTTAATATCAAGATAATCCAAATTGATGGCAAAAAATGACAAGGCCAATCGCAGAGTAGGTCTAAGCTTGCAGAAAGCTTAAAGAATGAAATGGGAATTGTGTGAAAGACAAAAAAAAAAGTAATAAGAAAACCTAGGAACAACTCCAAGGATTTGATGCACCAAGAAACTTCCAAGGATTCACGACACAACTCGATATGACGTACAAAATGGTCTAGTAAGATTACTCACTACCTAACTTTATTTAAGGGTTAGGATAAGAGTGAAGTAAGCAAATAAGCTAATGAGAGAAATGTTCACAGAAAAAGGAGTATCTTTACTATGATGATGATTATACGACTACATGTACAATGGGCATTTATATTAAAAAAATTTAGGCAACTTACTCGATAGGGATTAAGGACTGATCATGCACTCCTGAGCCTGAGGGCTTTCTTAAGTGGCATCGAGGAGTAGTGCTTACTTTAGCCTAATCTACTGAGCTACTTAGCTCTCCATGTCATCCAAGGTGTTGCCGAGGTGACCAGCCAACATGCTGAACCGAACCCTCCACTGTGCACTAGCCTAAGCACCAAATCTAAATACAATAATCTCTACAGTACCGAGGCTAAGCTAACAAATATCAGGAGTAGACCATCTGAGGCTAACCTGAATGTGAGTTGTCCCTAAGCTAACCCCTGTCCAGACCTAATAATCAAGGTACTGAACTACTAATGCCAAACTGACTTAATTAGATGACTACCCTTACCCAAATTTATAACGTTATCAGAAGCATAGATTGAGTAAAACGTGCTTACGCTGTCCTATTTTGACATCCATACTATCCTTTCCTACTGAGGACGCTCCATACGCATGATTTCGTACTTTTCTTATAAATTATTCTTCTTTTATTTAGCAAATAGAGATTTATTTTTGTAATTTTCTATAACATAGAATTTATCCTAACAGGGTACTATAAATACCCACATAATGTAATAACCGCAACAATAAGATATAGAGAATACACTGAACTTTTATTCCCTCTCGATCTTAGTAATCTTTCTTTTTACTCTTAAGCTACTCTTATCTATCCCATCTAAGTGTAGATTAATGGTAAGTGACCTCCGGCCATATTTATGAGTCATATCAATTATGACTCGAGCTCGTATGAGGTATTAGTGCATCATATCCTTCTTTGGTGCATGGGAACTCCTGCTTAACCTACTACTATCATTTACTCTTCGAGCCATCTCACGGCTTGGACTCACCCATTTTTTGTTACACATGATATTGGGTTCGTGTGTTCATTTACAAGTCCGTATCATCTTGGTATCATAGTGCTTAGTTACGTTTAAAGTTGGATTATGCTACTGTGTTATTTTAATAGTTCATCACTACTCTCGTGTGATAGAGGTTCTATTGTTCACATTGAAGGTTGGTAATTGAGAAGTATTCTATATTCTGTTTTCCCCTGTTTCTGATACGCAAAACAAAGTGTAGTTGAATATTTGTTTGATTGTTGTTAATTAACTATCAATGTCAGACCTTAAGTGTTTAAGGAACTTTGGAAAACTAAGAAAGTGGTACTTGACATGGCCAAAGGCAAGAAGGAAGCTTCACACCTCAGTTAGTAGATAATTGCTTGGATAGGCTTACCAATTTAGTAGCTAGTTTAGTAGCTATTATCCAAGAAGACAAGCAATGAGTTAGAAATAGCCCCAGTTAAGAACGTGAGTAGCCATAGCAAGGATAAGGTAATGGTCAATTTGGTCGAGTTAATGCCTTAGCTTGACTACCTCGAGATGAAGGAGTTAGTAGGGATGCTAGATGAAGGCTAGCACTTGAAGAGATTGAGGAAGAAGTAGAAGGAAATGATAAAGTAGAGGAGTACTACAAACCTAAGGAAAGGAATGTGTGAGCCCCTAGAGTCGAAGGATTAAGGATGCATATTCCAATCTTTTCTATAAGTAATGATGCCGAAGACAACCTAGATTGGGAAGATAAGATTAAAAAGCAATTTGAATGCTATGAAGCGCTCGATAATGCAAAGGTTAGACTAGGTATGTTAGAATTCACTAGTTATATTGCCTTATGGTGGAAAAACTTGCAAGCTACTTAAAGAAGGGAAGGAGAACGAGAGATTAGAAGTTGGGATGATATGATGAGAGTTATGAGGAGAAGGTTTATGCTAAGCTATTATCTGTAAGATGCCTTCAAAAGACAACAAGAACTAAGATATGGAGGATCGAGTGTAGAAGCTTACGTTAGGGAATTCTAAATGTTAATAATCCGGTATGAAGTCGTAAAGCTATAGGACCAAACTATATTTCAATTCATTAGCAGATTGAAGTATGAGATTAGGGATGTCCTGGAAACCTTAGACATTAGAACACATGATGATGCAACCAAGCCCCTTAAAGGATAGAAAGGGGGCAAACAGGAAGATTCCAACCCCTTATTGGCCAACCAAGCAGCAGCCGAACTATTCTAGGTAGACCTATGCGGATGGAACCAAGTAATGTTGTTGAGACTCGATCCATTTCGATCACTCGAGCCAAAGAGAAGGAACCTCTAAGGAAGCTTGAGAAGGGTTAGAGTTCAGGGAAGAAGACGAGTGAGATCAAGTGTTAAGGATTTAGACACATGGTCACTCAGTGTTTGAATAGGCGAACAATGGTGATCCGAAGCTAAGTGCCAACCGTTAAGGTCGACAGTACTAATGAGGAAGTAGAGGAGTTGAAGGAGGACGAATAAACTAAGTTGTCCAAGAAAGAAGTCATCTACAACAAGGAAGGTAACTTTATGTCGACCACTCTAGTGTTGAAGAGGACAATGAGTGTCAGTCCTGTACCTGAAGATGAGTAAAGAGAAAATCTCTTCCATATTGGGTGTAAGCTAAATGAATCACTATGTACGCTGATCGTTAATAGTAGGAGTTACACCAATGCAACCTCTGCCTTTATGGTCCAGCAGCTGAAATTGCTGACCATACCCCACCCGAAACCATACAAGCTTCATTGGCTTAATAATAAGGGAGCCCTACAAGTGAACAAGCAGGTATCTATATCGATTTGTATTGGCAAATATCGAGATGAAGTGCTTTGTAATGTGTTGCCTATGAATGCATCCCATATTCTATTTGGATAACCATGGATGTTTGATTGAGCAGTTATGTATGATAGTAGGAGGAATATATGTTTCGTGGAGCATGAAGGAACAAGGTTGAAATTGAGTCCTATGATTACCAAGCAGGTAAAGGTCATGCAATCCCAACTTAGCTGAACCTTGAAGAAAGAGGCTTGGTATTTACCCTGAACCGAATTGAAAAGAGAAATGGAGCTAGAAGAACTGACCTATCTACTTGTTAAAAGACTTCTAGAGATAAGACTCAGGGAGGAGGAGTTATTTGCTGAGGTAAAAATCATACTAGAGGAATTTGCCGATTGAATTCTGGAGGAGCTATTGAAAGGCTTACCCCTAACCCAAGGAGTGGAGCATGCAATTGACTTATAGCTAGGAGTCATACTATTGAACAAGCCTGCTTATAGGCTAAATCCTGGACAGGCTACCAAGCTGCAGAGGCAAGTAGATGAGTTGATGGAGAAGGGGTATGTGCATGAGTCCCTTAACCCCTATGTCATACCAGCCCTGTTAGTGCCTAAGAAGGATGGTTCTTAGAGGATGTACGTAGATAGCCGAATGATCAATCAAATCACCATCAAGTACAGGTATCTGATACCTAAGCTTGATGACATGCTAGATGAATTAAGTAGAGTAAGAGTGTTCTCTAAGATTGACCTCAAATCTAGATATCATCAAATTTGAATGTACAAAGGTGATGAGTGAAAGACCGCATTCAAAACACGACATGGTTCATATGAATGGCTTGTAATGCCATTTGGATTGTCTAATGCACCGAGCATGTTCATATGCCTCATGAATCATGTTCTTCGAGAATTCATAGGAAGGTCTGTTGTAGTTTATTTTAATGACATTTTAGTGTAGAGCCTTGACTTGGAGACTCACCAGGACCATATTCAACAAGTGTTTGTAAAACTCCGAGGTGAATAGTTGTACACCAATCTGAAGAAGTGCAACTTTTGCTGACCCGAGGTAATCTTCTTGGGGTTCGTTGTGAGCGAAGGTGGCATTCAAGTTGATGAAGAGAAGATAAGAGTGATCATGGAATGGCCTAAGTAGACCTATTCTACCGATGTGAGAAGTTTACATGGCCTAGCGTCGTTTTATCACTGATTCATAAAGACTTTCAGTATGATTATGGCCTACTTACTAAGCTAACAAAGAAGAGTGTTGAATTCAAATAGGGAGAGAGAGAAAGGAGGAACTTTGAGGAAGTGAGAGAGAGGCTAACAACAACCCCCATCTTAACACTGTTGAGCTTTGATAAGGTATTTGAAGTAATGTGTGATGCAATCGGACTAGGCATAGGTGTTGTGCTAATGCAAGAACGCCGACCTATTGCTTAATTCAGTGAAAAACTATGAGGAGATATACTCAACTATTCTATCTATGACAAGGAGTTTTACTTCTTAATTCAAGCCCTAACAATATGGCAACACTATTTTTTGCCTAAGGAATTTGTGATCTACAATGATCATGAATCTTTAAGATACCTAAAGAGCCAATCAAAGTTGTCCTGAAGATAAGCCAAATGAGTCAAGTTCATGGAAGGTTTTTCTTATGTCATAAACTATAAGAATAGGAAGAACAATGTAATGGCGAACGCTTTATCAAGACGACATGCCTTCTTAACCGAACTATAAACAAAGCTACTTGGTTTTTCAACCATAAAGAATATGTATGTTAAGGACCCACACTTTGGTCTTATCTATGTACGATGTGAGGAAAGATGGACATTGGATGACTATCATAAGGAGGACAAATACTTATTCAAGAAGAGAAGGCTATGTATCTTGACCTATTCTACGAGAGAACTACTAGTGCATGAGGCACATGGAGGGGGACTGACAGGACCCTTTAGCAATCGCCAAACTCATGAGGTATTATCCTCCAGATTCTTTTGGCCAAGGATGAAGAGCAATATCTAATTCGTGCTGGAAAAGTGTGCGACATGCCAAAAAGTGAAGCGTCGAGTTAAGTGAGGACACTATTAACCCTTGCCAATCCCAACCAAACCATGGTCCAAGTTGAGTATGGACTTCATGTTAGGTTTACTAAGGACATCTTGAGGGAAGGACTCCATCATGGTGGTTGTGGATCGATTTAGTAAGATGACACATTTTATGCCCTGTTCTAAGACTAACGACACTTCAGCTATCTCCTTTTTTTTTCCTTGCAAGAAGTAATCAAGTTGCATGGAATACCTAAAACCCTTGTTTCAAATTGAGACCTTAAGTTCATGAGCTACTTTTAGAGGACATTGTGGAAGTGAATGGGAACAAAGTGGCTATACAAGACGTCCTACTACCTATAAATTGATGGACAAACTGAAGTTATCAATAAAACCATAGGAACTTTGCTGTGGGTTATTGTTGGATGAAACATGGCCGATTGGGATTTATACCTACCAATCATTGAGTTTGCCTATAATAGGACTACCCATAGTGTAATGAGCATGTCTCCATTCGAGGTCCCCTATGGATTCAATCTCGAGCTGCCATTGGACCAAGCACCCTAACCGATGTCTGATGATGACCAATCAACCATTAAGAGAGTTGAGGCCATCAAAGCCATGCACCAAAAGGTTATAAACCAATTGGGTTGAGTTAATGCTAAGCTTGAGAAGCGAAGCCAAGGATGGAGGAAGAGAGAATTTCAACCAAGCGATTGGGTCTAGATACACCTCACTAAAGAACAATTCCCGAACTTAAGGAAGAGCAAGTTGTCTTCGAGGGCCAATAGACCTTTCCAAATGCTTGAAAAGATCAACCCTAATACCTATAGGATTGAATTATCTAAAGGATATGGCGTCTCAAACTCCTTCAACATTGCCAACCACTAACCTTATACTCTTGAGGACAATCAACCTAAAGCTGAACCAAATTTGATCCTAAATCTCAAATAACTTAGAGGGGATGGTAGGGATCAAGGACTGATCACGCACTTTTGAGCCTGAGGGCTTTCTTAGGTGGTTTACTGAGCTATCCAAGGTGAGTTATGCACCGAAGAGCAACGCTTACTCTGGCTTGATCTGTCGAGCTACTTCACTCTCCATGCCATCTAAGGTGTTGTCGAGGTGACCAGCCGATGTGTCGAACTAAACCCTCCGTTATGCACTATCCTAAGTGCCAAATTTGAATACAATAATCTCCACAGTGCCAAGGCCAAGCTGAAAAATATCAGGAGTTGACCATCTAAGGTCAACTTGAATGTGAGTTGTCCCTAAGCCAACCCCTATCTAGACTTAGTAGTTAAGGAGCCGAACTGCCAATGCTGAACTGACTTGATCAAATGACTACCCTTGCCCAGATTCACGACATTATCAAAAGTGCAGACTGAGTAAAATATGTGGGTTATCCTATTCTGACACCCTTATTGTCCTTTCTAACAAAGGATGCTCATTACGCACAATTTTGTGCTTTTCCTGTAAATTATTCTCTTTTTATTTAGCAAATAGGGATCTATTTTTGTAATTTTCTATAACATAGAATTTATCTTAATAGGTTACTATAAATACTCACATAATATAATAGCCACAACAACAAGACATAGAGAATATACTGAACTTTTATTCCCTCTTGAGCTAAGTGATTTTTCTGCTTACTCTTGAGCTACTCTTATCTAGCCCATCTAAGCGTAGACTAGTGGTAAGTAACTTCCAGCTATACTTGTACATCATATTAAGTGTAACTCGAGCTCATGTAAGGCATTGGTGTGTCATATCTTTCGTCAATATACGGGAACCCCTGCTCAACCTACGACTACCATTTACTCTTCGAGCCATCTAATGGCTTGGACCCACCCCTTTTTGGTTTAATGTGATATTAGGTTTGTGTGTTCATCCACGAGTCTATATCATTACCTAAAATAGAAAAGACAAAAAGGGTAACATCCTAAAAAAATAATGTATACGTAATGATAAAGGGTACAATTGAAAATATAATAAAAATGGGTATATTATATGGGAGATTCTGTCATGTGCTTGATTGGAAAGTGGCTCTCTATTGATAGGTGACTCTTTGGTAGAAAAGACAAATTGTACGTTCAAGTTGGTTCTTACCAAGCTCAGGCTATGCAAAGGTGGTAGGTCAACCATATCTAGCTAAGTAGATAATTCTTCTGAGGTGAATTTGCCTCAAATGTATTTAGTATGGCTCGGATTCAGGTTAGCTGAGTTGAGGGTTAGATGAGTTAAGATGATTCTTGAGTGTAATGTAGGTTGATAACTAGAAACGAATGATGAGTGCGAGAGGGTTTGGCTCTACTGGGGCATTAAGTCGGCAAATTATGACAGTTTAAACTCTTCAGTGATGGGTTGTAAGAAAAGAATTTGCATAGCCATGCTTTTCATCCCTTGGGCTTGGACTCAAGTCAAGGGTCTGGTAATCTAATTCCTATCATCCTCCTTGGCTAGTTTTGTTGTCTTGAGTTTAACTATGGAGCTTATAGACTCCTTGGTTGTTATTCTATTATACTTGTCGTTTTGCAACCACGTTAGACTCCTATAAGATTATTTGTTTCAATCTTATGTTAAGAAGCGAACTTAGTTTGTGATGTTTACTTGTTTTTTAGATTTCTTGATGTACTCCCTTAGCAATATGATCTAAGAGAGAAGGTGATAAGTTTAGAGAAGTTTGCTTAGTAAGATAGTGATTTCAATCTAAAGGGAGAAGATTATCTAACAACAAATAAGTGGATGGAAGATTTTGAAAATGCATTTATTGCTTTTTATGTTCATGAAGAATGAAAGGTAGATTATGCCACCTATAAGCAGTACTGTTAAACCCAAGTTGACTCTCTCAATCTAACCTAGTTGGACTTGACCCTTCTATAAAACCAATTCGAGTTACCCTTCCATAAATTGCAAAAAGCTCTCAACTTTCAATTCTCGAGAAAGTAAGTAATTTCTATTGTTTATAAATAAATATAAATTATATTATAATAGTTTTATTTACCCTAGTTCAACCTTGGTTGACCCTCTCAACCCTTAACCCCCACTCATTCCTAAGTTAACTTTCCAGTCTAAGTTTAACAACATTACCTATAAGTTGAAGGGAGCTGCAACTATTTGGTGAACTAATGAGCCTGCAAAGGCTAACAAGCCTACCAATTGGCAAGAGTTAAGAATCTATTTTATACCAAGCTCTTTCCCATCACTGTAAGAGCTAAGATGTAGGATGCCTACTCTATTTGCTAGTAGGCCAACAAGTCTATGAAAGGAGTTGGAGGTTAAGCTGAGCAGATTGTTTAAGTTTCTAATCCTTCTTATGAGGGACGACAATGAAGCTAGAGCATCTAGATTCCTAAGTTGCTTAAAGCTTGAGTTGTAGTGTGTTGTAAATGCTTTTCAACTTGAGACCTATGTGGAGAATGTCAAAAAGGCAAAGCACATGGAGAGAAGTTTAAAGAAGGAAAAAAAAGAAAAAAGAAAACCTTAGCTAGTCGATTAAGTTCCATGTTAAGAATAAGAGTAACTAATAACACTCATTTAGTATACATATTTTAGGGTAGTTTTGTTGTGTTTTCATTTATTATTACCTTTATTCATATGAGCGTATTTGTAATTTATTTCATTTGTAGGCTCGTTAAAGGGTTTTTGATAATTTGTGAAGAATTTGAAAGGGTTTTCAAGCGTTAAGTAGTAATATATTCAAGAATCCATTCAAAGAACAAAATTTTAGTCAAGAATTGAAGTCTAGAGGAGATTACAATTGAAGATCATACCCATGCTTCTGGTCATGATCCTTTTGTTTAAGAATTTCAAGAGTTTCAATTGCAAAGAAGAATCATGCTTGGGCTTTACGGCAATGATTATCGAGCATGAAATTGTTGATGAATGAATTCCTTATTTTTGGAAAGTTCCTTATGACCTTAGGTTTGAAGTCTTATAAATAGTAGTCTAGACTTAAGTTATAAGAGAGAGATCTTATTGAAAGAGTGAATAAGGAAAAATTAGAGGCTAGTGTTGTTCTTTTTTTCTTTTGACATCTTTAATGTTATTTTATGTTTTGATTAAATTCTTCTTAGAAAATTATTATTGAACCCTAATTCTTCTACGTTGCATTACCTTTTATTTACACAATCAATGATATTACTACTGTAATCTAATTACATTGTGCTTATTTTCTTTGAATTAATATTAGTAGCTATTGATTCAATGTTTAAGTTTGGTATAGAGTTTGCGAGATCCTATAGTAAATAGACTGGTGTAATTATAGAAACAATTGAATAGACTAAGGTTCAACTATTTAGTTCCTCAGATTAAGGCAACCTAATAATGGAGTTTAAGAACTTAATGCGATCTTAGGATATTGTATTATAGAAGTAATTCGGATAAAATATACTTAAGGTTAGGAGTTGATTTGTTAAAGAGATTCTAATTAACTCGTATCAAGAACTCCTATGGTCTAATAAGTAATTGAGATTGAAGAGTTGCATAGAGGTAGATATTAAATAATAAATTTACTAAGGATCATGTTTTCTCTAATAATTTAATCCTTTTGTTTTTGTTGTTTTGTTTTATTTTGATAATTAGGGTTTCATTTAATTAGTTTTTAATTGTTGAGTTAGATAATTGGAAGATAAGGAAGATTACTAGTAATCATGGTATTTCCTCTTAATTATAAAGGTTCTTTATCAACAACTCGATCTCACATCAGCTATTCTATAAAACTTATAGGTGCAGTTGCCTCCAATAGCAACCCTAGGAGTTTTGGTGCAAGGTAATGAAAAGAAGCCCATTAGATTAGGTTAATGCCCCTAAGTTCTCCAACACCAGTTTCTCCTATTGTTAAGTGCCCTAAGTGCTATGGACCGCGTGAATTAAGAGCTACAAAAAACACCCATGGTACAATATTGACAATTTCACAAGGATTGAACTTTAGTGAATCCCCATTTACTGATATCATCTTTTAAGGACTCAATCCTTGAATCTATGTTCAATTGGTTAGTAATATCAAATCCAATTTTGACTTGATACCACCTTTCATAATTAAGGATATGAAATTTTTCCTTACTAAATGAGCCATTAGCTATTATGTGTTTGCTGCATCTATTTAGCTAAGTTTCAATAGATCTAGTGGGAATAAGACTCTATGCCAAAGTCAGTCTCTTGAGAGTTAAGCTTAAGTGGAGGGGCCATTTCCTTTGACTAGGAATTTCGAAAGCTCATTCGTCGTAGTCGATTAATGAAGAACTAGATTAGGACTCAATTATAGGGAAGAGGAAAGCTTAATGTACAATATTAATGAAATTAAGACCATAGGAAGTTATCAAGGAAAACTAATTCTATGCCCAATTTGACTTAATTAGAATGTGTTTTCAACATCAACATAGGACCTTATAGATGATATATATCTAGGTGCACGATGTATTGCTATTCGAAATCAAGATATTGGAATTGGACTTGTCGATCAATTCATAACCTTTTAATCATTAGATTATAGATTATAAGTTCATAACCCTAGTCCATTCTTGATCAAAGAAATGAGTTTAAAGGCTTAGCTAGCTACCTAAAATAAAGTCTTCATGTAAACAGTTGACAACCATTTGAATCACTACATTACTTGATTTAAAAGACTATACTTGCCTATCTCTATCATGATATTAGTTCTCATAGGTCTTAGTACATTCATTTCCCTATTCTTTCGGTTGGGAAACTAGCCTTTTGTTTTTCTAGTGACACGATGCATTCATAATCCCAATAGGGAATCTTATCTAAAGCCCTTTAAGGGAAACTAGGGAATAGCTTATCATTATAACCACTAGCTCTAGCTTGGCTATAAGAGCACTCCTTATGAATTAAGTAAACTCTTGAAGAAACTACTAGATTTAAATAGGAAGTAATGTAAAATAAACCAAATTTAATACTTGAATACTCTGTTTGATAATGACCTTTTACCATCCATTGCAGTAGAGCCCTTTCATGAGCAAGGGGGCTAAGTGCAGTTCTTTGAATCAAATGTTAAATGAAATCTATATATATATATATCAATATCAGATAGGATAGATAGATGGATCTATCTTTCTATTCATATATATTACTGAAAAAAAATTGGATTTTTATTGTTAATATCCTAGTCTTTCATAATATCTTAAGGTTTTTCTTGCAAACTATTTTTTTATTTTTTATTAGAATGGACTAAAATTAATTGGTTTCATGATGAATTAATTAATTATTATCACTAGTAATTTTACTTTGTTTAAGGTAGAGTAATTTAGGGCCATTTTATTATCAAAATTCAAGTTTTTATCAAAATAAACAAAATAAATAAAGTAATGTATGAAGGACTCTACTAATAAAATTCTTTATCCTTATTTTACGGATATAAATTATCATATCATAATATATTGTCAATCATAATAAATAATAATTTCAAATGGTTAGTTTCACCAGTAAGATATAAAGACTTACTTCCCATTTGGAATTGCACAGAAAAAACTATTTATCTCAAAGAGGTCTACAGAAAATCTTAGGAAAACGCCAACGACTTAGCTTACTGGTAGAGTGCACCCCTAATAATTGCATTGTTATGCCTAGGCTGTGAGGTTTCTCAACTATATGGATAGTTCATTGTGCTTATTTGCATCCTTGTACAATGCTTAAGGCTTTAGGCATGGTAGACTGTTCTCTACCCAAGTGAACTCATGCGGTTCCAATATGCCTAGAGGTTAGAGGTGAATCTATTCACGGCCCATAGGACCAATACCATTCAAAGGTCTAGCTAGTGCTTATTTCTCTTGTAAAAAGATTGGTCATTTTAATAAAGATTGTACCAACAAGTTCTTGCTACTCTCTTTCTATTGCATATGCACCTAGAAAGGACATCTAGTAACAGGTTCCATTGAGAGACCAACAAGGGGTTGAACTACAGTAACCTAGCAATTTACTAGACTTTTGGACGGAGCTTAGGCTAAGTAGCATTAGTCTAGTAACCTAAGTTAAGGGGCCTTAGCAAAGGTTTTCGCACTTCATCAACAGCATTAGGAACTACTTGATGAGGATACAATTATAGGTACGCTACTTCTTCACTCCTACAGTGCTTATACTTTATTTGATACTGTTGCCATAAGTTCTTACATCTCTAATGTGTTTAGGCATCCTTATGGTTTGCTTCCTAAATATTTAAGTGGATCATTGAATGTAAGTACTCGTTTAGCAGCTTAGAGAAACTTGGAAAGAATTTGTAGAGGGGTTAGTGCAATGATTAAGGGTAGGGTGTTGCCAATAGATTTTCTAACTTTAGAGATGAATGACTTTGATGTGATTCTAGTAGTGGATTGGTTGGTGAGATATTGTATTGTTATAGACTGTTTCGCTATGGTGGTGCATGTTAACTTGGACAATGATGATGTTTTCAACTGCAAGTTAGACGCTCAAAGACCAGCAAAATTGGCTACCTTTAAGTTATGGGATAAAAGGGTAGTGTCAGCTATGTCTATGGGAGCCAATGAACTAATGAAGTTGGAAAAAGTACATGTAGTAAAAGAGTATTCCGATATGTTCCCTGACGAGTTAGTAAAGTTTCTACCCAAAAGGGATATAAAGTGTTGCATTGAATTGGAACCTAGTACTAATTCTATTTCAAAGCAAGTGTGTAAAATGGCCCCAATAGAGGTAGTTGAGTTGAAGAGCCAACTATAGGACCTACAAGATAAAGGATTCATTAGAAAAAGTACTTCTCCATAGGGAGCTCTAATCTTGTTTGTCAAGAAGAAAGATGGAAACATGAAACTTTGCATCAATTACAGATTACTGTATAGAGTTACCATAAAAAACTAGTATCATCTTCCTAGGATTGATGATTTGTTTGACAAGTTGTAAGGGGTTTAAGTGTTTTTAAAGATTGACTTGAGATCAGGATATCATCAATTGAGGATCAAAGAGGAAGACATTCAAAAGACCACATTCAGGACACAATACAGACACTTCAAGTTTTTGATGATGCCTTTTGTGTTAACAAATGCCCTAAATGCTTTCATGGATTTAATGAACAAGGTATTTAAAGACTTTTTAGATAAGTTTGTTATTGTGTTTATAGATGATTTGCTAATATATTCTAAGAGCAATGAAGAGCATCTAAGGCTACTAGTGAGTAGGTTGAAGGATGAGAGGCTATACACTAAATTTTCCAAGTATGATTTTAGGCTTGATCAAGTAATATTCTTAGGGCATGTAGTTGATAAGAATGGGATATCATTGAATCCAAGAAAAGTGAAAGTGGTTATAGATTGGCTTAGACCATAGGAGTTTCTTAGGGCAAGCTAGATACTATGAAAGACTTGTAGAAGAATTTTCAAGGTTAGCACCTCCTCTCATAAAATGCATAAATAAAGGTGTAAGATTTGTTTGGGATGATTGGTAAGAGTCCAACTTCCAAAAGTTAAAGGAAAAAGTTAGTTACAACCTTAGTGTTAAGCTTTACCCAAGAATAGAGAAGAATTCACCATATTCAGTGATGTGTCAAACTAAGGGTTGGGGTGTATTTTAATGCAAGAAGAGAAAGTGATAGCTTACGCTACTAGACAACTAAAGCTGTAAAACCTTAGTCTTCAACCTACTACCCGAGACCCTTTTTACTACACATTAGGCCTAAAAAGTATAACTATTAATGAAAGCTTGAGAAACGAGTCTAATTGTATAGTAAGAACCTAACTACTCAATTCGATATGAGTTAGGGCATTTGGAATGATTTAAGGCTTTTAGATAATTTTGTCCAAATTGAACCAAATTCTAATATAAAGTTATAAAATTTAGACAAAGAGCCTTAGTAAGGTAAATTTTTCAAAATAAAGCATATAGAATATTTAATTTAATAAAACATATTTTTACTAGGTACGCTCAATAATTATCGAAAACTCAAAATTTGGGTTTCGAATAATTACAAGACCTTAAAGATAAATTATTTAACCTATGAAAATAATTTTATAGGTCAAATAGCATGTAGTGTAATTGTATGATTACACTATATGTGTTATATGCGCGATATGTAAATATATTAATACAATATATTGAATGATATCTACAAGTTGTATTTGATTATAAAAAAAAAAAAAAAAGGTAAATAAACTTGTTTTGATATGGGAGTTGGCGTGACAAGGAATGTAGCACCTTTAGAAATTATCGAGCAAGAGGTCTCCTTCAAATATTTAGCAAAGGAAAAGGTATATACGTGTCACCACAAGAAATCAACAATTGGAGCTCCAATTTCCAACTTCACCAAACCAGTCATGCATAAAAGGAGCTATGAAGTGTTTTTCCAATCATTTTGGCAACTAAGAGTAGAAAAATATGGATCAAACTCTCCTAAAAACTAGTTTTAGAAAAATAAGAAAAAGTATAGGAAAAATACTAAAAAATTCAAGGGAATTAGAGTTTAGTTGGTTATGAAAAACCTAAAATTGTGTGGCTTGAGGATTCAAAGTCTAACATTGGAAGAAGGATTTTCAACATGGGGTTGTTGTTAGCAAGGCTTTAGTGAGCAAAGAATTGAAAATACATGAATTTTCATTCATAAGTTCCTATTTTTACTAAAAATATCAAACAATGTTAAAAAATTAAGAAATTTGATTTTCTTAGGTATTTTTACATATAGATCTCAGAATATCAACTCATAATCTTAAAATTAAAAGTGCTTATATAGCTTCCTTAAGAACAATTCTAATTCTAATGAATTTTTTATGAATTTTCAAAAATAGTAAACGATGTTATTTTGAGCTTAGTTTTGGTGGGTATATTCCTCATATGATATATTTAATTTACATAAAAATAATTTTTGATAAACTATAAATATAGAATTTATTAAATTTATTTTGCATAATATACCCTATTTTTCAAGTTAAAGGAATGTTGGATTTTAATTACATTTCTTAATGAATCTGATTTGTAATGATTTATGGAGCTTAGTTATGATTTTGGAAATATTCAATTCTAATCTTATAATTTTATTTGGTTATTTAACTAATTTAAGATAATTTTTAGCAAAATCGAACCTAAAATTGATATTTTGGAAAATATTATATATTATACTATTTTAGTATTTTTCATGAGAAAAATTTAACAATCATAATTTACTGAGTATAATATATTTTTTGTAGCTTTAATAGAGTTGGATACAAAGTGTTATATATTTTCTTAGCCGTTATGCATATTTTGTCAAATACGATAATATAGGATAAATTGATACTATTAAACATTGTAGTAAGGAAGAGTCTTAACTATTACTCTATTTGAAGTAATCTATAATGGTCTTAGTTTGATTTATTTGAAAAGTAGGAATAGTACAAGTAAATAAGATATTTTAGTCAAATAAAAAACAACTATGCTTAGGTGTTTTTGGTAAGTTAAATATGGATGATAAAGCTAGGTATAATATTGGAGATTTTAGTTGATAAAATAAGGATATAAGTTAACTAGTACCTAACTAAGAATTTTGAAGTATGTCACATCAGAGAATAATTCAAAACTTGTTCTAGAGCTTAAATCAGAATAAAAATCAAAGACTAAATTTAAACCAAACTAAAGCGAACCAACAACCAAAAAGCAAATATTAAGTTAAAGTATATATGCATATGACTTGTAAATGACCTTTGAAGTACTTACTCTTGCTAGGGGAATTCGTGGAAGAGGAAGCTTATACTAAAGAGTAAGTTTGGGAATGTACCACTAGCTAGGTAAGTACATATTTGTGTATGCTTGAGTAAACTTATGTCTACTCTTAACTTTATGTGCTTTGCGATGCTTGACTTGGTTAAAATTAGCTATTAATTGACATATTGCTTGGTGAGTTATTTTTGTAGTTATAACTATTGCAAACTGAATGATGAATTGATACTGGACTTAGTTGCTTTGTTGTGTGTTGATAAATGCTTATATAACATTTGTTGGGATCTATACTAACTTGGAAAAGAGTCTAGTGACTAACCCTATCTCCTAAGGTATTCATCTAAGTGAACCCAATCTCGAGGACTTAGAATTGACAAAGATATTAAATAAAGGTAAGGCTACTACTTAATGAGAAAGTTTTTTTTTTTTTTTTGGATTTTCTAAGTAATGCTTGGTATGCGGTTTGATGCATTCATGACATTGCATTAAAAGGACCTAATGGTTGAGTTTTTTTATAAAATCGAGTTTTTACTAGGTCTGTTGTCATAAGAAAAGCTAAGTTTATCAAGTGAATTATTTGATTTACATAAACTAGGTTTTCAAGCATATAGCAACTGCGTTATTGCCATTAGGTCAGCTATATGCTAGATTTTCAAACCACATTTGGTTGTTTCTATTTTGCAAGGTTTTGGGGGTCCTACTCCGAGACAGCTCTTTGTTGCCTCTAGATTCTTGCACTTTATATCTAGATATCCGAGTATATTGACTAACCAGATGAGTTGTTAGGCTAAGTTAGGATATTAGTACCGATGCATGTTACGTGCATGAGCATGGTATATGCTTATCACATTTGCATTGTTTGGCTAGAAAACTATAAGTTAACGTAATTAGACTAACTACTTGAATGATGTGCTTGTTTTGTTGTGCTTGTTATTATGTGCTTATCCACTCTCACTCAGCTCGCAATAGCTGAGGAGATAAGTTTTTCTTATCCTCAAGTTATGGAATGAATAGGTAGAAGAATGTATCATAATGATAAGGATACTTCAAAACTCTAGCTAAAGATGAGCTCTTGAGAGAAGTTGTTGATTACAATGATATAGCTTGAGTACATGAAGATAGCTTTTTAGGAAAGTAATGGGTGTTTTGCACCAAAGGTTTAGTATAGTTATAGTAGTCCAAAAACGTATATTTGTAAAAGAGTTACTATGTTATACAAAAGTATGTAACTATGATACTCTAAATATGGCTCACTAATGTAAAAGTTTTCACTATTGTTTATCATATTAAATAAGAAATGATTTGGAAGTAGTTGTTTATAGAATAAAATAACAGGTTGGATACAGGTTCTACCTTACCCTTAACTCAATGATGGTAGTAACGAACCATCTTCAAGTACCAAGAATTTGACAAAAAATTTTAAGTAGACACCCAAAAAGTAAGGCGTTATAAAAGCCTTATGAGAAGAAATACCTAACTCATGATTAAGGGTTAGTGACAATTGTGTTTGCATCAAAACTATGGAGGCACCATTCCTATGGGGAAAAGTGTAAGATTTTTATTGACAACAAAATCTTAAAGTACATATTTACCTAAAAGAAATTGAATATGAGACAACGTAGATGGTTAGAGCTAATCAAAGACATGATGTGGATAAATGGTACCACCTAGGGAAAGCAAATGTGGTGGTAAATGCACTTAGTAGAAAGAAGTAAGGTGACATTGTCACATTGATCACAACACAAAAGCATCCACTTAGAGACATGCAAAAGTTAAGTTTGGAAGTTGTGACAAGAGAGATAGAGTAAGATTGGTAAGTTTGCACATCTAGCTAACCAACGAATCGAATTAAAGCAATATAAGGTAGGGATGTGGATATTCAAGACTTGAGGAGCAAAATAAAGCAAGGGATGGCAACCAATTTCATAATTGATACTGAAGGTAACTTAAGATATGGGACCGGGTTATGTACACCAAAGGATTTGAAGTTGAAAAAGGGAGTATTGAAAGAAGCTCATTATTCAACATATTTAGTGCACCCGGAAGGCAATAAGATATATAAGGATTTGAAGGGTAACTATTGGTGGAGAAATATGAAGCATGGTATAGCTAAGTTCATCCCATAGTACTAGACATGTCAAAGGGTTAAGTTTGAGCAAAATAAGGTAACATGTGAGTTATAACCTTTACCGATATCCAATGTAGGTGGGGGTACATAAGCATGGATTTTATTGCTCATTTTCCAAATACTAAAGACAAGTATGATGCAATTTGGGTGATTGTTGATAGATTAATAAAGTCAGCTCATTTCATACCAATCAATATGAGTTACAAAATAGAAAGGTTAGCAAAGGCTTATGTTAAAGGAGGTATTTAGACTACATGAGGTGACAATGACAAAAACCTCAAATAAAGATACTTAGTCTCTAAGTAAGTTTAAAGGAGATTGCAAAACGAGTTGGGCACAAAGTTTTAGTTCAATACAACTTTTCATTCGCTAACCAACAAACAATTTAAGAGAACCAATTAAATATTTGAGGACATGTTAAGAGACTATCTATTGGACTTTGGTAGGAATTGGGATGCACATATTCCTTTGGTATAATTCTCTTACAGTAATAGTTACTGAGTGACAATTCACATATGGCAAGTGCACCTGTCAAGTTATAATATAGTAGACTAGTAAAGTCCAAGTTGTTGATCATTTGAGGACTACATACACTACTGACTCTCACTTTGTTATTCAACTTACGGGGAATTATCAAACTCTAGTCGTAGAACAATATAAGTAAATCTTAACAACTAAAGAGAAATAAGATTAGATAACAACTAATTAATAATACAATGATAAAACAAGAGACACTACATTTATGGATATCTAAACTTTGTTTCAGTAAGAAATTAACATGTAATCATCCAAAATATTTCTAACTCATTTCCCTATTCTTATTAACCAGGAGAATTCAATTAATGAGTTAATAGGAATCCCTTCACTTATTAAATCCTAACTCTAACTACACTCTATTTGAATTGCTTCTATAATAGAGTAAATTAAGCTAACATTAAGAATAGGAATTCCCTTTACAAGTATTAAAACAAAATTCAAAAGAATCCTATAACTTATCGCTGTGATAATAGAGATTTTCTTCAATTGTGATAAATCTAATTATATATTAGGTTTTGCAACCTCAATGTATAATATTAATTAATTAGATTGAGATTCTAGAAATAACAAGCTAATTTGATGGAAAACACACAATTGAATTAACAAGAATAACACAAAGTGCACATTCTATGTGTTAATTTAAGGATTCATAGGCCTAGATATCTACCATATACACTACAATCATGCTAAAAAGATAATCTTGCAATAAAAATGATAAACTAAAATGAAAATCTTCTATGAACAACAACCTATCTTCTTGTTTTCTCTCTCTTTCTCCTTCACATGAATATTTAACTTCCCTTTTACAAGGATATGTAAAAATAACTTAAACATGGAAGTTATCGAGTGAATTGGCATGACTACACCCTAGGAGCATGAGTGTATACAATGAGTGTGTTCTCCTTGCAAAAATCCTTAAAGAAATCTACGAAAATTCTTGACAAGGGAATCACAACTAGGGAACATCGATGTTGATACGGGTTGCTGTGGATTAATACATGACATCTAGTATTATGCATAACCAAGGGGAAGGGTTTGAACCATGAGATGGTCTCAAAGATGAATGACAGTTGAAAGTTAAGGAGGGGTTCTCGTGCACTGACGATGAATATGACACACTAACGTCTTACACTAGCTTAAGTCGTACTTGATATTGCATACAAGTATGGTCGGAGGACACTTGCCACTAATTCACGCTCACGATGGATCAGATAAAAGTAAACGAAAGTAAGTAAGGGTCACTTAACTCATGCAAGAAGAATATGTCTGAATATCACTAATTAATTATTACGGCTATTACAATTTACAAGTATTTATATGACTTAACTATGGTTAGTCCTAAGTTAGTATAAATTACAAAAAGATTCCTATTAGAAAGGAAAAAGGAATAATTTACAAAGGTAAAGTTGTAATTAGACAAAAAGGGGACATTCAGGCACAAATAGGACAAAACAGATGTCAAAAGAGGGACGCGTATCAAATGTCCATTTCTGTGGTCCTAAAGATGCTATTTGCTAAGCAAAGCACGTTTTGAGGAAATTAGGTTAAGGTTGGGTGCTCGGATGTTCCAGATTGGGGAAGGTTTGGTTCAAGAGGTGTTCCATTGTTGGGTCAGCCTCAGTTGGTTGGCTTAGGATCAAGGTTAGCTTGGCCTCAGCAATGTATTAGGTTGGGGGTATGCCAACTCGATGCTTAACCTTGGACTGATGTATTGTGGAGGAGTCAACTTGGCTATTAGTTAGTCACATTAGCAGTCCCTTAGATGAGGTGGAGAGTAGAGTAACTCAACAAAATAGATTGAAGAATGCATTGCTCTTTTGAGTTTAACTCCCCCTTGGATAGCTTAGCAAGCCATATGAGGAAGTCCTCGACCTCGAAAGCACGTGATTGGACCATGATCCCTATCAGGTGTTTTCTTGGGCATGATCTTCCGTAAGCTATAATCTTCAAAAATATCTTCTTTTGAAGCTTGATATCTTTGACTAATTCTTCAAAACTAGTGAAATTCTTCTCAAAACTTAGATAATCTTTGTTCTTTTTACTTCACTAACTCTTCCAAATCACAAAAGCAACAAATTACTTATCTAAATATCAAAATCATTAAAATTCATATCAAAATGGAAGAAAATCACTATAAAATAAAATAATAAATATATGTAAATTCAAACTTATCAATGCCCTATGAGACTTTGTGTGGTAATAAGTGAATATCACCCCTTCACTGAGATGAAGTGGGAGAAAGATAACTTTTGGAACCTAAGATGATGTAAGAAACTATTGACAAGCTCAGATTAATCCAATAAAAGATGTTAGCAGCTTAAAGTCGATAGAATAGCTATGCGAATAAGAGAAGAAGACACTTCGAATTTCAACCCGGTGATCACGTGTTATGAAATATCTCACCAATTAAAGGTATAGTCAAGATTAGATTAAGAGGAAAACTTAGTCCAGGGTACATTGGTCCATTTGAGGCACTTAAGAGAAATGGGAAAGTGGCCTATAACATAGCCTTCCCAATAGAGTTGGAAGGAGCGCATAATGTCTCTTATGTTTCGATGTTAAAGAAGTTTGTACCAAGACAAGATAAGAGATCATAACAACTTGTAGTCACAATAGTGGACTTAGAGACTTGGACCTTGCAACTAGATCTTTCTTCAGTTGAGAGACCTCTCAAGATAATTGATAGAGAGGTTTAAGAACTGAGAAGAAGGACAATTCCCTATGATAAGGTTGAGTATGCGAATCATTTAGAATGAGAGGCTTGGGAGCTAGAAGAAGAGATGAAGAAGAAGTATTCAGAGTTGTTTTAAATGCCAAGCAAACTTTTATGGATGAAAATTCCTTAAAAGGGGGAGAGAAGATGTGATGCCTAAAAATAACATAAGGAAAATATTTTAAAGTTTGTGCCTAAATGGTAATTTCTACTAGTAGGCTTAAACCTCTTAATCTTAAAACTAAACCCCTACCCATTTGAGTAAATAGCCACTTAAGCCCTCTACTTGTCTTAAAAACTTTCCCTTTGTAGCTAAGTTTGGCTAAAATTAGAGCTTACAACTAAGAAAACCTCAAAAACCCTCACCAAAGAGCACTTAAGGAAGAAGATTAAAGGTAGTCTAAGTAGCTAAACTTCAATTTCAACTCATTTTTCTATTTGAAACCTCATTTAGTGGAGTTCTGGAAGAGATTAGCTTTAATTCAAGTCTAAAACTAAGAGTTTATTGTAGCAATTTGTTGGGTTACGACTTTCATTCAAATTTCTTATGTGTTTACATCATCTCAAGTAAGTTATTTCCCCCTTCTTCTAATTATTCTCATGTTTAAAAGTTGGTTTATTTGTTTTGAAATGGAGCTATGGAGTTGTGGTTAAGCATTATTTGTTGTGCAATTTTGGTGTTATTTGAGTGTTGAAGCTAGTTTGGAGTTTAGTCATAGTTTTTTTTAAGTTGGATTGAGGTTTAGATTAATTGGTGGTGGTTTATGAATTGGTGTTGTAGTAGGGGATGGCCTGTAATTGTTGTAAGCTTAAATTGCTTATTGATTCTTCTTTGAATGAGCCTACCTATTCACTTATGAGGAAAGCAAGGAAAATTCATCCAAGAATAGGCCTACTAGCTCCAAGTGTTAAAGGTGCTTATTTATTTGAGGAATTGGCCAGATGGTTCTTCATAAGAATTGACTAACCAATTCTCCTTGTTACCATTCAAATCTCTTCACTTTTCCCTTATTCGATTTCCTAAACCCTAAGTTTCAAATTCCAAAGGTTTCCTAAATTGCTAAACACCTTTTTACCCCCTAAAATCGAAGTTTTAACTTGGTTTTATCTTAAGCACTTTATGATTTTTAAATGATGAGATAAATGAAGCTTTGAATATTAGATGTTATTGAATTTGAAATCCCATAGGCATTTTGAACTTTTAAGCTATAAAGTTTTTTTTGTGTTCTAAGTTAGTTAGTTTCCTAAGCAATCCTATAGAAGTAATTGACAAAAGTTACTATCATATTAATTGAACATGATATAACTTTGGTTTTTGACTTGATGACTTTAAACCAAGTATAATGAGGAGCTGGTTGGTGTTGATGAAGGATTAAGCTCTTTGGATTTGGATGTGACACTTAACTTAAGCTATTGAAGTAGTGGATTTGAGAAGTTGAGTTGAAATTGGAAATGAGGATTGATGAGGAAGGTAAGTAAGAGGATTTGGGAGTTATGTTATACATTCTTGGTTTAGTTATGTACAGTGTCTTAGTCTATTGATCATATTATTGGGTTCTCTTGTTTGAGTCATTTCTTTTATCACTATTAGGGTTTAATTTTGGTCTCATTCAACTATTTAGGTGTATGGTGCTTGTTTATATTGTTGTGCTTGTTAGAATAGAAATAATCTAACTAAACTAATTTATATTAAGTTCAACTTAATGATTGCTGGTTGTACTTCACTTGCTTGTATAGATCTTTAGATCTTGAGTCTTTTTTAGGGTTTTTAAGTCATTTAGAGAAGGTCATTTTATTTTTCGAGTCAAATAAAGTCATAATGTATATATGTGATTTAGCAATTTTGAACTATATTTGAAAATGTTAAATTTTTCTAAAAATTTAATATTTGAACCATAGTTAATGATAAACATTTTTTTATTCATAAAAACGAAGTTAATTTAAGTTAATTGTGGCTTCAAATGGTGCCTCAAATAGATTTAAATTGATTGATTTACAAAGAAACCAATTTTTAAATTAATCGTACAATCATTAAACCTAAGCTTGTAAAACCGTAAAATTGAGATCAATTTGAAAAATAATTCATTTGCATATGTGAACTAAGCTTACTCATGAAAGGCATTTCATTATCAGGAACCAATTGAATGCGGCTTAAATTCAGCTTGAATCAAGTATTCTATTTGCAAAACAGTCTAGGTCAATCTTTTAGAACATATGCAAATGAATTACATTATTTGATGGTAAAAATAAGCCAATTATGTTGGCTGAGGTGCATACTACATGTCATGCCCTGAAAAGGTGAAGTTGTAACAGTCCTACCGTGTGAACCATCCTAAGATAGAAACTGTCCTCACAACTACTATCTTAGACCTAATTTACATAAGGTAAACTCAACTCTATCCCTTTAAAGCTTCAAATTCGATATTTGTTTGATATAAACCTGTGGAATAATCTTGTGAAATAATTTGTAGTAATAAACTTATCATTTGACCTTATAAAAAAAAGTAATAGTAAATCCTACAGGTACCTATTATTTCATATACAAACCAAAATATTGAAAACTACTAAGTCTTTTGAAGAGTCTTATGTAATTTTCCTTAAAGGATAAAAAGTTAATACTAAGGGCAATAACCGGCCATTTCTTATTGTATCTCGCTTTCCGTTACGGTTTACTAAGGTTCTAGTGTTAGGTAGGCACTTATAAGCCATTTAGAACTTGCAAAACAAACTATAGAGGAATGAGCGACAACTTGCTCAATAAGTAAGGGTAAAGACAGAAGTATGCATTCAGCCCATCATAATCGGGGTTTTCAATCAAGTTGGTTAGATGCAATGTATATATAAGCAAATGCCATCGCACGACGTTATCCCGTCCGTTATGAGATCAAAGAAATTTCACTCACTTTAATACGGGTTGAGAAGATTGACGTCATACACTCACAGATCAAAACCAAATTGGGGCTTATGCAATGGAGAACACCCTCCTCTCATAAATACCTTTGAACCACGACCCCTAACTTTGCCGTAACCTCCTCTCCTGTCATTTAGTTTGGCTAAGGGTGAGGAAAGGACCATTTCAGCTATTCTCATCGAAGGAAGTCCGTGTTTGACCCAAAAATCCTAGTTGTTACCCTTAGTGGGTTGCAATGCATATCAGATTAAATGTTAAGTCAAGTTTGATTTAATTCATCTTTTCAGAGTGATTGACCAAGCTTAAACAATTTAAGCATAATAATAATCACAGAACAACCATATCATGGAACTCAATTCTCATCACAACAAATCAAAACCCAACCATAAACGTTGCATACGTACAAACAGCTAACTACAATTACAAGCCAATACATACTAAAGTCCCTAAATATTCTGAAATAATATCCTAAAATACAATAAAGCATTGATTTCACTTACTTATCTTGACACTCACTTCGGAAAACTCGTATCATCAACGGTCTGATCATTAGGAGGCCATATATATATAAAACTTAAATTCAATTTTCGTAATGATTATGAAAATATTAGGGTCTTATTTAAAGCAGCTCTATATATAAAGTATATTATCATTCTTATTATATAATAATATATAGTTTCATTATATTAGTTGAGTTAAGTTATTAAGTATTAATAATATACGCAATTATATTATTACGTATAATATATTATTTCAATTGTATCAAAACGTACTTTTAGTTGTTTAAATCACGTTTCGATTACAGTAGAGTTATAATAGTACGTAAATCAATAATATTGTAGAGATATAGGTTATTTTACCTAGCTTTATCCAATTTTAGTAAAAATAGTATCGTCAAGCTCGTATAGACTTAACTGCATGTATTACAAGTTTTAATTTCTAAAGATGGCTTTTAAAGGGTAATTTAAGTTTTAACACAGTTATACATATCTAATCAAATATTATCATACTATATGTAATTTATGTTATTAAACCATATTTTACCTAATTTGTCAATATAATCCATAATATAGGTATTTTCTAATCCTAATACCTCTATAATGTATCTCAGTTATTAAAATATCATTAAATATATTAAAAAATATAATTTTTATCCAATCTAAACAGTACACAAATAGATAGTGTTTATTTAACTATTTATCCTATTTTAACCTATTATTACTAGAATTAAGTATTGGTTTGTTGTTTTAGCTATTTTACTACATAAATTCATAATAAATAGCTCAAGTTACCAAATAATTTCCTGAAAATTTCTATAGACTCCTAAAAATATGTGTAATTTAGCTAGTACTTGGTTTCAAGTTTTCAATCTATAGCCTATTATTCAAAATTACGATTTTACCCTTAAATTACATTTAATTACCTAAATATGATTCTTTTTGTACAAAATTATTTTCAACCTATCCTAACATCATTATACTTCATTAGAAATCAGTATAGGTCAATTTCACTGTTTAATTTCATAAATCCTATTTATTTAACATTTTTAGCCTAATTTTAAGCTATTTTTAGGCAAAAAATACAATAAATATTAAAAATATTCAAATAAAAAATCTGGCTATATAGAAATTATCCATATATCATAAGTATCTTACACAAAATTTTTGAGCTAGAAACTACATCATTTAGTATAATTATTTTGAATTTTAAATTCCGAATGAATAGTACATTTGCTAAGCATGTACATTAAACATTCTTAATTTTGTTAAAATAAATTTATGAAATGAAATTACATTTAAAATAACCTAGAAATTAGTTTTTCCATATTTTTCCTAATTAATTTAATAATTTTTCAAAAATAGAAAAAAATAGAGCAGAAGTTCGAAACCTGAGTTCATTGGAGCTTTAGTCACCATTTGCTGAAGAGGGGTTGTTGGCTGGCCTAGTCGGTGGTGGCTCTATTAGGTGATAGCAGGGCTCCATGATAGGTCATCGAATGGTTGAGGATTTGTCTTAGCTCGGTCCTTATTTTGTTTTTGTTCTAATTTTTTCTATTTTCCTTTGATTTTTTCTGATTTTTCCTTTCTGTAATTTAGGTTTCTAAACATGTTTTTGTTGTAGGGGAGTCTTATTTATAGTAGTTAGGGTCAGTTGTTTTTTTTTTCTTAATTATTAAGTAATTTATTTTAATATTTTTCTTGAAAAACAAAAAGTATGATGTGGCGAATTGTTGATGATTCACTTTTGAGTTATCATTTCCAGCTATTGTTAAAGTGCCACATGGATTCTAGTTGTTCCCACAACATTTGGATAAGTTTTGGTTAAATTTTATGTAATTTTAGTAATATTTGAATAATTTAAGTATATTTAATTATTATATTAATATATGTGTATATATACACTATATATGTAACACATGTAATGAGTAATTATATGCATATAACCATGTTTCTAACATGTCTTTTATTTTTAAGATATTTTTCCTATTAAATTTTTGCGAATTTAACACTTATTATGTATAATTATATAGTTTTTGGTTAATTTACGAGTATATTTATTATATATATACGAGGTATACTTATAAAAATATATGTATACTCATATAGTATATTATACTATATTATTTTATTTTATTTCCTAATTAATTTATTTCTAAGTCCTTGTCACATTCTGAGCTCGGTTTTAGGGGTTTCAATCATTTTTACATTATATTAAGTAATCATACATTTACGGGCAAAATCGAGATTTTGGGTAATTATTTTAAAAATCCAACTTCACCAAATCACTTTAACTAACTTTTCTATTTGAGTCATAAAGTTTAGATTCAATTGAATAACATTTTCCGAAATCCCTAAATTTAGGTATGGTTGCCCTAAACTTGACTTTAAGGTCTCATATGGAGTAAATTCTCACTATCTTGATTATATTCTTGATATTTTATTATATTTTTTACTTTCACGTGTACAGGGATTTCTCAATTAAGGTTATCATGTTTTTCGTAAGTTTTTAGCCTACTCGATTTATCGATCCTAATCGTACAAAAACATAGCTTTATCATAATACTCAGATATTCATGTTTTGATTGCTAATTTATAGGATATTACATTACACAAACTTAAAGGTCTTTAGTTCAATTCCACTCGTATGTGCTAAGAACCTTCTTATTTTTTTGACTTATGAGTGCTACGTCTTAACCTTTGATTTGCTAACATGAGCACTTTCCAACCCTTTCCCACACTTTCCATCATTTTCTCACACTTTCTCATCTAAATAGGTCGCTTCTCAAGCATTTATGGTCAACCTTTCTTCATGATTTCACCACATTAATAGTGAAATTATGAAGATCACTTGGAATACTATGAATGGTGACTAAGAACTCATCTCCATTCATATACTTTCCCTTTGAAAAATCACCTCAAAAAATTTTAACACACCCTTTCCTCCATTTTCCTAGTGTTTTCCTAACTCTTTTCTTTGTTTACCAACCTAAGGTCACATGTTCAAGGCTTTTTTTCATTCCACAAGCTTCCACTCAAACTAATGGTGGAATCGTATGCTAGGCATTGCCTAATTTTGAATGATACCAATTTTACGTTACTAAAATGAATCACATAAAATAAAAATTCAAAATTGAGATTTTGGCTCCCATTGATTTCTTCGAGTATGAGCTTTTTAAGAAGGTTTCAAAGCTTCTACTTGATTTTTGAGCAATATTACCTTTGCTACTTGAAATATCACACAAATCCAGCTTTTTTCCTTTAATTTTAGGATTAGTTGAATTGGACCATTCATGGTTGACTCAGTAATTAATGACCTTTCAAAGCTCATTTGAACTTAAGGATCATCTTACTTTCCATTATAGCATTAGTTTTCAATTGAAACATATACACACAACACTTTCTCAAGCTTTCTCTCTCTACTACTATGAGTTTCCTTCTCTCTTTAGAAGTAATTGCTTCCACCGTAGTTTTTGACCAAAACCACTACACCCAATAGCCTCCCATCTCCTTATTCTACTAGAAACCACCTTCCTCCGCTTCTAAAAATACCTAGCCATGACTAACTAAACACCTCTATTGCTACTCAATTGTCAAACACCATCTAAACAACCACTTCAAACTGCTTCGGTGCCACCAAACTCACTTTCATGAATAACTGCCTCATAAATCTATCCTCACTCCTTAAAAATTCTCCTTGGGAGTTGTCATATGGAGTGAGATTTGTTGCTGCTCATTCTCCCTTTATGTAACCTAGATACCGACTTGTTGGAGCCTGAAGATTCGACTAGAGTCTAATTAGAGTTTGCACCTACTCCCCTCTTCTTGACCTACATACATTTTAAGTTGGTCTATTTTCTTTTCTTTTTATATATTTATTTACTTATGTATGTTAGTTGTCAAAAAAACAAA
>JAMXBB010000009.1:23505561-23869888 GCA_024138015.1 Lumnitzera littorea
TATCGTCTGCATTTTTTCACAGAGGCCTGTCTCCATAGTTCAAAGTTTTATAATAGATCTATATGTTCCTATGGATATTTCTTGACTTCCGGCTAATTCCTTTCTACAGTGGAAATATTGGAGGAAGAGAAAGACAGGAGGATGATTATATTTTCTTAAAATTTTTAAATTATTTTATTTTTGTAATTAAATATGTTAATGAAAATTATTTATCAATAATAAAAATTTTATTTAAAAGGTTAAATAAATAAAAATAATCAAAATGTTATTTCAATAGTTACTTAAAGTTTTAAACATTTTAATAATATAAATTATACTTGCATATCAAATTATAGATAGAAGTAACTTTGGTATATATGATTTTTAATTGTAGAGAAAAACTCGTGTATATATATATATATATATATATCTATTGTTACATAATATCTATATGGATATATGTAAATAATAAATACCTATGCGTATCTTTATTAAAATGTGAAACCTCTTGGAAACACCTTGTCTCTATATAGTTATAAAGTTACGTAAGTGGAAAGGTAAATATATATGTCAGGCATCTACAGGCACCCATATATTTATGTGGATATCACAATACTCAATCTTTTGAAGACGTTGTGGAGAAATAACTTATATCTGTGCATAACCGATATAAGTGTTTCGTATTAGTCATCGCAATCCTTCGTTATTTTTCAATTGGTTTTAATCAATGAAAATTTTATTCATGACTTAGGGGAGGAGATGTTTTTGGAACTTTTAACATATAATCTTATTCATATGGTCTAGTACAATTATATATACTATAGACTCTGGCTTATGTGTATACATACATATATGTATGTTTACACGTATATAGGTATGAGTCGTTTGAAGAATTGTAATAACGAAATTAAAAGTATGCCTATACACAGAGTGCAATTTATTGACTTTAAAGCCTAGACAACACTTAGCCATATGGGTAACTACGAAAATAATTAGTGGTAGTGATTACATTGAATAGAAAACATTATATGCTATACGGGAAATGTATATATACAATATATATTACATATATAATAATAGTAAGTACACTTCAAAATAATACTTTTCAAATACTCAAATATATATGAATCTATTATTATTATTATTATCGTTCTTCTTCTTCTTCTTCTTCTTCTATTTATTATCTTTATTTAGTATGATAATGAGTAAAAATATTTATCATGTCAAAAAAATAATTAACTTATATGCTCAAATTAGCTTGTACACACAACTTGTATTATTATATAATGATAGAAACGAAATGTAATATGTATATATATATATATATATATATATACACATACTATTGAATTGCAATTTTTTTTAATCATATAAATAGAAACAATATATACATGCAAATATCAACATGCAATCATTTGAGAATGTTGTGAAAGTATAGATTTATTGATTAATTATGTATGTGAGAAATATACTAGTATAAAACCTTTTGAAAACACTTGGTAAATATAAATTCTTGTCTATAATCTTAATCAAGCACAGAACATCAAATTATACTTTTATAAGCTTCAAATTACCAAATATACTTTTCTAAATATTAGTGTTCCATAGTATTTAAGATTCTTATTATTGATTATCATTGAATCATTGTGAACTTAAAATTGGGAGATATTCTTATCATGGTGAGGAACTTATAGGTTGGTTTGATTTATTGATAAAATAGTACATTTCACATTTTAAGTTTGTATTGTTAAGTTGTGAATTTTTCCTAGGATAATTGCACCAAAGTTTAGCTAAAACCTTTCAAATGGCTTTTGTGTACCCTTTTTCCTATTCAAATTTCGACGATATTATGTAATATTTTCTCTACAAGGATTTTAGATAATGTTTGATTGTAATAATTAGATTAGATAAAGAGAACTGGACATGACAAGTATAAAAAAGATTGGATAGTAATTGTACTACATTTGATTCGCATAATATTGGATATAAAATTTATATTAAAAAATTAATTATTTATATTATAAAATAAATAATATTTCATATTATTTAATAAAAATAATAATAATTAACTCAATATTATAATATGGAGGGGTATTTTTAAGAATGTAAAATATTTTTTGTTTTTATCAAGTGAATTTTATTTATGTATCATAGTATAAATGGAACAAAATTTGGACTTTTTGTCTAATTTATTAGCTTAATTTTTGTCTAATTACTAAATAAAGTTACAAACCAAGCATATAATAAATTTTTTTATTTAGTTCAATACTACTACTATCTTAGTATTTAAGATACTCTTAAACTAATATATTAACTTTTCAGAAGTTTACAACGACACCACCAATGGAGCCCAAAAAAGTCACATGGAAGTGACAATTTCCCAATTAAATTGGTGGCCAAAATGTCCGGAAACATCCCATCTCAATGGCTATGCAACCTTCTCCTTGTAAACCTTTTTTTTTTTTTTACCCAATTCTAGATCCAACTCGACACTTGACTTGAGATTTGCACTACCTTTGACCCACAATCTAAACCCTCTAACTAGGTCTAACTCTTTGCTTCTTCTCTTATCAAGTGTATGTATGTATATATATATATATATATATATATTTCTATTTTGATCTTGTTTTTTCCTTACTTTGTTACTTATTTACAAAATAAAATTTTAAAAAAGAAGAAAAAAGGGAGTTCCTATCTATCTATTTATTATTATTATTGTTGTTGTTGTTGTTATCATCATCTTTCTCCCTTCTCTCTAACGTTTGTCTTTTCTAAAATAAAAAATAAATAAATAAAATCTTTCCTCTTTTAAGATGACTTAGCATTTTAAAAATTATAAGGAAAAAAAAAAGAACTAAAAAAAAAACACTTACAAAATGTTTTCTTAGTATAAAAATTATAGAGAGGTCATTTTGATAATTTGGCTTTTGGTTCAATTTAATATCATGGACCGGTTTAATGGGCTGGTGATAAGGCATAGGAAACTTAATAGGGATCAAGGGCCGATCATGCGCTCCCAAGGCCTGTCTTAGGTGATTTGCTAAGCTGTTTAAGGTGAGTTAAGCACTGGGGAGCAGTGCTTAACCCAGATTGATCTGTTAAGCTGCTTTACTATCTATACATCCAAGGTGTCTCGAGGTGACCAGTCGATGTATCAACCTAAACCTTTTGTTATGCATTAGTCTAAGTGCCAAATCTAAATACAGCAATCTCCATAGTGCTGAGACTGAGCTAGCAAATTATTAGGAGTTGACCATCTAAGGTTAACCCAAATGAGAGTCGTCAGTAAGCCAACCCTAGTCCAGACCTAATAGTCAGGGTACCAAACTACCGATGCTGAACTGCCCTAATCAGAGGACCACCTTTGCTTAGTTCATAGCATCGTTAGAAGCGTAGACTAAGTAAAACATACGCGCGTTGTCCCTTTTTAACACTCGTACTATCCTTTTTTATAGAGGACGCTCTTTACGCATGATTTCGTGTTTTTCCTATAAATTATTCTCTTTTTATTTTGTAAACAAGGATCCATTTTTATAATTTTTTGTAACGTAGAATCTATCCTAACAGGATACTATAAATACTGGCATAATGTAATAACAGTAACAATAAGATAATCAGAATATACTAAACTTTTACTCACTCTCAAGCTAAGTGACCTTTTTGCTTACTCTTAAGATACTCTTATCTAGCCCATCCAAGCATAGACTAGTGGCGAGTGACCTCTGGCTATACTTATGCGTCATATCAAGTATGACCTGAGCTCGTATGAGGTGTTAGTGAGTTATATCCTTCGTTAGTGCACAAGAACCTTTACTTAACCTTTGACTACCATTTATTCTTTGACCCACCCCCTTTTTGGTTACGCTTAATATTGTGTTTGTGTGTTCATCCATGAGTCTGTATCATCTTGGTATTAGAGCCTTAGCTATGTTTAAAGTTGGATTCTGCTACTGTGTTCTTTTAATAGTTCGTTACTACTCTCGTGTGATAGAGGTTCTATTGTTCACAATGGAGTTTCATAGTTGAGAAGTATTCTGTATTTTGTTTTTCCCTGTTTTTCGATATGGAGAATAAAGTGTGGTTAATTGTTCATTCGATTGTTGTTGTGAAGTAGCCATCAATGTCAGACTCAAGTGTTCAAGGAACTTTGAAAAACTAAGAAAGTGATACTTAATATGGCTGAGGGCAAGAAGGAAGCTTTACAACTTAGTTTGTAAATGATCGCTTGGATAGGCTTACCAATTTGATAGTTAATTTAGTAACTGTTATCCAAGAAGACAGGCAATAAGCTAGAAATAGCCCCACTAAAGAACGTAAGCAGCAACAACGAAGACAAGGTAATGGTCAATTTAGCTTAGTTAATGCCCTACCTCCATCATCCCAAGTTGAAGGAGTTGGTAGGGATGTTAAACAAATGTTAGCATTTGAAGAGATTGAGGAAGAAGTGAAAGGAGATGATGATGCAAAAGAATACTACAAGGTTGAAGAAAGAAATGTACAAGTCCCTAGAGTAGAAGGATTAAGGACACGTATTCTAAGCTTTTCTAGAAGTGGTGATGCCAAAGACTACCTAGATTGGGTAGATAAGATTAAAAAGCAGTTTGAATGCTATGAAGTGCCCGATAATGCAAAGGTTAGACTAGCTGTATTGGATTTTTCACTAATTATGCTACCTTATAGTAGAAGAACTTATAAGCCACCAGAAGAAGGGAAAGAGAACGAGGGATTAGGAGTTAGGATGATATGAAGAGAGTTCTACGGAGAAGGTTTGTGCTAAGCTATTATCTGTAGGATACCTTCAAGAGACTGCAAGAATTAAGACAAGGAAGATCAAGTGTAGATGCTTACGTTAAGGAATTCCAAATGTTAATAATCCGATGTGAAGTCGTAGAGTTAAAGGACTGAATTGTATCTCGATTCATTAGTGGATTAAAGTATGAGATTGGGGATGTCGTGGAAACCCTGGATGTTAAAACGCTTAATGATGCAATCCGAGCTGCCCAGAGGATAGAAAGTCATTGAACAAGAAGATTTTGACCCCCTGTTAACTAAACAAGCAGCAATCGAACTGTTTTGAGCAAACCAGTGCAGACGGAACCAAGTAAGATTGTTGAGACTTGACTCGTTCCAACCACCTAAGCTGAGGAGAAGGAACCCCTGAGGAAGTTTGAGAAGGGCTAGAGTTTAGGGAGGAAGATGAGTGAGATCAAGTGTTTTAAATGCCAAAGATTTGGACACATGGCTACTTAGTGTTTGAATAGGCGAATAATGGTGATCTAAGGTGAGGTGCTAACTGTTGAGGAAGATGAAGGAGGATGGACAGACCAAGTGGTCCAAGGAGGAAATTATCTACAATGAAGAAGGTAACTTTATGCTAACCGCTTTAGTGTTGAGGAGGATAATGAGCGTCAATCCTGTGCCTGAAGATGAGTAGAGAGAAAAACTCTTCCATATTGGGTATAAGATGAATGAATCACCATACGTGTTGATCGTTGATAGTGGGAGTTGCACCAATGTAGCCTTTGCATTTATAGTCTAGTAGCTAAGATGGCCGACTATGCCCTACTCAAAACCTTATAAGTTTCATTGGCTTAGTGATAAAAGAGCCCTACAAGTAAACAAGCAGGTATTTGTACCAATTTGCATTGGCAAATATCGAGATGAAGTGCTCTGTGATGTGTTACTCATAAGTACGTCCCATATTCTACTTGGACGACCATAGATGTTTGATTGGACAGTTATGTATGATGGTAGGAGGAACACATGTTCTGTGGATCATGAAGGAAGAAGGTTAAAATTGAGTCCCATAACTGTTAAGCAGGTAAAGGTCATGTTATACTAACTTAACCGAACCCTGAAGAAAGAGGCTTTAGTGTTGACCCGAGCTGAACTAAAAAGAGAGATAGAGTTAGAGCGATTGACCTATCTACTTGTTAGAAGAGTTCTGGAGATGAGACTCAAGGAGGAAGAGCTACTAACCAAAGTAAAAACTTTATTGGAGGAATTTGCTGATCTATTTCTGGAGGAGCTACCGAATGGTTTGCCCCCAAACTGAGGTGTTAAGCATGCGATCGACGTATAACCAGGAGCTGTACTACTAAACAAGCTTGCTTACAGGCTGAATCCTGAACAAGCTGCCAAACTACAAAGGCAAGTAGATGAGCTACTGAAGAAGGGATATGTACGTGAGTCCTTTAGCCCCTGCACCATATCGTCCTTATTAGTGCCAAAAAAGGATGGTTCTTAGAGAATGTGTATAGATAGCCAAGCGATTAATCGAATCACCATCAAATATAGGTATCCCACACCTAGGCTTGATGACATACTAGATGAATTAAGTGGAGTAAGAGTGTCCTCCAATATCGACCTCAAATCCGGATACCATCAGATTCGAATGCGTGAAAGTGATGAGTAGAAGACTGCATTCAAGATACGACATAATTTATATGAATGGCTTGTAATGCCATTTGGACTATCTAATGCGTTGAGCACATTTATGCGCCTCATGAATCATGTGCTCCTAGAATTATTCGGAAGGTTTATTGTAGTTTATTTTGATGATATTTTAGCGTACAACCTTAACCTAGAGACTCACTAAGAGCATCTCCGACAAGTGTTTGCAAAACCTCGAGCTAAACAACTCTATGCCAATCTGAAGAAGTGTGATTTTTATTGACCCGAAGTGATCTTGGGGTTTGTTGTGAGCGAAGGTGGCATCTGAGTTGATGAAGAGAAGATAAGAGAGATCGTGGAATGGCCTGAGCTAACTTGTTCTACCGATTTGAGAAGTTTCCATTGCCTAGCGTCATTCTATCATCGATTCATAAAGAATTTTAGTATGATTGTGGCCCTGCTTATTGAGCTGATAAAGAAGAATATTGAATTTAGATGGGGAGAGAGAGAGAAGAGGAGGAGTTTTGAGGAAGTGAAAGAGAGGCTAAATATAGCCCTCATCATAGCTATACCAAGCTTTGATAAGGTATTTGAAGTAGAGTATGATGCATCCATACTAAGCATAGGTACTATACTAATGTAAGAAGGCCGACCTATTGCTTACTTCAGCAAAAATCTATAAGGAGCTACATTCAACTATTTTGTCTATGACAAGAAGTTTTACTCCTTAATCCAAGCCCTAACAGTATGGCAACACTATCTACTACCCAAGGAATTTGTGATCTACATGGATCTTAAATCCTTGAGATATCTAAAGAGCCTATCGAAGTTGTCTTGAAGACAAGCCAAATGGGTTGAGTTCATGGAGGGATTTTATTATGTTGTAAAATACAAGAACGGAAAGAACAATGTAGTAGCCGATGCCTTGTCCAGATGACATACCCTCCTAACCGAACTACAAATAGGGCTACTTGGTTTTTCAACCATCCAGAATTTGTATGCTGAGGATCAACACTTTGGTCCTATCTATGCCCAATGTAAGGAAGGACGGACACTAGATGACTATCATAGGGAGGATGAATACTTATTCAGGAAGAGAAGGCTATGTATCTCGACCTGTTCTACGAGAGAACTGTTAGTACGCAAGGCGCATAGAGGGGGATTGATAGAACACTTTAGCCAACGTCAAATTCATGAGGTACTATCCTCCAAATTCTTCTGGCTAAGGATGAAGTGAGATGTCCAATCCATATTGGAAAAGTGTGCAACCTATCGAAAGGTGAAGAGTTGAGTCGAGCAAGGATATTATCAACCCTTGCCAATCTTGACCAAACTATGGTCCGAGCTAAGTATATACTTTATGTTAAGATTGCCGAGGATGTCCTGAGGGAAGGACTCCATCATGGTAATTGTGGATCGATTTAGCAAGATGGCACATTTTGTGCTCTGTTCCAAAACTAGCAATGCTTCAGCTATCTCTTTTCTTTTCTAGTAAGAAGTACTCAAGCAACATGGAATATCTTGAACCATTGTTTTAGACTGAGACCCCAAGTTCATGAGCCACTTTTGGAGAACGTTGTGGAGTTGAATGGGAACTAACCCACTGTACAACACGTCCTACCACTCACAAATTGATGGAAAAACTGAAGTTGTCCACAAAATCATGGGAACTTTGTAGCAGGTTACTATCAAACAAAACACAACTGATTAGGATTTGTACCTACCAATCATTGAGTTCACCTACAATGGGACTACCCATAGTGTAACAAGCATGTCTCCATTCGAGGTTGCTTATGGGTTCAACCCTGAGTTGCCATTGAACCAAGCACCCTAGCCAATGTTTGATGATGATCCACCAGCCATTGAGAAAGTTGAGGCCATCAAAGCCATGCATTAGAAGATTATAGAGCAATTAGGTTAAGCTAATATTAAGCTTGAGAAGTGAAGCCAAGGATAAAGGAAGAGAGAATTTCAACCAGGCAATTTGGTTTAGATACACCTCAGTAAGGAATAATTCTTGAACTTGAAGAAGAGCAAGTTGTCTCCCAGGGTAAACGGACCTTTTAAAGTGTTTGAAAAGATTAACCCTAATACTTATAGGATTGAATTGCTCAAAGGATATGGAGTCTCAAACTCCTTTAACATTGTTAACCTCTAACCTTACACTCTCGAAGACAATTAACTTGAAGCTAAACCATATTTAATCTCAAATCTTAAATAACCCAGAGGGGATGATAGGGATCAAGGATCGATCATGCGCTCTCAAGACCGAGGGCTTTCTTAGGTGGTTTGCTAAGCTGTCCGAGGTGAGTTAAGCGCTAAGGATCGATCATGCGCTCTTATGACCGAGGGCTTTCTTAGGTGGTTTGCTAAGCTATCCGAGATGAGTTAAGTGCTAAGGAGCAGTGCTTAACCCAGACTGATTTCTCGAGCTACTTTGCTCTCCATGCTATCTAAGGTGTTACCGAGGTAACCGGTCGACGTGCCGACTCAAACCTTTCGCTATGCACTAGTTTAAGTGCCAAATCTAAATATAGCAATCTCTATAGGGATGAAGCCAAGTTGGCAAATTGTGAAGAGCCGACCATCCAAGCTAACCCGAATGTGTGTCATCCCTAATTCAACCCCTATTTAGACCTAATAGTCAAGGTACCGAACTACCGATACCGAATTGCCCTTATTAGAGGACTACCCCTGCTCGTTTTGCAATGTTGTCAAAAGCGCAGACTGAGTAAAACGTATGCCTGCTATCCTTTTCTAACACTCGTATTGTCCTTTTTGATAAAGGATGCTCCTTACGCATGATTTGGTGTTTTTTTCTTTAATAAATTATTCTCTTTTTATTTAGCAAATAGGGATCCATTTTTGTAATTTTTTGTAATGTAGAATTTATCCTAACAAGGTAGTATAAATACTTGCATAATATAATAGCCGCAACAACAAGATACACATAATACATTGAAATTTTATTCCCTCTTAAGCTAAATGATCTTTTTGCTTACTCTTAGGCTACTCTTAACTAGCCCATCTGAGCAAGGACTAGTGGCATGTGACCTCTAGCCATACTTGTATATTATATCAAGTATAACCCAAGCTCGTATGAGGCGTTGGTGCATCATATCCTTCGTCAGTGTCCGGGAACCCCTATTCAACCTTCGACTACCATTTATTCTTAGAGTCATCTCGTGGCTTAGACTTACCCCCTTTTTAGTTACGCGTGATATTGGGTTCATGTGTTCATTCACGAGTCCATATCAAAACTAGACCAAAACAGGACCATTTCAAGGAGATACGACTTAGTAGGCTCAGAATATGGATTGTTGGACCTATTATGTTGCTTATAGCCTTACTCAATTGACTTGTACACAAAAAGTTGACTCAAAAGAGTTCTCTATAGGCCTGTTTAGATATTGTTCAGTCTCAAAAGCTATTTAGACTTACACAAGAATTATGGGCTTGGCTTATTGTTAATGAGCTTATATTCTTTTATTATAAGCCATTAGGCCTATCTAGAGCCCATAGCCCAAGCTCATGGTCTATATGAAGAGAAGAAGTAAATCCTAACCACTGGATTATTTAAGGCCTTCTGACAGTCCCTAGTATTACCAGATCTTAGCCATTCATCTTAGAGTAATCCAACGACTGAAGGTTACTTTTAAAATCTTTAAATAAGAGACTCTTACTCTCATTTAGGATTATTCTAAACATTGGCTAGTTTAAAACAAATGTAGAAGCTTTACCGAAGGTACTCTATGAAAGATCAAACAAATTACTCAGTGAAGAACAAATCAAGAGCATTAAAAAACAAAAGACTTTATCTCTATCACGTACGTGCATGAGTGATCGAGTATGTCTGTTTCTCCTCTTACACATCTGTTTATTATATTAGTACATGTATCATTGGATCAAGTGATCTCTAAGATTAACCATCACATACATAGTAGATGATTAATCATTAGCAACAACTCCATATACAAAAAAACACTTTTTTTTTCCTTCAAGTTAGAAAAAATGTAAATTTTCTTCTAAATAATCACACAAAATTAGAACCCCATTTTCATTGATATTTCTTAAAATAAAATAAAAAAGGATTAAAAAATGTAAACCCTATCATTTTCAAAATTAAAACAAACTCGCATACTTAAGTTTTCGAAATAGAACCATAGGAAGTCTAATCCTTATTAGAGGGTACATAGGAACTTACAAGGTGACTTAATATAGAAATTTTTTTTATTTTCCCTTTTGTAAATAAATGTAATTTATTATTTTCTTATTTTTTTTGTAAATAAAATTTAATTTCTTTATTTATAAATTTAGAATTTTTCTTTCAAGTTAAAAGGATATTTAAAAAAATATATATTTAAATTTGAAAAGTTAAAAGTGATACCCATTCGAGGTTTAATAGGTAAATCCCTAAACTCATAGAGCTCTAGTTTTTAAAAATCATTTTTTTTTAATATTCCCTGCATGCTCATGGCTAAGATAAAATCAATCCACCTAATTGGTTGTAATTTAATTCTTTTTTTCTCAACTTTAGTTTGGTGGTAGCTCCAATTATTTTTTTTAATTTATAGAAAAACTAGATTTTCTTTAATTCTTAGTCAAGGTTAAATATTAAACATGTAGGGTTTAATATTGATTGGATTAAAGAAAATAAACTGAAAAATTAGGCTTAATAGCTCATCTAAGAGGCCTATAGTAGTAGATTCCTAAGGTCAATTGTTGATCATACGTAAGGATTCCTTAGTGGACTCATATATGGAACATATAACTACAAATCTAGGTTTCAAGGACTTTGAACTCTTGGTTTTAGGTGTAAAGGACTTAAAGAAAAACTTATATATTATATCTACCTATGGACATAGATAAAGATCATGATGTAGTAGGGTCAAAAGTACTCTTTTATTGATTGCTCACCTAAAATTTAAGATAATAGCTTGTTGTATGTTTCCTTACCATTATGTGTATGTGTGCATGAATTGGCTTAGCATCCACATGTGTTTGTGCACCTCGTACTGGGATTTGTTTCACTCTTTTACCTTTTCCAAGCACAGGTTTTAATTACTATATTATTTTTATGAGACTTCTATTGATGATATTTTAAAGGAGGAGAGTCAAGTATCTTTATTTTTATGATGATTAAGGATTGAGATGGAGTATGAGAATTGGAGGCTAATGATGTTTGCTTAAGATTATAGGATGAGTCCTAGCCTGTTTAGAGGCTATGTTATTATTGGGGGATTGTATTGTGTTGTGAGGAGAGAGACTACTTGGTTGGTTTTATTTTCTTAATTTTGACTGTAGCACTTGTAGACTCCTTAGTTTTTCTTTTTCTTTTTTTTTTCTTCTAATACTTGTGGTTTCAAGAGCATGATAGACTTCTATAAGATTATATGTTTTGATCTTATATTAGGGAGCAGGACGTACTCCCTTAGGATGAGATGTTTACTTGTTTTCAGGATTTTGCGATATTGGGTGAATGATCTTTTCCTAGTCTTTTGAGGTTTATTTAGATATATGATTGCATATGATTATATTATGGGTTTTGATTATTTTTTGTGAATTTCTAGTGCCTTATGTGATCCTAAGTAGCCAGGACATATGGTAGATTGTAATGTCCATTAAGGTTCTAAAGCATTACAACAAAGTAGCGTATACATCTAAATCTATAATTGGTTCTAAACTAGTTCATAAACTTAAAACAATAGCTGAATATTCATGATGCCTTTTTCTTATTTAAGGGGAAAAAAAGAAAAAAATATGTTGGAGGGATATGTAATGCATGCATCAACCTTGCTATAATTAGCATAGAAATACTATCGGCCCTATCATCCTGACACTACTGCTTAAAAACGACACATAATGGTACTTATTCAATATATATACATTCGACCATAAAATTGTATATGTGATATGCAATTAACACATAAGGTACTTTTAGCTATAACAATTTATTTTTTCATTAAGAAGAAGAATGGGAAACTTTAGCTAAAAATTTTCTCTATTGAAGGATGCCATAAGTGACTAAGCCTGGCACAATTGGAAATGGCTATCCATAGAGAATAATGAGAGCTCCCTAATTGCAATGGACATAGACTCGAGATAGCAACGTATTGGCGAGGCATTGAAACTCTCATTTTAAGATATGGTCTTACGAATATCCTTAGGGCGTATGAATGGTATTGCTTTCTCAATGTTGAGATCATAATGAATGAGGGAAATATGGAACACAGCAAGGATGAAATCAGTAAACAATGATATTGATGTGGACAAAATTGATGATCTAGGTTTATGCCATGTCACTTTTTCGAAATCAAAGAAGGATATTCTTTATGCTCCTTGGTATCATACATTTATAGCAAAAGTCATGAGGCAAAATCCTAGCTAAAAAGTCATGTTAGATAGATTGAAGAGAATGTAGCAAAGTCTAAGTAATTTTAAACTTATCCATATAGGATCAGGGATCTATTTCATATCCCTTGACAACAATCTTAACTATCAATGGGTAATAAAGAATGCCCCCTAGTTTATCATTGGACATTACCTTGCCCTAAAATGATGGGAGCTTGACTTTTAGATGAACCAGTCATCCTTTAAGGTTTTAGCAATTTGGGTATGTATCACAAGGATTCTGGTAAAATTCTACTCCCCTTTAGCTATAAGAAAAATAGGGGAAAAATTAGCCCAGTCCTTTAGTATGACTGTACACGGTCAATTTAGAAAGGGGTAGATTTACGAGATTTTGTGTCCAAGTAGATATAGATACCTTGTTGAAGCACATGAAAATGATATACAGGAGGAGGTATACGGTGTAATACAAGGGACTACCTAAAATAGGTCAAAATTATGGTTGCATCAATTACAATAAATTGGTACGTCTAAAGTTAGGTAACATAAGGAGCAATGTGAGCCATGAGGAACTTAACATAACCATTAATACTGACTGGAAAATGACAGAGTCTAGTATGAATGTAGGGTAGGGTAAACCAAGGTGCTTTAAAAAAGGAGTTTGTTGATGCTGATAAAGAAAATTATGAGAATAGTCAAAGTGTGGATATTCTAAACAATGCCATGTTGGAAAAGGGAACTGTAGAGGACAATTTGTAATAGGAGTCAAGTTACTAAGCCCTTAACTAAAGCCTAAGCATTCGAACTTGAAGGGTTATCAAAGTGGATCCTACTATTCTAGCCAGCTCCTATTGAGACCAAGCTGATCTTTACTATCGACCAACTCTTAATGCTAAGCCAAGTAACTACATATCTCTCAATAGCTGAGTGACGACCCAAAGTATACTTTGTCGATAGTTCGATCCTTTACCTCTAGCTTAGAAGTATTGGTGTTGAGAATCCTTGCACTCATTCGCATACACATCTTCTCAAGAGGACTTCAGGTCCACTCGGCACCCTTGCTTGACACCTCTATTAGGTAAATACCTAGCTTGGCCGTACAATTTGCTGTTTTTATCAAATGCACCTCTAATGAGTTAATGACACATGTCCATTTCCTTACATGAAAGGATTCATTATGCCAATCAATGATTTCTTTGCATTTTCATTTATACCCTTTGCTTGTTCATTTTACATTACTTCTTTTGGATAATACCCTTTTTGTTTGTTCTATTTTAGATAGGTTATCTTAACATTTCAAGTATAAATACCCTTGTAAATATAGCTGTATATCATTATACATCATATATTGAATATTCTCTTCTGCCTTTTGTGAACATCACTCCTTATTAGTTTGTTTATCTCACTCTTATCTTAACCTTTAAGTAAGGCTAGGTGGCAAGTAACCTCATCAAATCATCTTGTGGATCATATCGAGTTGTGTTGTGAGTCCTCGGAAGTTCCCTTGTACGTTATATCCTTGGAGCTATTCGAGGGTTTGCTTATTTACTTCTTCCTGTTTTCGCGCAGTTCTCATTTTGTTCTTCAAGCTTTCTGCAAGCTTGGATCCACTCTTGTGACTGGCCTTATCTGTCCTTAGACTGGTTTGTATCATCTTGCTATCAAAGTGAAGGTTCATTCGGGTAGGTTGTGTTTGAACTTTCTCAAGTAATAGTGTATTGGGAAGAGCTTAGTTGTAAGTGTTTGAGTAAGTAAAAGGTGTAGAAGTTTGTTATGACTGCACACTCTTTATTTCAAACAGATGAAAATAGAGCAAGTTTTGATTAGGTTTGTTGTTCATTGGAGTAGTATTGTATTCACAAATTAGTTAGACGTTCGTATGGAAGACTATGTGTGTGCGTGTGTTGTTTAGCTTAGAGGAATAGTATCTGTTGTGTCTTAGATTCAAAGTTTGTTTACTAAGTTTTGTTGAGAAGACGATAGATCCTAGTATTAATGCCGATATTAGAGACAACAATAGTGGTGTTGTCCACCATGGATGAAAACCCTTGAATACCCCTAAAAGAACAAATGAGTGGATTGATGAGGTAGCTAACCTCATAGTCAACTTGACTAGAGTTGTTCATGCATTGGCTTATTGGCCTGCTAAAGCCATGTAGAATGCTCCACAAGCTACTCAACTTACTAGAGGATAGATCTTAGCTCAACAAGCTCGAGGTGGAGGAGTAAGAGGACAAGTGTGAAGAAGGATTGATTTGGGTGATATGGATGATGATGAAGAAGAAAAAAAGTATAATGAGTAAAAAGAGCGAGCTCAAGCACCCTAAGCTGCCGACCATATGAGGCATTAGATTCTGAGCTTCAATGGTTTTGAGAATGCAGATGATTATTTGGATTGGGAGGGGAAGGTTGAGCGTTTTTTATTATTACCAATATGAGGACCGTAAGAAGGTAAGGACTATTGCTGTAGAGTTCTTAGGATATACCGCGACGTGGTGGAAGAATTTCTAAAGCACAAGAAGACAAGATATAGAGAAGTAAAGACTTGGCTTGAGATGAAGAGGATCTTTAGAAACATATTTGTGTTAGATACTTACTTGCAGGACACCTTTGCTTGGCTTAAGGAGCTGAGGTAAGGAGGCTGAATTATTGATGAGTATTTTCAAAAGTTACAAATGCTTATGATTCGATGTGAAGTAGATGAACCATTAACATGAATGGTATCCAAGTTTCTTACTAAAATAAGAAATGACATCCAAGATATTGTGGAACTTCAGTAGTTTACTACATTAGATGAGGCTATAAGAATAGTATAGCGAGTAAAGAGATAGAGGAGGAACAGGTTAAGTCAACCTCCAATAAGTTAACTTGGTTAGTTAAGCCGATCTATTTAGGGAAGTTACTGAGCTTAGTAGGTCTGAGCTAAACAGAAGGGCCAACCAATTGATGGCAAAGTGCCATCGAGAACTTATAAGAAGGGATAAGGATCTAGGAGGAAGATAAGCCAAATTAAGTGCTTCAAATGCCAAGAGTTTGGGAACATGGCTACTCAATGCCCGGACTGACAAACTATGATAATCAGAGGATATGTCCTAAAGCTTGAAGTAGATAGTACCAATGAGAAACCTAAGGAGGAGGTTGTTCTCAAGAAGGAAACCACTTAAGAGGATGAACTGGTAAATGAAGATGTTTTTGTTGAGTACCTAGATAAGCTAACTTTTGTTGTTCGACATGCAATGAGTGTATAACCATTTGCCGAAGAGGAGGAAAGAGAGAATTTGTTCCATATTACTTATAAGGTAAATGAGCAGGTTTGTTCGCTCATAGTGGATAGTAGATGTTGTACTAATTTCACATTCATCAACCTAATTAAGAAGTTGAAGTTGCCGACTATCTCACATCTGAAGTCGTACAAGTTGCATTGGTTGAATGAGAAAGAAGCACTACATGTCACTCAACAAGTATTACTATCGATCTCTATTGGAAATTATTTTGATGAAATTCTTTGTGATGTGTTACCCATGTATGCGTCTCATATACTACTTGGTAGACCTTAGCTTTTTGATAAGAGGATCATAAATGACGGATTCAAGAGCACTTATGTGTTCAAGAAAGATGGCAAGAAGATTACTTTAAACCCTATGATGCTGGGTCAAGTTAGCAAGCTATAAGCTAAACTTACTTGAGGATCTAAGAAGACTTTAATTCTAAGTAAAGTTGAGTGACAAGAGGCTATTAAGGTCGATATGCTGAATTTTATGTTAGTCAGGAGACTACTAGAGTTAAAGGAACAAACTAAGCTACCACTTGAGGTAAAGGAGCTACTAGATGAATATGCCAATTTGTTTCCCTAACAATTGCCTAAAAGATTACCCTCTTTTTGAGGCATTGAACATTATATTGACTTCATACCCAACATTATCCTACTAAACAAACTAGCTTATTAGACGAACCCCGAACAAGTTGTAGAGCTCTAAAGATAAGTTAATGAACTACTTGAGAAGGGATATGTGAAGAAGAGTCTTAGCCCTTATGTTGTGCTAGCATTACTTGTGCCAAAGAAGGATGGTACTTGGAGAATGTATATATATAGTAGAGTTGCTAACAAGATTACAATCAAGTACAAATACCCCATCTCAAGGCTAGACAACATGTTAGATGAATTGAGTGGTATCAAAGTGTTTAGTAAGATTGATCTGAAGTCAAGATATCACTAGATTCGGATGAGGCCGAGAGATAAGTAGAAGATTGCATTCAAAACTCAACATGGAATCTACAAGTGGATGGTAATGCCCTTTGTCATGTCAAATGCTTTGACCACTTTTATGGGATTGATAAACCGTATGCTAAGAAATCTGATCAGGAAGTGTGTTGTAGTGTACTTGTATGACATCCTTATGTATAGTGTCAAGCAACCAAGTCACTTTGATCATCTCCGTACATGCTTGATGTACTTCGTATCAAGAGGTTATTCAACAATTTAAAGACATGTTGTTTCTGCTAGGAGGAAGTGTTATTTCTAGGTTATGTAGTTGGTGGAGGAGACCTACGAGTTGATGATGAGAAGATCTAAGCTATTGTCGAGTAGCCAACTCCAACCGCTTGTACTAAAGTTTGAAGTTTTTATGAATTGGCATCATTTTATCGAAGATTCATCAGAAACTTCAATACCATTGTTGCACTCCTTACTAAGCTGATGAAGAAGAAAATTGAGTTCAAGTGGGGAGAAAGAGATGATAGAAGTTTTGTAGAAATAAAGACAAGACTAACTTCTACAATGGTATTAGGTTTGCCTAACTTTAAGAAGATTTTTGAGTTGGAATGTAATGTGTCAAGCATTAGGATAGGTGCTATCTTAATGTAAGAAAGCCAACCAATTACCTACCATAATAAAAAGCTTAGATGACCTCAATTGAACTACTCAATATATAATAAAGAACTCCTAGCCCTTATCTGAGCACTCCATGTGTGGAAACACTATTTATTGCCGAAAGACTTTGTCATTTATATAGATCATCAATCTCTAAGGTATCTTAGAAGTCAGACCAAGCTATTAAAGTGGCAAGTGTAGTAGGTTAAATTCCTAAAAGGATTCAACTTTGTAATAAAGTGCAAGCAAGGTAAGAATAACATAGTTGCTAATGCTTTATCAAGAAAACATGTTCTCTTCAATACCTTCATTTTGGTCCTATATTTGAACAATGTGCTGGCGGAAGAACAATAGATGAGTACCATGTGGAGGATGGTTATCTGATCTAAGGTAGGAAATTATTTGTGCCAATCTGTTCAATCAAAGATCTGTTAGTGAGAGAAGCTTACAATAAAGGACTTTCTAGACATTTTGGAGAGAAAATGACATATGAATTGTCGAATGGATGGTTCTTTTGGTCGAAAATAAGGCAAGACATGCATAAAGTTATTGAGAGCTATGGTAATTGCAAGAGGGCCAAATGCTAAGATAAACAAGGGAAAGCAATGCCTTTACTTATCACAATCCAACCTTAGACTGAGTTAAGCGTAGACTTTGTTCTTAGATTACCAAGAATTGCTCGAGGCAAAGATTCTATGATGGTTGTCGTAGATAGATTTAGTAAGATGGTACACTTTGTACCTTACTTTAAAACTAATGATGCTTCAGTTATTACTTCTCTCTTTTTGCAGGAAATTGCTTGGCTACATGGCATGCCAAGAAGTGTAAAGAGATCTAAAATTTTTAAGCCATTTCTAAAGGACTCTTTAGCATTGTATGAGGACTAAACTACTATTTAGTACTTCCTATCAACTCCAAACTGATGGCTAAATAGAGGCACTCAATTGTGCTTAAGGATTATTGCTCTGAGCTGTAGTAGGGAAGAACTTGGTTGATTGGGAGATCTATTTATCTACGATAGAATTTGCTTACAATTATATTGTACATGACATTACCAAGCAAACACCCTTTGAAGTTATCTATGGCTTCAATCCCAAGTTACCTCTAAACTATACCCCTATGCCCTTGTCTGAATAAGAAGACCCTAACGTAAGAGCCCAAGCATAGTCTCTACAACAGATCTATGAGAAAGTTACTCAACAAATTGACTAAGCTACTTAAAGGATGTAAGAGAGGAGTAAAGGAAGGAAGTTTGTACAATTTTAGCCCAAAGATTTGGAGTGGTTTCACTTAAGCAAGGAGAGGTTGCTAAATAAGAGAAAGAATAAGCTGTTCACCTAAGTCGAAGGTCCCCTCAAAATACTTCAAAAGATTAATGACAATGTCTATCGATTGGAATTACATCATGACTATGGAGTATCTGACACCTTCAACAATGCTGACCTCAGCTCCTACTGACTTGATGAAGAATTGAGTTAAAACCAACCGAATTTGATCCCAAATCCAATTCAACTTGGAGGGAATGATGTAAATCAAGCTATTGGGCCTTTAACCAAAGTTTGAGTAAAGGGACTTGAAAGGCTAGCAAAGTGGATCCTATTGTTCCAGCTAACTCTTATCTAAGTTAAGTTGATCCTTACGGTTGACTAAATCCTAATACTAAGCCGAGTAACTACACATCTCTTGGTAGTCGAGTGTTGACTTGAAGTATACTCTACCAATAGTCCAATCCTTCATACATCTATTTAGCCATGACTGAGCTAACCTTCAGCTTAAAAGTATTAGTGTTGAGAACCCCATCACTCATCCCCACACATGTCTTTTTGGGAAGACCTCAAGCTTGCTTGACATTGATGTGTCTCCAAGGTCATACACATGGAAAGGCACCACAATGAATAAGAAAAGAAAATAAAATGGGTGTTTTAGCGAATTCGTGAGCTATCGAGCTGGATATGATGCATTGGTAAGATCTAACACGACCTACAACCCGCTAAATATGATGCACCGGTCCGAGTAATAAGGTTGCTTGCCATAATCCTTACTAAAGGGATTAATAAGAGTGAGAAGAGGACAATTTTCCAAGAGAAAAGTCTCAAGGGTTTTTCATTAAAATGTCAAATCTATCTAAAACCCTATACAAATGTTCTATTCGTACAAAGTGGTAAAGTTGGTAAATAAATAAAATGACTAAGAATGCCCTAATGGCAATTATATAAATATAAGATAGACACGAGGCTAATTACAAGTAAAATACAAGAAATAGAAAATTTGAACACATAAGTAAAATAGATAGCCTAGTGAGATCTTTGGGTGAGGGGTTGATGTTGGATTCCGAGGAGTTATTGAAGACCCTAGAGCTTTAGCTTCAGTGGACTTAAGCTTCTGAATGATCTATCTTGCTAGAAGCTGATCTGATATGCTCGTGGTCAACCTAACGTTTTGGGGCTGACCTCAAATAGCAAGATCAACCTGACATGGGAATATTCAACCTGTTTTGGTTCAACCTGGCATGGGTGAGCAGGTACGAAATAGTCGAACAGTCTCGGCATACCAAGTAGGTTTTAGCTGAATAGAATAAGACGAGCTTATCGATCTAGGCAAAGTAGAGCGAACAGTCAAAGCAAGATAAAGCTGTTAGACCAGGGTAAATCACATCTAAGTAGACTTAGAAAGGTAGAGTAGACCCTACTAGTATAGGGCGGGGTGAATCTAATATAGTAAGGAAGACTTGGAAAAATAGGGCATAAATAGTAAGCTAAGACAGAACTTGCAGAGCATGTCAGGTCTTCTGATATTCCTAGAGTTCATAAACAGATCTGTAAGAGAGCTCGGTTTGGATAGAGCAAGGTGTATTCAACTTTACAGTCCATGTCATCGAATTAGTACTTGGAATCCTATCATCCCCTCCCTCTTAGAAGAGTTTCAACTTGAAACTTGGTAGTTAGCAATTCGAAATCCACCAGGGTCAAAAACAAATCTACTAGAGCAAAATAAAAGTAAACTACAATAGCTCAGCTCAATGATAAAAGAAAACATAGCCCAGCGCGCTCTCCACTCATCATGAGTGCGATCAATCAAGCTCTTCGTTAGATATCCTCCCTTCCACTCATCATGTACCCGATCAATCATCCTCAAGTAGCTCCAATAGTTATTAATCAAAGGGAATAGCACAACATCAAGTTCAAACTTGACTTGAGTTCGGGGGATCTAAACTTTTAAGACATCAATCTACCATTCTACCTTAAGGACTTCATTCCCAGTAGTTACTACCTCATCCACTTCCTTACAACTAGTTTCTTCCTCGGTTACTAAGGATGGTGTAATAGCTCTATCGATTTCTTCTTCCTCCTTGTTAGCCTCTTCGAGAACTTCTTTGTTAACCCTCCATCTCTCTACTAAAGTCCTAACAATCCTTAAATCATCTTCAAGACTAGTGGAGGATATAGGATTGAGCATAACTCATTCTTTGTCATGGAAGGAATAAGTATTCTTTAAGGGCGCATAGCTCATGTTATGACTTGTCTTCCATGGAGAACCTAGACACATGTAACAACCTCCAATGTCAATAACATCAAATAAAGCTTCATCTTGAAATTTTCCAATGGAGAAGGTTATTCTCACTTGCTTAGTCACTCGAATCACTTCATTATTATAGACAATCTTGTAAGGATTTCAGTGGTCTATAGTTTTGTAGCCTAATCTTCCAACAACAATTTCTATGATAAAATTTATAAGATAGTGACTATCTTGGGTTAATGTAATACTTGTTTAAGTCTTCCCTTTATGTAAAATTTATTTACAACAAATATTTACAAGGTTCAGTAGCTTTTCGATGGCCTCCCTTGCATTACTAGGTAAGGAGTGGTTTTGTTGCCAAATTGATAGTCTTTTTTTGCCAGTTCAAAAAAGAATTAATAAATACAAATTACTTTGGTAATGGCAATTGGAAGGATAGTAACTCCTATTTATGCCACATTGCATAAATTGAGCTCTTCAGCTATCTCTTTAGTAATTATAAGTCCGTTAACTTCTTAGTTCATTGATTTTACGTTAGCACTAGCATGGCTGTGCCTAACGTTCCACTTAAACTAGAGCTTCTGCACTTGTAAGAGGGAATAGCTCACACTAGCGAAACTAATATAGCTCGGATTCCTTGCTTACTCAGCTTGGTAAGAATTAAACCAAACAACTCAAAGCTCGAGTCACTACTTTAGTTTCAATTGGCAAGGTGCACTCAGCTTAGATGTAAAGTTCAGTGTAGCAGCTTAAGAAACAGCTCAAATATACACTCAGTCAGATTGGCTCGGATACTTTAGTGGTTTAGCTTGGCAATTTGTCAAGGTAGAATTAGCTCGGACGTCTAGGATACAGCAGCTTATATGCTTATACAGTCTAGATCTTTCACTTCACTTCGGTTCAATCAGCTTAGATAGAGCAAGGAGAAGCTTAGCACGGCTAGTAGCTCAGCATAATTCTAAGTTTGATACACATAACCAACTCGACTACTCAACACCTGAGTTGACACTTGTTAGCTCAGGTTGGAATTCACTAAAACTTGGTAATTCCTCAATCGAGCTTGGCACTTCTTGAAAAATGATTAGCACAGACTAAAGCAACATAAATCAATTTTTAGATCCGCAACAATATGATAATCCACTTCTACTTAGCAATTCCGAAAGGAAGGTTAGCATAGCACACAAGTTTTACACACACATAAGACAACTCACTTCGACATTTCGGATTGAAACAGCTTAGCTCGATAACTTTAAGTAGCACTCCATAGCTTAGAAATAAATCAGCTTGACTAACCCTAAGATAACTCGGTACTCCGTACTTGTTCAGCTCAGCAAAAGTTTACTTTAACTATCACTTATTGATAATAATAGCTCATTGGTACGCTGAAAAGGTGTTTAAAAAAAAAAATGAGCACAATACCAGCAAGTATACTGGATCGTATCAAGTAGTATAATGTTGAAAACAAGTGTCGATCCCACGAGGACTTAAGTAGAGTACTCAACTTGTGCTAGCTTTAGTTAATATTTAGGTAAATCAAAAATGGTTTTTTATACTAAAATTAAACTAATTTAACTCAATTACAATGAGATCAAAAGATGATTTGAAAAACTTATCAATAGAAAAGTGATGGGAAATCGAGATTCCACCCTAGAGATACTAATCAAGTTGCCATTGAGTTATATAGAGTAATATATGTATGGTTATTTCATTGAGATTATAATTCCTTAAATTAAGGATTCGACCTCTAATATAATCAGTCCGCTTCCGCTTTCTAATCAATAGTGGATTCTAGAGTATTATCATACATTTTCCAATGATATGACAATCTAATATCTTCAACCCAATTATCCTAATTCCTTAGTGATTAATTAGTTTTAGATATTGCATTAATCTCCTAATAATCTCTGATTGAACAATTAGACATTGCTTCTGCATTTATCTGAATTCTTTAATCAAGAACTCCAAATGAATTTACAAACACTCCCATGTTTATAACCTCTAACAATCACAACTTAGACAAGTCATAATTGAAATAGAAAGAGTTGCAATCTGAAATAAGCCATATTTATATTACTCCTATAACATAATTACCACAATCATTTTAGCAATCTAGGGTTTATCTCATTCCCATCTAATAAATTAGTTAGCCATGGAATTCATAGCATCAACATAATTGTGTATGAAGGAATTCATGATTCAATATAATTACAATGGCAACACAATTCTCTATGATAAACAAGAAATGCGAACGATCTCACCGATTCCTTATATAGATGAAAATTCTGGTTTGTACGCACTTTTCTCAAGAAATTCCAAGAGCTAAACTCTCAATTGAAATCCAAGCAACGTTTTTCAATCTTCCATCAATCTCCCGATGTAATCTCTCCAATTATATTAAACCCTCACTTCTCAATATCCAAGCAAAGTAATTCAAGGAAAAGTATCAAAAATCAGAACTCTCTCTCCTTCTCTCTCCTCTTTTCTATACATATATATACCTACGAAAAATACAATAAAAATTCTTTTTTTTCGTGCACCCCAGGTGTGTACCATGGTCGTGTGTAAAGCCGTGGTTGTCCCACTACCACGGCCGTGGTTCAAGGTCATAAGCTCCACTGATCGTCGTAATATCCACTGCTATTCATTAGCTGTTTTAGCCACAGTCATGGATCCTCCCTTACTTGCAGAAAGTCCTCATTCCTCTGAGTTTTCATGCTCCAAATGCAGTCTTTCCAGCTCCTTTTCTACCATTTGTACTGAATTAAACTTGAGGCAAATATATTAACTAGTTAAGTGTCAATTCTTTCAATTAAGCACATAAATCTTTAGGATATCGCTGAATTGCCACTAATAAAACAGGGGTTAAATTAGCTTTATCACTCATAAAGTTAGCTTGACACTTTACCGAATCTAAATCTTAGTCTTCAAAAGTCGGAGTTTGGCAGAAATCAAATCGATAACGAAAGAAACACAGAGTACTTTGGCTTAGTTTGGTAGTGAGTTCCTTCATTGTAGTTTAGATTGTTGTAAATTGGGGCTTGGTCACTACCCTTGTTACGCATACACAAACATAGCCAACATGACTACTTCAGGGCATACGATAGTGCTACTACTCGCGCATACACAAATTAGACATAGTAGCTCACTTGACACATCAATATATAACATACAGTTCTTCGTTATAATAGATTGGGACAACCTCACAACCAACTCTAGCAATTTTCCCATTTAGTCACGATGTATAAACCTAATCACAAAATTTGAGCACCTTTTTTCAGACAAATTGAACACCTTCTTTTAATCCAACTCCAGTAAGCAATACACCTAAACATATGAGTGTACATAGAAATGAACCTCCTTTGTTTTCACAATGAAAAATAGAGCACAATAGAAACAATATTTAATGATTTGTAAGTCAATATTTTCAAGCTTACTCCAGTCAAACCAACTCCATTATATTCACTTTTCTACACAATGGATTAAAATTATGACTTAGTACCCAATGGTAAGAAATACGACTACACAATTGGGATTACGAAATTTTATGTCCTTGCATCAAGATATCACAAAGAACCTTCAAATGATATAGCCAACGAGGGAACTTTAATACTGTAGCAAACCTAAACATACTGTAGTAGCTACGGAAGGAACACAACAGCTACTAATAGTAAAGCGAACTAAAACTTCATGGAACTTAATACGCTCCCTCATTAGAACCGTGCTTTGATACCAACAAAGCTGATGTGTTTCTGGGTTTATACATATAAAGAGGTACCACAACGAACAAGAAAATAAAATAAAATGGGGGTTTTAGTGAATCCAGGAGCTATCGAGCTGGATATGACCTACCAATGAGATCCAACATGGCCTACAACCTATCGGATGTGATGCACCGATCTAAGTAATAGGGTTGCTTGCTACAATCCTTGCTAAAGGGATTAATAAGAGCTAGAAGATAAGAGTTTTCCAAGAGAAAAGTCTTAAGGGTTTTTCATTAAAATATCAAGTCTATCTAAAACCTTATACAAATGTTCTATTTATATAAAGTGATAAAGTTGTAAATAAATAAAATGACTAAGAATGCCTTAATGGCAATTCTGTAAATATAAGATAAACATAAGGCTAATTACAAGTAAAATATAAGAAATAGAAAATCTGAATATATAAGTAAAATGGATAGCCAAGTGAGATCTTTGGGTAAGGGGTTGATGTTGAAGACCTTGGAGCTTTAGCCTTGGTGGACTTGAGCTTCTGGATGATCTATCTTGCCCGAAGCCGATTTGATATTCCCGTAGCTGACCTAACGTTATCGAGGCCGACCTCGAATAGTAAGATCAACCTGACATAGGACTAGCCAACCTATTTTGGTTTGACCTAGCATGGGTAAGCAAGCATGGAATAGTTAAATAATCCCAGCATGCCGAGCAGGTTTTGGCCAAATAGACTAAGGTGAGCTTATCGATCTTAGCAAAGTAGAGCGAACAGTTAGAGTAGGACAGAGCTATTAGACTAAGGTAGATCACACCTAAGTAAACTTAGAAGGGTAAAGCAAACCTTACTAAAGTAGGATGGGGTGAATCTAGTATAGTAAGGAAGACCTGGCAAAATAGGGTACAAATATAGTAGGTTAGGATAGAACTTGCAGAGCACGTCAGGTCTTCTGATATTCCTAGAGTTCATAAACAGGTTTATGGGAAAGCTCGGTCTGGATAGAGTAAGGTGTATTCAACTTTACAGTCTACGTCCTCAAATTGCTACCTAGAATCCTATTAGACACTCTTGCTTGGCACCTCTACTTAGCAAATACCCAGTATAGTCGCATAATTTGTTGTTTCTAACAAATGCGCCTCTAGTAACCTAAATGCCATGTGTCTAGTTCCTTACGTAAAAGGATTCACTATGCTAATCAATGATTTCTTTGCATTTTTATTTATACCCTTTTTGTCTTTTCCATTTTAGGTAGGTAACTCTAACATTTCGGGTATAAATCGCCTTGTACATGTAGCTACATATCATCATACATTGGATATTAAATATACTCTTCTCCCTTTTGAGAACATTGCTCCTTGTTAGCTTTTTTTACCTCACTCTTATCTTAACCTTTAAGTAAGGTTAGTTAGCAAGTAATCTCATCGGACTGTTATGTGTGATATATTAAGCTGTGTCATGAGTCCTTGGAAGTTCCTTAGTGCATTATATCTTAGAAGCTTTACGAGGGTTTACTTATTTACTTCTTCCTATTTTCATGCAATTCCCATTTCATTCTTCAAGCTTGTACTCACCCTTGTGACTAGCCTTACTAATCCTTAGATCGGTTTGTATTAATTTTGTGGGACCATAGGTCAAAGTACAATACAAAAAAGCAACTCCTAAGAAAAAGGAAGTCAAAACCACATGACAGTTAAAGAAAATGCCTCTAAAGGGAAAAATTTGTCATTTAATATCTTAAATGACACTCCAATAGCTAGTAATGAGATGTGATGATTGGATACTAAAGGACTAAAATTAGAGTGTTATCTCTAAAAGATCTAAATGTACAGGTTGAAAATAAAGAAGTTGCCTCAAGTAGTGTTAAGACCTCCACAAAAGGAAAAGCACCATTGGTCTCTTTTATCAAACCCCTCTTTTCTGTCGACAAGAAAAAAACCCTTAGGACTTCTTTGAAAAAACTTTCCCATCAACATACTTGAAGTAGAAATTCAAATGTAACTACTCCATGAGGGATCGTACAAACTGGACTAACATTTCGGTAGTCAAATTTGGGAGATTTAAAGGAATAAACTTTCAAGGCTAGTTTAGGTAGAAACCTAAGCGATGATCTTGCACTTAGCTTAGTAGAAGAAGTAGCAGGTACTAGAAATCTTGTTCCATTCGATCATGTGCTAGCCAAGAACATTCAATTGGAGCAATAAGATCATTTGAGTAACTTACCTACGTTTTGTTACAGTTAAGATGCTACTATTTTTGGGAGAACATTTTGGGCAGCGACATTCTACATATGATTGAATGGACATTCGAAGTTCTAATGGCGAGAGCATACCTCCAAGAGATCATTCCAACCAAGATTCAATGCATCCCATTTGTCATACTAGTATTGGAGGAGGGAAACAAAATAATGATGATCAATGCATAAGAAATGCAAATGGTGATGTTTTATGCGACACTACAACCATGCCAATGGAGAATGAAGATTAAATATCTTAATAAGTGGTACACTGCCCATTATTAGTATAAAATGACGACTTTGATGAATACCTCTAAAGTCCTTTCATAGAATGCTAGGGGGGCTAACTCTAAGAACCATTGATGTGTGATCCGTGACTTGAAGAGGCATTATGAACCCCAAGTTCTTATTATCACAAAAACAAAGATGGTACGTCAGGCAACCATGGATCTTTATGACTCCTTGGATTACAATTGCATGCCCATTATGAACCCTAAGTGCTTATTATCACGAAAACAAAGATGGTACGTTAGGCAGCCACAGATCTTTGTGACTCCTTATATTACAACCGCATGTTTTGTATGGAAGTGAAGGGGATGAGAAGTAAGATTTTAGTAATGTGGAATGTTGATTCAATGAATATTCATTCCCCCTACGTCTTAGCAACAAGTCCTCATGGAGATACAGGTATATAACCTATCCTTTTCTTAGTTTCTCTCTGCTATTTATGCTAGCCTAGTAAGGAGTATTAGATGCTTACTATGGAGTGAACTTTTTGAATGAGTAGATAAAATTTCTAGTGTATGGGTTCTTATGGGGGATTTCAACGAAATCCTTAGTAGAGAGGAAAAATTAGGTGTTAAGCATGAGGTAGGGTGGGGGTGGATAAGTAGGGGTAGGGAGGGAGGTGTTGGTTAAGTTTAGGAAATGAAATCAGCCAAGAACGTGCATGTGAATATCAAAGTTAGATGAACTCGTGTCATATGGTTGATATTGATTTTGTGGGGCTAAGGTTTACGTGGTTAAAAAGATCCAAAACCTTGTCAAATCTTATTCAAACACATCTTGATAAAGTTTGGGCCAACTATGATTGGAGAAGTTCTTTCCTAAAAGCAAAATTATTTCATTTGTGCTCCAATCAATCAAACCACTTGCCAATTCTTTTGAATACTTGGCCTTTGTTGAGTAGTGTTGAGTAAAAATTACGAACCTTTTGATTCCAACCAATGTGATTGGAACATCTTGACTTTAAAAGTATAATGGCAAAGTTCTAGTAACACCCTTCTTTTAACTATTTTAGTAAACTATAGGTGTTCATTAATTGTATTAGAAAGTGGTATAAGAAGGTGTTTGGTGTTATTGTAATGAAAAAGAAAAAGATTGTTGAGAAACCTAAGTGTATCCGTAAGAAGCTCTTTGAAAACCCAACATAAGAGATTATCAATAGAAAGCATAGTTTACAAGAAGAACTCTCTTAGATTCTAAGACAAGAAGAACTTCTATGGGTAGCTAAGGCAAGAGCTAATTAGGTTATTAATGGGAACTGTAACACTAGATACTTTCATGCTAGTGTAATTGCTTGAAGAGCCAAGTCCATAATTTCGGGTATATTTAACTCAACAGGAAATTGAGTCAGCAAGATATCAACAATGTAACATCTATTTGTGAGCTTCTTTAGTATGCTTTATACTATTGAATGTTCTTTTGTCTAGAGGGAATTGAGTGACTAGAGAAGTAATCATATAAGCTTAAGTAGGGAAGACTGTGATTACCTTACCTAGCCTTGGACTAATGGTGAGATTAAAAAAGCATTGTGATGCATCAGTAATCACAAATCACTAGGGATAAATGGCTTTCATGCAGAGTTCTACAAGAAGAATTGGGATGTATTAGGTGGTAAGGTTTGCAATTTAATAAAAAATATCCTCTAGTTAAGGGTTGTCCTAAACCAATTAAATGAGGCGCTCATTATTCTTATTCTGAAGGTTATGAGGGCAAACAAGGTGAAGGACTTTCGCTTTATAAGCCTTTGCACTACTATACATAAAATCTTTACTAAATGCCTAGTTAATAGAATTAGGCCTTTACTAATGGATTTGATAAGTCCAAAACAATCAAGCTTTATTCTAGGATGTACGACCAAAGATAATATCATTCTGTTTTAAGAAATTTTGCAATTAGTAGGCAAGAAATCAAGACAGAAGTACTGGATGGTAGTGAAACTTGATCTGGAAAAAGGCATATGACTATACGAAGTGGGACTTCATCGGGTTTGCTCTCTACTCACTTAATTTCCCTCCAGACTGGGTCAAGCTGATTAGTAAGTATATAGCATTTGTATGTTATTCACTGATCTTTAATGGTCCCATGCTAACACATTTTTCTACTAATAGAAGTTTACAACAGGGAGATTCGTTGTCACCATATCTTTTCATCATCGGGATGGAAATTCTAAGTAGTATCATTAACATGATGGTTTCATCAAGTAATTGGAAACCTCTATGTGTTAGAGGTACGAATATCTCCTTATCTCACCTTTTCTTTGTTGATGACATTTTGCTTATGTGAGAAGCAACAATGGAAAATGCATAGATAATGATGGATGTTATGTAAGGATTTGGGGATGTATCTAGATAAAAAGTGAGCCACTCTAAGTCTTGCATCTTATTCTCTCGAAACACTCCTTTTAGAATAAAAGATGGCACAATTGATATCTTTAGCATACAACCAAATGCGGACTTAAGCAAGTATCTAGGTATCTTGTTCATGAAGATGAAAAATTCAAAAGCTCTAACTTCAATTTTATCTTAGAAAAAGATGAGAAGGAAACTTTCTAGTTGGAAAGCTAATCTTTTAAGTATGGTTGGTTGTAAATTACTGGCAACCATGGCATTGGAAGGGATTGTAAGTTACTACTCCCAAGTGTTGCCCATAAAGAAGAATCTAACTACAAAGCTTGAGAAAATTAACTGAGATTTCATCTAGGGGGATATAGAGGTACATTGGAAGTTACACTAGATTAATTGGAACACATTTAAAATTCTAAAAGAACAAGGAGGCCTAAGGATTATGGATCTAAAGAAAAGAAACCAAGTGAATTTTATAAATTTAGCCTAGCAATTGAAAAGGAAAAAACTCCTGTAGAAATCTTTGTTAAAGCAAAAGTATAGCCTATTATTAAGTGGAAGGTAGAAGACTAGGGGCTCTGCATTCTTCTCAAAGTTGAAAAAAGTGAATAGTTGGCTTAAAGATAAGATTCACATAAAAGTTAAGAATGGGAAAACTATAAGATTCTGGAGAGACTCTTGGTTGAAAGGGGAATATATTACGTCCTAGTTGTAAGGACCCTTGAATGAATACGATGATTTTTAACCATTCACCAAGTCTAAGATGACGAGGAAGGCTAGCAAGAGAATATCATTGGATATCCACTGGACAATAACATCGTACAAAGGTTGGGAATCTTACATTCCACTACTCAAGAGGAAGTAGGAGACAAAGTGATGGCCATATGATTTAGATGGAGATTTAACTATGAGATCAGTCTACTTACAACTTATGAAGGAGGATAACCCATATTTGATAGGGAATAATTAAGGGTGGAAATGGAAATTGCCAACTAGCCTAAGTATACGACTCCTCATGTGGCGAATCTTACTTAATGGTCTTGCATCAGGTGATAATCTCCATTAATAAAGAGTGCCGGTGAATCCCATCTGTTCTTTCTGTAAGAAAGAGATTGAAACAGTATGGCATGTTTTTATGAATTGTGAGTAGACAAGAAGGATTTGGCAGGGATTAAATTTAGATTTGAAGCATGGACCATACTCATTTATTGATTTAGTAACCTAGATTGAGAACAACACCAAGAGAGCCAAATTAATTTGGAAATACATCAACCCTTCTAGGTAATTCTTTGTCCTTTATGCTCTAAAACACATTTGGAAATCGAGGAACAATAAAATCTTTAGGTAGGAAAGAAGGGAGGAGGATTGTTTTGGATCAATTAGAAGAGAAGCTTCAAAGTGGTGGATATTTAATCGTACAATTAAGCTAAACTTTATGTATAGAAGCCTACATCTTATAGTCCCCTATGTTAAACCAAGTTGGGTTGCAATTGCTATTGATGGAACTATGCTACAAAATCAAAGAATTTCTAGTATAGGGGCCATTTGTACAGATCATGAAGGAACGATTCTTTAGGCACTTCATAAACAAGATATTGGTCTTTCTCCCTTGGAGGTTAAGTTACAAGCGATTAATGAAGACTTACCCTTTGCTCATCAAAGGGGACATCAGAAAGTGATTTGCACATTAGATTCATAGTAAACTATAAACTAATTGCTCCATAATAAAGTTGATTTGGATAGTTGCCACTCTATCTTATAGGAAAGTAAGGAAGCTCTATCTCTATTTGATCATGTTCCATTATGCAGGGTTGCTCATGAGAAGATTGCTGCTGCTGATTTGCTAGCAAAACAAGGACTGTAGCACCCATCCTCTATGTTTTTTGTTAATCAATTACCCTTCTGTCTCTCTATAGCTATTGTTACACATAACGAAGACTTTATGGTTTATGTTTTTCCTACCGTAGAAGTAGTAGGCATAGGTTAATTGGTTTTTATGTTATGTTGGCTACTTGTTTATGAACTCGAGTTTGCTATTCCATTTGTTTGAATATATTTCCTTTCACTTAGAAAAAAAAAAATAACATATAAGGTGTTAGAGGCCTTTTTTATTATTTTCCTCGCATTATGTATTTTTCTTTTGGAATTTTTATAATTTTAATATTATTATATCATTTGAAAATATATTTAATTATTATTTTATTAAATTAATCATTTATGAACTAATTAGACATTGAAGAGTATTTGTTGACAATTAATATTGATAAATTGAATATGTAAAGTATAAAAAATGAAAACACACACACATACATACATATATATATATTGTAAAAAAGAATTAAAATGCAACTAGACGAAGAGTAATTTATGTTAACATTTTATTTAGAATGAGAAAAATCATAATAAGGAATTGATAGGTGTCATAGGAATTTTGGTCAAGGATACTCTCATGTGGCATTCAACACTCTTAAAACGAAATAAGAAGGCTAAATTGTGAATAACTCACAAGACAAAGATTTTAGTAAAGCTATGTAAGTGGTTCAACCCACTTTACCTAAAACTAACTTATGGGTCAAGCAAGTTGGCCTATATTGACCTGCTTTGCACATATAAGTTGAAATTGCCAGCCTAACCCACCCCATTGTAGGTTGGCAAGTTAAGTAGGTTATATAAGCCAACACACAACATTTAGTTATTTTAAATTCAACATTCCCATTATTAAAACTTTATATAACAATATCCATTTAAATTCTAACCAAACTAATCGTAATAATTTAGTTAGACCAATAAGTTTAAATGCCTATAAAGATGATTCATGGTTATCAATTTGCAAACTAAAAGGCCAACTAAAATAATAGTGCTCATTTGACGTTAATCAAGTGTTCCAAAATCAAACTTTTAATGAATAACATTATGAACCTAATAAAAGCTTAACATACCAACATAATTATAGTAGTATGTAAAAACTAATCAATCAAACAATAGTGAGCAATGATATAATTTAAGAAAAAATTATATAGGAGGATATCAACATTTTAAAGTAAGTTTAAATAAGGGATCAATGAATAAGAGATTGACATTTCATTGAGTGATTCAAGTAAGTGACTCCATTAACTCATGGTTATGATGCCATTAAATCAATTTGATGTGGTTACTAAGTTGTACGTGATGCATAAATAACATTTGCATAGTGCTTAATTGAAAATATAGAGAAAAAAACTTGGAAAATATGTAAAATTATAATAAAAAAGAAAAATATTAAAAAAAAGTGGAAAAAATTATATAAATAACTACTTATATTATAACTATATTATATGTATATAATAATATAATTAATTAAAAATTAGAAAAATTCTAGAAAAAAAGGAAAAGAACTACAAAAAAAGACAAAAAGCATAACTAGTCACCTCTTAGCCTTAGGTGGCCAACGCAACTACGAAACAACCAAGTCATAATCCACATCAAAAATTGGATTATTTGACCCATGAAGAGGCAATGGGTGACTGACCCTACCTTTGTAGGGGGTAAGGAGGGTGTCGCTTAACCCTACCTTAGTGGTAGGTAGCCATCCCTACTTGTAAATTTAAAAAAAGAAAAAAGAAAAAAAAAATAGTGAATACCAAATCAGGTTGCATGACTTGATTACAATGCGCGACTTGATTGTAGCTCGATCAAGTATTCATTGCTCTTTTCTTTTTTGAAAAAATTATTTAGGGTCAATTGTAGCCACCCATCATTAGGGTGAGGTCGCTTGGTGTTGTACTCTCCCTACCCCCAACAAATACACACACACATACGGCCACCTACTGCCCCTTAGTAGGTCGAGATTCACCTGGTTGTTCCATGGTTGTGTTAGCCACTTAAGGCTAGGGGTGGCTGGTGGCCACCTAGAAAGGATCGCACAACTTCTTAGGTGGCCATTGACTACCCCTAGCCACAACTTGGCCTTATGTGGCTAATTATACTTTTAAAATTTTTTTTTTGTAGTATTTTCCTTTTTTAGAAATTTTTTTTTCTAATTTTTAATTAACTATACTATAATATATAATGCATAATTATAATATAAATGGTTATTTATATAAAATTTTCACTTTTTTGTTTTATTTTTTGTTAAATATATATATTTTTTTATTATAATTTTACATGATTTTTTAAAAATTTTTCCATGTTTTATTTTCAATTAAGTGCCATATAATGCCACACAAACTCTATTTAAGCACCACCTACAACTTAACGGCCATGTTATATTGATTTATTAATATTATAACTATAAATCAACTAAATTTTTTACTTATACCATCTAATGAAATGTTGATATTTTATTTGAATTTTTTTAAATGTTATTTTTTTATTTAACTTACATCCAAACGTTAATACTCTTTTAATTTTTCTTATAGTTTAACATATACCTATAAAACAACAACAATATAACAATATCAATGATAACACATCTACATTATTATGCAACTAGGAGTAACAATGTTCATTTAACAATATTATATTATTAATATATGTGTACACATGCACACAATATTACAAATGTTACATCACTCACAATGACAATATTACATAAATAATTTAAGCACAATAATACCAACATCACAATGTCCATAACAACAATGTTATATCATTATATATACAATATCACTAATGTAATTATGATCATAATATAAATATTAGATTATTATAATCATATAAGCCCGCTATACCTTGTTGCTTGAAAATCGGAAAAGGAGTCAGTAACCTTCCACGAAGACGGAATCATATCGCTTATCTTCTTCACCAGTCGTTAAGTACAACATCTAGTCACCAATTTCCATACGCAATTCAATTAATGAGGATAATTAATATATCCAACCTCAACCTGGTGCTGCTTCTTTTTGTTTTTCTACACCAAAACGAGCACCGGAATTTGGACGAGATAGAGAGATAAGAGAAATTCGAATAGGCAACGGATAAGGGAGTCATTCTTCAAGGTTTCCTCTATTTTTTGAACTTTCTAGTTTGACCAAGAAGAGTGGGTGTGTTTGGGATCTTTATATTTTTTATTTTAATTAATACAGGTTCGTAATCCAAACTTCTAGCAAAAAATTGATCAGCAGGTTAGCTTGCATTAACTCATAGGTCAAGTGAGACAAGTCAAAAGTATTCACATTTAAGTAAATAAAAAAATTTTAGCCAAATCTGTTTTTTTATTCTTTTTTTTTTTTTTTAAATGGATCATCCCTGCAACTCGGACAGCTTTTACAACTCTAGATTTTAGAGAGATATTATGCTATTAAATTGAGAGTTGAAAACTAAGGGGCTAACCCCCGCATGAGGCTTACCCAAACATATGGATAATATTTATTGCTCTAGCAACTGTAATTGAATCCTAGAGATGTGCTTTAGAAAACAATCTCTAAGATAATGAATCTCTAAAAAATACAAGAAGTTATCTACAAGGATGATCGCTAGATTATAAAGTATTCTTATGACAAAAATGATATAAAAGTAACGTTTTTAACAAATTTTTCTACAAGTTATATAATAAAAGGATATAAACAAATCATCTTATGTTTAATCTAACTAATATGACTCATAAAAAAATTATGTGGCTTACTCACCATTATCAAATGGATTAATAAGAGAAATAGATTCAAAAGAATATAACCCATTCAATTTAATTGGTAAATTCATTCAATATTCAAAAGTTGTTACCTTAAGGTTTTAGGAGACCATTTATACATAATCAAACCTAAATATTGATGAAACATTGATAAAGGAAAGTACACATAAATAAGAAAACAAAATATAGGCAAAATAACTATAGTCAAATTTTTCGGGCTACATATCTCATACTTCTACAAAACAAAACTTATAGGATGTAGGCACTTAAGTAGAAGCTCTGATTGTAATAACTTAAGAAGTAGATTCTCATTCTAAAATAGAAACAAGCATAGGTGCTAAATTAGAAACATAAACTATTGTAGAGTTAGAAATAGAAGCTAGACTCAAATCAAAAGTGTGGAATTCAAAATTTAAGGTTGATTCTGATATCAATAAGCTTCATCCCTGCTCCTCATGGTGAATCAAGAAGTTATCTTGAAATACTTGTTCTTTAGGCAACAAAGAAACCTTTAGATGCTCCAAGCTAAGTTGTTTAAGCCGCTAATTCGAGCTTGAGTCATAGGACTACTATAGGCTAAGTTCTAATTCCCATCATTTCCTTATGGTTTCTTAAGAAAAGGGGGTTCTAGTTATAATTCAAAAACTTGTGTATATATTTTATAGAAATGTGAAATTAAGTAGGTAATATAATAACTAGAAGACATGGAAATAAGAGTATCATTTCCAAAATTTTACCTAAACATGATATGTCTAATTTGCAAGATGGAAGACCTATTGATATGGTTTTCAATTCATTAGGAGTATGAAGATTTATCCTTAGATCAGATGGATCTTCTTATTGCTCTTTTGCTTCCTCTAGAACATATTGACACAAATCTAATACATTGAAAGCTGTAGAAACTAATGTCTTAGAAGTTATAGCTCATATTTGTTGTCATCAATCCTCTTAAGAATTTTAAAAGAGCCATCAGTTTAAGATGCAAGCTTCAGAAGTATTTGGCCTAGAAACCTCTCATTTGTTAAGTGAATCTAGACTATGTCGCCTTGTTGGAAGCTCATATAATTTCTACCCTTGTTGCTATGTTTCTACTGCTTTGCAACTATCTTTTTAAGTTGACTGGTGACTTTCTGATGTAGTTTTCGAATCTCCATAACCTTTGTAACCCCACTAAAACTCTCACCCCTTGTGGGTAGCATAAATAGAAAATCTAAGGAATTGTAAGATTATATCTACAAACAACTTTAGATGGAGATTTACTAGTGGAATTATGTTTATTGCTATTATAAGCAAACTCAATAATAAGAAGACAAAGTTTTAGTCAATAAGATTCTTTCTAACAATAACTCTAAGTAAAACACTTAAGAGTACAATTAACAATCTCTATTTACCTATTAGTCTAGGATTGGAAAGAAGTGCTAAATATAAGCTTAGTACCTAGCTTTCTCCAGAGCATCTTCTGAAAGAAAATAAGGAACTTGACATATTTATCGAAAACAATACTATGTTTAGTTTATCACCTCCTTAAATTTTGTCCTTAGTATATTTTCTTAAATGAAAAAGTAAATGCCTATCATGTTATCACTTTACAAAAATTTAAAAAGATTATTTATAACATTTTAAAATTTAAGGATATATATATATATATATATATATATATTCCATGATCAAAATGAAGGAAGTGATTTACCATTTCTCCTATATCATATTTACAAGATTGACAATCGAGCTTTCATTTTCTCATCTTGTGCGCTCCTTCGCACCCATCAATATCAAAGACTTTTCAGAAAAATCATTTATTGGTATGAATTAAGAGGGAATGTCCCACTAGACGACATCCTGTCGGAAAATACATTTTGAAACCCTGTAGGACTAGGCATACAGAAGAATTTGCTGAACTTTAAAACAAAACCATTGTTTTCACATGTGCTACGCGTCCGAAATAATACTGGACAATAAGCAGTATCACGAGAATTAGTAGTATTATACTAGCTATTATTGTAATGCACGCAATGGAGTATTAATTATTAAATAAAACCTTTTTCTTTGTAATAAAACACTGCTTATTACAAGGTAGAGCATACATCTAAATCTATAATTGGTGCTAAACTAGTTCATAAACTTAAAACAATACCCGAATATTAATGTTGCTTTTATAATGTTCAATGGGAGAGAAAAAAATAAAAAAAAAAAAATAAGAAGAAGAAGAAGAAATTGTTGGAGGGACAGGTAATGCGTGCATCACTCTGCTCTGCTATAACTAGCATAGAAGTCCGATGGGCTCTATTACCATGTTTTTGTTTGAAAAACAACTTTCAATGGTCTAAAACAACAATAATATAATATCGATCGCTGATCACAAAATGATTCAATATATGTGATAAGCAATCAACACATAAGATGTAAGAGGTTTTTTTTTTTCTTATTTTTTAAAAATACGTCTAAGGGTTTCATGAATGATTTTGAGAGAGAAAAAAATATGAGGGGAAAGCATCATGATGATTTTTTATTTTTTATTTATTGTGTTTGAATAATTTGGAATAGACAAAGGATAGGGAGCGGATTGGAGAAAAAAGATTTAATGGGCAATCATTCTTTTAAATTCCCATACTGATATGTTTCACCATACATTGAATATAATATGTATGAGGACAATGAGTAATTATTCTTTTAAATGCCCATAATGATACGTTTCACCATAGTAAAATATGGATGTTGGCCTTGTCTTCAAGGAAAAATTCCGGCCGTGTGAAAACCTTAAAACACGATACTTTGTAATTAATATAATGAATAGTGTATTTGAAATTGTGCCTTGAATCATTATTTTATGAAAATGACGAAATACTACATGATGTCTTTCTTTTTTTAAGGGGGAAAAAAAGAAAAATCATGGTTTTGCCTCTACAACTTTTATCTGCAATTTTTGTGTATATATATATATATTCATAAACCAAAAAAAAACAAAAAAAAAAGAGAGCTATAAAAACATGACCCTTAATTATATCCTTTTGCCATATTTTGAGTCAAGTTTGCAAATTCGTGACAATTAATGAGTTTAATGAATAGTGTTGATTTTTGGTTAGTACATAATAACTAATCTAATAAAATGAAGTTATTAAATGAGTTTAATGAAATAATATAATTAAAAATGATAACTATAGAAAAAAAATTAAAAAAAAATTGAAAAATTGATTCAAATGCTAACTTACGTTTTTGTCCACCCCTAAGCAGGAGGCAATTGGTAGCCAAGTGAGATAAAGGTTGTTATTGGCTAGTGAATGAATTTCAAGAGTGGTTTGTCAAGAGACCTAGCAATGGTAATAGATGGTTGCCCATCACCTTTTTAAAAATGAAAAGAATAAACTCTTAAAAACTTGTGCAACATCAATGGGTATTTAACATTTTTCTTTTTCTTCCCTTCCTTTTTTTTTTTTTTATAAATTTTAGAGGTGGTAGACATCTACCCACTAGCAAAAACTAAAGAGTGGTAAAAAATAATATAGCACCTCATGTGACTCATCTCACTAGTTGTATAACTATTAGATGACTTTTCCTTATCGAACTAATTAAAAATAACAGGTAGGAAATGATATAATTTGTCATGGTATTACAGTCCAATTTGAGGGTGATCCTATTTTATGTTAGCATTAGCACATGTTTGTAGTAATTTTGATAAGCATAAAATAACCAACCAACAGTTGAGGATAAGCACAAAGTCTCCACTTATAAGTTTTGTGCTTATAAACACATTATTGAACCATAATTTCTTCAACTCATGGACAACATAGGCGGTGCATCTTTAATGCTTCTATGAAGTGATTATTCTTTTTATATCTCATGCTTATCGCAAATTCATAGCGGAATTGCAATTCCCCTCATGCATAAGCTGGTCTTTCTAAAGGATATACATCTATAACCAATATCTTACTAAAGAAAGACATAGGATCTAACATACTTATAGCATCCACATTTGATAGAAAAAAGAAAAAAAACCCATGCCTTTCTTTTTTCTTGTGCAAACTTTACTATTATAGTAGAATATGTAGTGCCTCTACATCTTAGGGTGCCTCACACAAACTTTAGAGTTATTTACATCATCCTCATCACTTTCTTTACAATAATCATTAGAAGGATCTTGGATGATCAACTCTATTCCATGCTTTACACTTCAATTGCCCTTAATGAGTCACCCATGTTTAGTTACCACTTGATTCGTGAGTCATAACCATCACCTATGAGTCATAAACTTGTGAGACATCATGATCATCCAAATCAAGGTTTAAGCAGATATACATTTATTTCATAAATTTAAACAAAAACGTATGCAACATCACCTGTGTTGCGCAAATATTAGTAACTCCTCAACATCATCATTATTCTAGATGGGTGTATTATGGCAATAGGATAGTCCAACTTCTACTACTATGGACTAAATCAATAAAAAATTTCTTAATATCAATATGCCGATTTAGAAATTGCTCATAAGTTGTATCAATAGGCATTGTGATCACTTTAACGGGATTCGTATTGCAATCCTTCCTATTATATTTATCCATAGTATTGCCAATAGGAAAACCAAAGATTCTAACTTTGCCTTACATCAAAGTAAAGGCAATTCATTATGCATTATTAACTACTAATATGATATGAGATTGTAATCACACCCACATAAGAACTCACTAATAAGCATCCAAAAGTATTTATTATTGCAACAAACACAATTTACATAACAACTAAGAAAATATATCCACATAGTGCCTTAAAAGCAATTTATAGAAAATTCTTAAAATCATGCATGCCTCAAATTCGTATTAATTAAAATAATGTTGATAACCAATATAAAGTATTTTAATCTACAAGGCATAGAGACATAAGGGAAAAAATCTAAAATTAAATGGTACAAAAACCAATCATCTCACAAACTTTTGGATAAATAAGATAAAGATACATATAAGTAAGCCTAATATAAATCCCTTTGCAATTTATCAAAAAGTTAGTGGAGAAACTATCTATAGATAGTTGATTTTAGACTACTTAACTTCTATTGGGAAGGAAACCCTAGAATTCTAAATTCCCCTTCATACTTGCCATGTGGCTGTGAGGTCTAAAGGGAGCTTATCCCTCATCAGTATCATCACCAATAAGGGTAGGCAAGCCTTGATTTGAGAACATAAATTGAACATAACCCTGTACGGTTTGCATTATGATTGCATTCCCTTTCTTATCCACTTTTAGTGTAAAATTTTTCATTTGTTTCATTCATGGTGTAGATTAAAGGGTATAGTTTGGTTCGATTTAACTATACAAATAGGAATGAATTTTTTTAATTGGTTTAATTTGGTTAATAGCTTGATTTAAATTTGTACATAACCCTTATTATCAATGCTTTATTGGCCAATAAGTTGTAAATATAGTTTACTCTCTTCACTTAATTTTTTATTGTCTAATCATTGGAAAGGAATTTGAATAGCCTTCCATACACAAAGCTTTTCCTAATAACTATTAAGATAACTTATAAATACATCATTTAAACTACCAATCTAGTATGAGCAAACGCTCTAAATTCATAAAGTGTGATTTCATCTCCTCAAATTTTTGAAATATGCATGTGCTTCTTAATTTGTCATTAAAGTCTTTATTCTATCACCATTTATAGTATATTTACCCATGGTTTAAGATTCTACTAATGGTTTGAGTTAGAAAGGATAGAAGATAAATATTGACAACAAATTTTTTTGCGAATGAAACTAACCTTCCATTGACTTTTATACACCGAAAAGATGGTGAAGTTACCTTTTGGAAGAATAAGAGGTATATTAGTATCTGACCAATAATTTAGGAGGTTTTATTTGTATTTAAAATCAACCCACTAATTTTGTATATACCTATTACTTTCAACCAATATTATTTTGTGTATCAAAGAAAAAAAATATTATATGTGATAGTTTTATCATGAATGGTCTAATAAGTGTAATCTTTGCTATATAGGTAGCAAGAGTAACACAACCAAAACATTACTCTTAATTGCAGTACCAATCACTATGGCGGCAGTGCTCATCATCTTCTTGAAATTGAAAAGAAAAAGGAAAGGGAAACAATTGCCAATTACAGAAAGTAAGCTACTCTTCTGACTAATATATCAGGAAAGATCCTAATAGTTAAGTTTTACTATTTTCTCAAAGTTTAAAAAATTCATAAGGTAAGAACTTAACTCTCTTGTTTTCTTCTCACAAATTGTGTGTAGCTGTTGATGAAATTGACAGTATAGAGTTTATGTAATTTGACCTTGCTACTATCGAAGCTGCAAGTTATGATTTTTCCAAGGATAACAAAATCGGACAAGGTAGATTCGACCATGTTTACAAGGTAAGAAACATACTTATACACATATAAATAAGGATCAATGATGATTTTATTCTTCATATTATCAAAATCTTATTAATGGATAGAATATAATCTTTTATGATGTTGTAAATAGCCATCTTTATCTTCTAATAAAAGTGTATAGCAAAATATGATACGATAATATTATGATATGTTGTTATAACCAAATATTATGATATCATAACCTACATTTTACTTGTTTTGTTGTTCCCTTAGGGTAAGCTTCCTAATGGACAAGAAATCACAATAATAAGATTATCGAGAAATTTTAGATAAGGAGAGCAAGATTTCAAGAATGAAGTCAAAATACTTGTAAGGTTGTAACATAAAAATTTAGTTAGACTTGCAGATTTCCGTTTGGATGGAACAGAGAAACTACTTATTTATGAGTTTGTACCAAACTCAAGTTTAGATCACTTCATATTTGGTTTGTCATATGTTTACACATTAGTGCTTAGTAGTTATTATTCATTATCTACTATTTTCCTTTCAAGAAATTTAGAAGGTATTTTATACTATGGTTCTAATTTTGTAATTCTTAGATCCTATCAAGCGCCAAGTACTTGATTAGGACACTCATCACAAAATAATAATTGGCATTGCACGAGGGCATCTTTACCTGCATGAAAATTCATGACTTCGATGCATCCATCTTAATCTTAAAGTTAGTAACATTCTATTAGATTTTGAGATGAATCCTAAGATTTTAGATATTGGCATGGTAAAATTGTTTACCTTAGATCAAATTCAAATAGACACTAGCAAAATTATTGGAACATAATAAGTGGAAGATAAGTTAAATTGATTCAACTTGCTTTTATTTATTATTTTAAAATGATGATGAAGAACTTGAATTATTCTTTATATTTCCAAATATGTCATATGCAATAGATACATGACATTAGAGTATGTTATGCATAAGAATTTTTCACTTAAATCAGATGTTTTCAACTTTAGAGTATTAGTTTTAAAGATTGTAAGTGGCCAAAGAAACAATTGCTTTCATCATGGACAAACAGTAGAGGACCTTCTAAGCTATGTAAGTATCCTAAAACAAATTATACTAAGCATGGCGAAATTAGAGAGAAGGTATAATAACAAATGTTGTTGACCTCATTTTGGGTTTCGGATCAAGAGCTGAAATGGCACATTGTGTTTATATTAGTTTATTGTATGTTCAAGAAAATGCAGTTGATTGACCTATTATGGCTTTAGCAGTTCTCATGCTCAATAGCTATTTGACTACTCTTACAATACCATCTGAACTAGCATTTTTCATGCATAGTAATATTACATTAGATATGTCTATTGCATAAGAGTATACTTCTAGGGAATCGAATATGCAACAATCAGAGAGTAAAATGGAAAACATATGAAAAAATGATGTTTTCATAACGGAATTTTATCCATGATAAACTATTATGATGTTCCTTTGGACTAACCCTTTGACATGATGATACAATGATTTCTTAAATTTTACTACATTTTTCTCATTCTACCTTTCTAAGCCCAATGGTTTCCAACTATTTCATAACTTGTAAATTGTAATATGTAAGTCAAGTTAAGGTTATCCATGTGATTATGTAGGTGAAAAATACAAAGCATAAATACTAAACATCGGATATGGCTTAAATTGTGATTATAGACAACTTGTAAGTCCTTGAAAAAAACCATATCTATATTCTTGTTATCGAAGAGAGTTGATTGATAACCAAATAAAATTCTTTCCTAAAGTTTCTCTCCTCTTGAATTCTGACAATATTCATGGGATGCTTTTCATGGGAAAATATCACATCTCGCTTTAGCACGGAATGCACCATTACACAGGAATACCTATTGAAAACTTAACTTAACCTGTTCATTCTTCAAAAGACAATATTGTTTACATAATAAAGAGGTTGCTACATTAGAGTCCAACTGGATATTTGCTATAACTAATGTATACAACATAATATTTACATAAAAATATAAACCAGCTTTTTCCTTTGTTATCTTCACAATAATAGGATTCCTGATTTAGTATAAGTTCCATACAAAAGTTGCTTACTCTGACCCATGCTCTCAGTATATATATCCCCCCCTTAGCGCTTGGCCTTTCACAATACTATTAACTTGAGAATAAAATATTTTATCCCCTCAACTAAAGTGAGAGTGGATAACAAACAACACTATATAAGCAATATCACCTATCACAGCTAAAACATTTCAATCATACTTTGTAGGTTCAACTTTTCATATGCATTCACCTAACTGGGCATTTATTGCTAGTAATGCAGCATGCTATGCTTATACACATCGCATGCATTAGTATCGATATTTTATGCCCTCTAATTTTCATCTAGTTAGTCAATATAATCGGGCATCTAGATATAATATGTAGGAAATTAGGACAACAAGGAGCTGCTTAGGAGTAGGATCCCTTCTAAATTGGACTATACACTATAGCCTATCATTATCAAAAAGGGAAATAAGGAACTACTTAGGAGTAATATCCCCAACTTTACAAAATTAGAGTACATACTGTAGCTCACCAAATCAAGTGGCAACATTGCCAAATTAGACCATACATTGTAGTCTACCAAATTTGACTATCAAAATAGTCACAATATTCAAGTAATGCAATCTATATACTTTTAAAAATTGACTTCATAAAGTCATACTTTTTCCATGATCACTTAGAAGCCTCATTCTAAAAATTCTGACCTGTAGGTCCCTTTTTGTACCATACCATGCTATGTTATGATATGATATGTAATAGCAACTCAAAAATATCAATCAACACAATCAATCTTTAAGTTTTATTCAACCTAGTTATTTGATTTTAGTTTTCAAATTCTCCTTAGTGGAATTTTAATATCTCACTTAGGGTTCACTTAGGTGAACACTTAGAAGATTGAGTTAGTAATTACTCAATTTTCCTAGTTATCACAATCAATCGTAAGCACAAATCATCATCCAACATAACAACATAACATCATAACAATTTAACAAGGATACAATTACTATCATTCAAAATCATTACATTAGCATTCACTATAGTAGCATATCAGTTCACTCAAGATATACTCATATTCAATCAGTACAGTATCAAACAGCATGTAGTGTTATGAGTAGCAATATATTTACTCTAAGCATGAGCTAGATCCACTTACTTAGACTTGTAGATCACTTAAGACCTATGCTTTCATGCGAGGTTCCTATTCACCTAGTTCACCCATGGAACATATATGTATTACCAAGTTAAATTATAAACCGGATACAACAAAATTACTTAAACCTATAGTTTAGTGTATCCTCTAACTTATCATCTAACCTATCTTCATGTCTATCCTCTAAATTGGATCTATTTTATAGTTCTTAAAACTGACCAACATGTCTTCATGGAAACATCGAGTTTAAATCATGTAGACATCATGAGTATTAATGTTCTTACTTATTATTACCACTCTCAAGGGCTCCTGTTGAAATGGCTTATATCTGTTGAGCCACAAGCTTACCTAGTATTAATTTTATCCTAGCCTACCTTCTCATCAACTCGAATTCTTTAGTTAAAGAAGTTGTTGTATAGTTTAGCTATCTAATCCTCTCGAAACATGTAGGTATCCTCATGAGCTTTAATCTAACTCACCATTAATCTAGTGTATGGCACGTATCCTCGTAGAGTTATCATTTGAGTGATAGGTAATATTTTAGACACTTTCCATCTACGTCATAAGCTTTTATTTGGTTTTAAATTAATATCATATTTGCAAATATTGCATTTTAAGATGTATGATACCTATATTAACAATAAACATATGTATACGTATGCTTATATATATATATTAAGTGCCATATGCATTTAGTCAGATATTGAAATTCTTAAATGTATTTTAGATGAAGAACACTAGCTCCATTTTTCTAAAATATAACATTATATTTGCAAAATGTAGGCATTAAATAGCTCATAATAAATATTAAGCAGAAAAAAATGTTTTATTTAATTTTGTTTTCTTTTCTCGAATCACACCTATAGGTTTTTTTTTTTTTTTTTTTTATATATCAACCAGTACGCTATATAAAGGAAACACAAACTATAATCCAAATTAAAAATACAATTTACTGCAATAATTGAGCTTAAAAAGGGATACTTACTCTGAATTTCTATGACAAATCCAATAACATGGAAAGTTGAAATAGATGACAGACTCTAAAAACAAACCACTCCAATTTTCGACCTCAGATGAAACTTAGGTATGACAAGGTTATTGCATGACCAAATGTGAATGCGATGAATCTATAGCCAAGAATTTGCAACCAAAATCCTTTTCCTACGTACAAATGGAATTTTATTATTATTATCCTTTGTTGGTTTCAAATGTTGTTCTTCTAAAATTCTCCTTCAATAAACTATTGACATTCCTTTTATCATTGAAGTTAGTTGGTGAAGAAAAACTAACTCACTACACAATTGTCATTTTGCCATTCTACACTTATCTTATCCTAATATGCTAAGCTTATGTATCCATTTTTCAGACCATTTCTAATGTTGACTCCTGGTTTTAGATGTTAATAAGCTGCTACTCAAAAAACTGTTAGGATACAATAACTTTTTAATTGTTTAATAATACTAATATTGTAATCATAATTTTACTTATTATTAATAATTCAACGATGTACATGTGTATCAATTAGAAATGAATATACCTATCCTTAAATAATATGATTTATTGAAATATCAAATTTATAACATCATTATAGAAATCGTATCAAATTATGCATTGTGATTGGATTGTGTAGAAATAAGTTCAAACATAGTTTCTTTATGTGATTCACTCCTTAATTCCATTTTTATTGAATTTCACAGTTTAGCATATGGAACTTAAACAAGTTATCCTTTACGTCATTTGTTGACTATGGTCATACTCTTAACACAATAAATATTGCATTTCAAATCGCCCATCATTAAAAATAAATGACTAACCTTGATCATACTTACCGTAAAACTCTAGAATATTACTTAAAGCTTAACAAACTTAAATTTCAACATCAAAACTCACCTTGATCGATTGGAGTTGACTCTTAAAATTGTAAGAACCATACATCAAGAATCCATAATAGTAACTTTTAGGAGGCAACCGTAAAGTCCAATGGTGTAGATGGTGCTGTTTTAATTTCATACCTCACTTCGGTGCTTTTAGGATCAGCTATGGCATCTTTTTTTTTTCTTTTTCTTTTTCATATATTATTGTTCAAATTAGGGAATTAAATTCTTTTCGTAAGCTAATATAGTCAGCCATAGCCATGTGGAAAATTTTGCATTAGTCCAACTAAGCAACCATCCGGGTGTTAGTTTGAAGTTATAACACATATACCACTTCATTTGCTATAAGACATATGAATACTACACCTCATCCACTACTCTAGATGGTTCAATTAGAAGTAGACAACTAGGTACTTTTCTCCCCCCCTCTCTCTCTCTTTTAAGTATCTTTCATCTTAGTCCGTGTTAGTTCATTTTTTTTCCTTTTTTTTTTTTGTTATTGTAATCCCAATTGGCCATCCATCATGCAACTCCAATAGACAAATTATATGAGAATAACAAAAGGAATTTGATGTTTGATTCTCATACACCAATTTCCTACTTAATTTATCATATTACTTATTCATGTTTGCAATTCATTTATTGATATAGTGATCATATTTTTTTAATACAAAGTTGGTAAATATGCTACCTCTTATAAGTTGCTCACATGTACCGCGTATACGTAAAAGAGTAATTGTATTTATTTTATTATGTACGTATTTTATGTTTGTAAAATAAGTTATCACCTATATTAAATGAACAATTATAATACATGTATATTTAAGCTATCTATTTGATGTTCACAATTAGTTATGCACTTACGTAGGTTGTCTGGACTATTTATATGTCATTGTATTTCAGAACCTGAATTTTGATTTTCTGATAGTAAGTTAATTTCTTACTTCTTACTAGGACCTTCTATGTCCTATCTTTAGATAAATGTTCTATCTTTAGATAAAAATAATTTATTGTTCTGAGTCCACACCACTTGGTTGAAGAAAAGAAAAAAAAATTACAAAAATGAGGTATGTAGGAAAATATACCTAGATATACCATAGTTGAAATTGCTTCTTAAAGAGGTGATTTCTACAGGGATTAATTCTTCTTAGTCCCTCTCCTCCCTTATCCTACATGCGAGTAATTCTCTTCCTAACTCTCTCTCTCTTAAGCTATCTGCAAAATCTCTCTACCAAATCCACCATATAGGTTCATTTTTTAACGAATCAATCATAGAATCACAGAAGTTATGTGGTATAGGTCTCTATTATGAGAAGTTTTTTGGAAATAGGGAGACAATCAGTATACTATCCTTACTTTCTCTCTCTAGACATTAATATAGGAAAAGTTATCATTTTTACTTATTTTAATCCATTTTAAGTACATGTTTTTTGAAGAAATAATGTTCTTACTTGATACATGATGGTACATTGTTGTCTACTAGTAATTTTTGGGCAAGTGAGTACATTCTTCTGTCTTATGACATATAATTGAAGTGAATAGTTTTCTATTCTCCACTACCTATAAGCTAAATTATTTTTTTTTTTATTAATTTATGTTCGTTAGTCAAGTATATATATGTGCCATATTTTTTTTTTTTTGTGTGACGTTAATGTTTATATAATTTTCTTTGTCCCAAAACATTGTGTTTGTTATTTATTATAGTTTATGTGTACATGTATATAGGTACTGTATTGTATGTACACATGTGTATTAAGTAATAAGTGTACAAATAATTATTGTTGAGGGGTATAGATAATAAATTGGCTTGCGAGGCAGTATAACTTCTTTATTTGTTTCAGTTAGAGTAATTACTAATTCTAATGTCGTTAAGGGATTATGATAGTGAAATCAAATTAGGTGATGTATTCATGAACTTGAGTATAGTGTGTCTGCTAGTATAAGATAGTATTTTTACACGCACATGATGAAGTTTATGTAGTTGATGTGGCAAACAAGTGTACAGTAGATGATATGAGGTTGATTTGTCATGTTAGTGGAAATATTGTAGAAGGACAAGATGGGATATAGTATGATAGGCGCTCGAGAACAGTAATTGGAGTTCCATTTGGGGCCACGTATGATTAGGTAGTTGGATTGATATGTAATCGGCTTTGAATTGACATGACAACACACTGCTTATATGCTTCCACATCATAGAGATGCACTATCCCGATTGTGTAGCTCGATAGTTTGGTGGGATATAAGAGATTCTAGCCCACCCTGATACTGGATGGGTACTATACGATATTGACCTAAGGGGCATGATGGAGATAAATTGGGCAACACAGCATGTAGATTAGATAGCACATTAGGAGGATTGCTGAAATCGGATAGTTTAGGTCTGACCATCACCTGGTATACATCCTAACTATGTTTCCTCGTACCAATAAGTAACCCGTAAATCCATTGACTGGTCAGGGGCTTCCTTAATGTGGTGCGTACAGTTGCTTTTTCAATTACCTTTTTGTTTTTCTATTTATATGCAACTTAAACTTTTGTGTTTGGAATGTAGGTGAAATTCATACATAAAATGTCATACATGTCATATGAAGACATAATATTTGAGTAGCATCGAGCTAATGACCTCATCCAAGGGATCATTAGGCTCCACTTAGGTGACCTAGCTACATCCAGTCTTGATATCAACTAAAATGACTCCCTACCAGACGAGCCATAACGAAAAAGGGGCTAGCAGGGAAGTAGTTGTCATCGAGTTAGAGGTTAAGGACATAGATAGCTCGGCGTGTAGATTCATAACAATGCTTTTCCCCCACATTTCTCACTACCAGCATCTCTTAGATCGCTAAGATTTGAGTACCATGGATCATTCATTAAGGAGAGCTCTAGAGATCCTATGTGCTATACCTCTATCATGAGGGAGACCTCTACTAGTCAGCTCCATACCCCCCTTACACTATTGAGGAGGCTAATTAGAGATCCTCAATACGATATGAGCAAAGGAGTCACATAGATGTACCCTTCTCTAGTCCCTATGCATGTATCGTTTTTGGGTGCTTATAATTAAGATGGTAGACAGATCACCCAATTGCATGTAGCTCAAATGGTTGAGCCATAGGATAATGTAGAACCCCAAGATGTTTGGCCACTGGCTTAACGATGGTGCTAACATTATTAAATTTGGATATTTTACTTCTAATTTACTTTCTTTATTTTCAAAACACTATTTAGCTACTTTGATAGTATAATTACATTTCCTACAACGGTTTCATGTCTTCATAATTTTAAGTTATTAACGTGTTTTGATGTCGATTTAAAACGCATATCCGTGTATTACAGAAAGAGGATAAAATCAAATATCTCACAAATAAATAACCAGATAGAATTTGATAGATCGATTAAATAAAAAAATAACCATTTATAGAATATCGCGTGTTGATTACTTTTCAACTAAAATTGCATATGGGCTCAACTAAATTTAAAGTAGAGGGATAGATTAAATGAAATCGCTTCTGGAAGAGGCAATTTCTGAATGCATAGAGACAATTTCTAGGTGCATTGAAATGACCTCTTTAAGAGGGGATTTCAGTTAAAATCGCCTCTTTCCTCTTTAAGAGGCGATTTTAGTATATCTATATATTTTGCCTCTTTAAGAGGTGATTTCAACTATGGTAAATTTAGGAATATTTTCTTAGGAGCTGCATTTGTGTAAATTTTTTTTTTTTCCTTTTCCCTAGAAATTAATGTAGCAAGAGAATTCTAATAAGATATATATAGGTGTTCTAAAGTTTGACCTAAAAAAATCTAATCAATGTTAACAAAATATTTATTATCATTGTTTTATAAACCAATACTAATTCTCTCGTATAATTAATGTAAGACTTCACTTAATATGGGAATAACATATACATATATATGTACATATAATGCACATATATGCATAAATGTGTATGATTAATTAATCTTATGACATTTACGCGTATATGTAAATTTGCTAAAAGACCATAAGTAGAGTTCATCATGCTTGTGACGGATGTCTTGTGCTATATGGTCCTCCTATGCTCCAAACACAATCTTTTTTTAAGCTAGTATTACAGGCTGCTTCCTTAAGCCCATTTTTTTATGTTTGTAAATGTATATAAAGACTCATTATATATAAAACCCATGACTAAGGCTGTAAACTCTGCAAATCTAGTTTTTTAGTATAGAATCGAATTTGCATGTTGTAGGTAATTTCTCTAGGTCAATAGAGCTAGTAAATTTAAAATTGATTAAAATTTTAATTAGAAACCCAAAATAAATATGAAAAACCCTAACTTATTAATCAAAACCCTAATCACATATAAAACCTTAAACCCTAAATATGTGTAATTGCAAGAAATTGACCTCGAACATGATGAAAACCCCCATCATGTATAAAAACTCTAAAATAAAAAATTTAAGCTTATAAATATACCAATTTACTATAAAAGCAATAAAATCCTAATTTAGCTAAATAACTGAATGATATATCAAATCGTATGAAATCATTAACGGGTGATTAAAGATAACTTTCAAATGCTAATAATTGTCTAAGTAGTATATTAATTTATAAAATTAATAATATTATTTTACAATCATTAATAACTATATAAATAAATTAGTATTATATGAATTTGATTATTTGAGCTTAATATTATTTTTTAAGTGCTACTTATGTGACATATAGTAAATGCTAGTTTTATATTTTATAATTTTCTTTATAATTATATTATTTATTATTCTAAATAATATATATAAGATTAGGGACATTTATAGAAAATTCAAAAAATTATTTTACTTTATTTCTTTGATTCTTTACCATTTACTTTTTCCTTGTCTTCTTTCTTAACATTTCTTATTATTTGATTTTGGTTACACTACACGTATTGTTCTTCTTGTTTATTTGACGTAATTATATTATTTGTTTTATAGTTTGACGTTGTTTCTTTTTGCCGTTTTGCTTACTATTTTACAAATAGATTTTGATACTATATGCCATCAGTTCATACGTAATCATCTGTACATTCTTATTCTTTTTACTGTAACTCTTATATTTATTTTAATTATTCATTTTTTTTTTCACATCCTTGCTACTATTAGTACTCATTTTATTTTGCTCAATACGCTTTGAATTATTTTACTTATTTAGTACTCACTTTTATTTATTTACATTTTTACAACTACTTTTGTTTCTATTTCATTGTCAGTTCTTCTTTACACGTTTTTTTTTTATTGCTTTACAATTTATTTAATTTGTTTCTTGTTTTTGTTTTTCTTCTTTACATTTGCTACTTGTGCTTGTTCTTCCCTTAGTCTCAGTGACTTCTGTCGTTGTTTACTATCTTCTCATTATTTTTATTTTTTATACTATTTTTACTTCGACATTTCACATTTTAAACATTTTTTTTTTCATTTCATCACGTTGTTTCAGTTTTTTGCTTTATTTCGTACATGACCATTTTTACTTAAAGCTCTCACTCACATCATATTTGCTTTATCCATGTTTTATCATTCATTTTTTTACTTATAATTAACATTACACTTTCTTTTACACACATTTGTTTCAACTTTTAGATTTTTCTTTTTTTTTTTTATTTTGTTACTATACATTTCTTACCTTTTATATTATCTTTGTTATTTATTTTTTAATTTTTTTACTAAATATTTTCTCAGCATATTTATTTATTTTTTGTTTATCTATAATTTATCTCATCTGTGGCAATGTATATCTATGTACACTTTTTTTCACAATTTATTTCTTCATACACATTTCAATTATTCTATTTTTTACTCACACATTTTCACACATGCACTATACTTATCATATTCGTTTTTTTGGTAATTTTTGTTGCTCATCTATAATTCACATACGTTACTTCTGCATCTTTGTTTTTTTTTTTTACATTGCAGTACATCAATCCATTGTGTCTACTTATTTCTATTCATTTCTGATTACTATATTTGTATTTCATTTTTATATGCACACATTTTTATGCCATTATTATTTTTCTTACATTATTTTAGTGCATACTATAATATTTTCTCATCTTTCACCCTATCAATTCTTATTGATGTAAATCCCATAAATCTAGCTTTTTGAGTATAAATCTAAATTCGCATGTTATAGGTAATTTCCCTAAATTAATAGAATTAGTAAATTTAAAATCGATTAAAATTTTAATTTAAAACCTAAAATGAATATGAAAAACCCAAACTTATTAATCTGAATCATAATCGCATATAAAACTTTAAACCCTAAATATATGTAATTGCAAAAGATTGACCTTGAACTTGATAAATCCCTTAATCAGGTATAAAAACTCTAAAATAAAAACTTTAAGCCTATAAATATCCTTAATCTTATATATAATATTTAGAACAATAAATAATATAATTATAAAGAAAATTATAAAATATAAAATTAACATTTACTATTGTCACATAAGTACAACTTAAAAAAATAATATTAATCTCAAATAGTCAAATTCATATAATACTAATTTATTTATATAATTATTAATGATTATAAAATAATATTATTAATTTTATAAATTAATATATTACTTTTACAATTATTACCATTTGAAAGTTTGGCGTATTGTTCAGTTATTTGGCTAAATTAGGGTTTTATTGCTTTTATAATAAATTGGTACATTTATAAAACTGAAGTTTTGATTTTGGGGTTTTTATATATGATTAGGGTTTTTATCAAGTTCGGGATCAATCTTTTACAGTTGTACATATTTAGGATGTAAGGTTTTATATGTGATTAGGTTTTCAATTAATAAGTTTAGGTTTTCCATATTCATTTTAGGTTTTAAATTAAAATTTTAATCGGTTTTAAATTTACTAGCTTTATTGACTTAAGGAAATTAACTACAACATGCGAATTTAGTTCTATACTTAAAAAGCTAAATTTGCAGGATTTATAAAAGTTCTTTTATATAAGAGATCTCCATTAATAGATGTCCATTACATTATAATCTAATACCCATTCTCTCCAAGAATTAATGTAAAACTTAAAATGTATACATATAATACATATATATATATATATGAACATATATGATTAATAAATCTTATGACATTGATCATACATAGAGTTCATCATGCTTGCAACGAATGTCTTATGTTCTATAGTCCTCTTATACTCCAAACATGATCTTGTTCCAAGCTAGTGTCATAAGTTATTTCCCCAAGCCTATTTTTTACGTTTGTACATGTATATAAAGACTCATTGTATGTAAAGCCTAAAACTAAGGCCTTATCCATTTCTAGAAATGTTTTGGAAGTGTTTGAATACATTGAACCTTTGTAGAAGGGGTAATTGATTTAAGGTAGGTAGGAATGTATAATAGCTGTTAGCACACTTGTCAAAATCACAATTTTACCCTTATGATTCTTTAAGTTTGCAATTTCAGGAATCTCTTTTAAGTTAAATTGTGTATAAAATCATTTTCGCATAGAAATTTAGGTTTCTAATGAAGTTTACATATAAATTTGGTAGAAATTTACATATTTTACTGAGTTAATTGATTATAAATGTCTAAGTTGAATGAACTAAAAAACAAAAGTATATAATGAAAGTTTTACAAGCTATCAACTATTAGGGTTTTATATCATCTTCCCTATCCTATCTTTATTTTTTTCCTCTTTCTCTCTCTTTTTGTCTCTTATTTTATGTTTATAGCCTTTATCTAGGTTTTAGCTCTAATAGCATATATTAAAAGAAAAACTATATACTTTAATTTATTCCATCAATAATTTAAAATGAATTGAAATGTTTAGTTTTCTTTAATTCATTACTTTTTAAAAAAATGGAAAAAATTTAGCTTTTTAGCTTTGACTTTATTTGTCCTTCTTCCATACATGGTATGTATTATTACGAATTTTTTTTTTATGAAAAAAGGACTTAGTTTTTTTCATTTCTTTATTTCCATAATTTATTTCAAGTTTTAAATAATTACTATAAGCATATCCATAGTTTTTTTAAGTTATTTTGCATAAATTATAGAATTTTACGTTTTTACTTTTTTTTTTTCACATTTCGATTTTGTAAGGCTCACAACCAGTTACTTAGGGTTTCGATCTGCTGAAAGATTCGATCGAGCCTAAATTATAAATAAAGCTAAAAATATAACTAAAATGATCCCGTAAGTTTAAATTTAAGAAAACAAGCAATAAAATAAAAGAATATAAAAATTCTAAATTTTAAGTATATAACTCGTTATTTATCGAAAATGCGTAAAATGCATTCCGATAATTAACGAATCGCTAGAGATATATTATATATATACTAAAAATCATAAAATAACCTAAATAATATTTAGGGATATTTATTTGTACTACATATGAATTTAGATATATGTAGAAATACGCGTAATTACTTAAAATATGCGAAATGTGATAAAATAATTAAAGAAAATTCATAATTAATTAAGAAAAAATCAAGAAAAATATAGAAAAATGAGATAAAGTCCAGAAGTGGGGCATAGCAATCTAAAATTGAAGAAAAAAAAAATCAACCAATTAAAATGCAACAAATAGAAAGTGGAAAAAAGAAGAGATAAGGCAATTGTCTTCTCTCATTAATGCACAATAATTTCTCTAAAACTCTATAAATGCTCCAAATTTTTCATGAGCTCATTTCGTCAGTTTGGAGAGTGAGAAAAATGGAGAAAGGCGAAATTGAGAGAAAAATTAGGGTTAGGAAAAAAAAAAAAGGAAAGCTGTGCAGTTGGGGCTTATAAGGAAAACTTAGACCTAACGAGCAGTTGGGAGTGGATGACCACCACCACCGCACGGTGGTGGCAGTGCCCAAGTGGGCTGATACACCCATGGCCATCGATGGTGGTCAGAGCCACCTAAATCGGTGAGTTCAATTTCTAGCCCGATTTGGTGTAATTTTGTAAAAATAGTAAATATTCTTAGAAAATTATGAATTTTGTTATTTTGGAATATTTTTGNAATCTCAAATAGTCAAATTCATATAATACTAATTTATTTATATAATTATTAATGATTATAAAATAATATTATTAATTTTATAAATTAATATATTACTTTTACAATTATTACCATTTGAAAGTTTGGCGTATTGTTCAGTTATTTGGCTAAATTAGGGTTTTATTGCTTTTATAATAAATTGGTACATTTATAAAACTGAAGTTTTGATTTTGGGGTTTTTATATATGATTAGGGTTTTTATCAAGTTCGGGATCAATCTTTTACAGTTGTACATATTTAGGATGTAAGGTTTTATATGTGATTAGGTTTTCAATTAATAAGTTTAGGTTTTCCATATTCATTTTAGGTTTTAAATTAAAATTTTAATCGGTTTTAAATTTACTAGCTTTATTGACTTAAGGAAATTAACTACAACATGCGAATTTAGTTCTATACTTAAAAAGCTAAATTTGCAGGATTTATAAAAGTTCTTTTATATAAGAGATCTCCATTAATAGATGTCCATTACATTATAATCTAATACCCATTCTCTCCAAGAATTAATGTAAAACTTAAAATGTATACATATAATACATATATATATATATATGAACATATATGATTAATAAATCTTATGACATTGATCATACATAGAGTTCATCATGCTTGCAACGAATGTCTTATGTTCTATAGTCCTCTTATACTCCAAACATGATCTTGTTCCAAGCTAGTGTCATAAGTTATTTCCCCAAGCCTATTTTTTACGTTTGTACATGTATATAAAGACTCATTGTATGTAAAGCCTAAAACTAAGGCCTTATCCATTTCTAGAAATGTTTTGGAAGTGTTTGAATACATTGAACCTTTGTAGAAGGGGTAATTGATTTAAGGTAGGTAGGAATGTATAATAGCTGTTAGCACACTTGTCAAAATCACAATTTTACCCTTATGATTCTTTAAGTTTGCAATTTCAGGAATCTCTTTTAAGTTAAATTGTGTATAAAATCATTTTCGCATAGAAATTTAGGTTTCTAATGAAGTTTACATATAAATTTGGTAGAAATTTACATATTTTACTGAGTTAATTGATTATAAATGTCTAAGTTGAATGAACTAAAAAACAAAAGTATATAATGAAAGTTTTACAAGCTATCAACTATTAGGGTTTTATATCATCTTCCCTATCCTATCTTTATTTTTTTCCTCTTTCTCTCTCTTTTTGTCTCTTATTTTATGTTTATAGCCTTTATCTAGGTTTTAGCTCTAATAGCATATATTAAAAGAAAAACTATATACTTTAATTTATTCCATCAATAATTTAAAATGAATTGAAATGTTTAGTTTTCTTTAATTCATTACTTTTTAAAAAAATGGAAAAAATTTAGCTTTTTAGCTTTGACTTTATTTGTCCTTCTTCCATACATGGTATGTATTATTACGAATTTTTTTTTTATGAAAAAAGGACTTAGTTTTTTTCATTTCTTTATTTCCATAATTTATTTCAAGTTTTAAATAATTACTATAAGCATATCCATAGTTTTTTTAAGTTATTTTGCATAAATTATAGAATTTTACGTTTTTACTTTTTTTTTTTCACATTTCGATTTTGTAAGGCTCACAACCAGTTACTTAGGGTTTCGATCTGCTGAAAGATTCGATCGAGCCTAAATTATAAATAAAGCTAAAAATATAACTAAAATGATCCCGTAAGTTTAAATTTAAGAAAACAAGCAATAAAATAAAAGAATATAAAAATTCTAAATTTTAAGTATATAACTCGTTATTTATCGAAAATGCGTAAAATGCATTCCGATAATTAACGAATCGCTAGAGATATATTATATATATACTAAAAATCATAAAATAACCTAAATAATATTTAGGGATATTTATTTGTACTACATATGAATTTAGATATATGTAGAAATACGCGTAATTACTTAAAATATGCGAAATGTGATAAAATAATTAAAGAAAATTCATAATTAATTAAGAAAAAATCAAGAAAAATATAGAAAAATGAGATAAAGTCCAGAAGTGGGGCATAGCAATCTAAAATTGAAGAAAAAAAAAATCAACCAATTAAAATGCAACAAATAGAAAGTGGAAAAAAGAAGAGATAAGGCAATTGTCTTCTCTCATTAATGCACAATAATTTCTCTAAAACTCTATAAATGCTCCAAATTTTTCATGAGCTCATTTCGTCAGTTTGGAGAGTGAGAAAAATGGAGAAAGGCGAAATTGAGAGAAAAATTAGGGTTAGGAAAAAAAAAAAAGGAAAGCTGTGCAGTTGGGGCTTATAAGGAAAACTTAGACCTAACGAGCAGTTGGGAGTGGATGACCACCACCACCGCACGGTGGTGGCAGTGCCCAAGTGGGCTGATACACCCATGGCCATCGATGGTGGTCAGAGCCACCTAAATCGGTGAGTTCAATTTCTAGCCCGATTTGGTGTAATTTTGTAAAAATAGTAAATATTCTTAGAAAATTATGAATTTTGTTATTTTGGAATATTTTTGTATGTAGTTTTTAGGATAAATATTATTTTGATGAAAATATGTCCCATGATATATGGTCCTTAAGAAATAATGTAAAACCGAGCATGTTTCGGTTTAGAAATAAATGACCTTAGGAGTATAGTTTCGAGCTCAAAATTTTTTTGTAAACTAATTAGATGATATAGAACAGTGCTATAAAACTCGTTTTCAAAAATTAATTTTCGAAATTTTTAGATAATTTTTAGGCCTTAAAATGAGGCATAAAATGGGTATGATACTTGTAACATTTAAGGTATTAGATGTAATTATTAAGTTAATTTTATAAATTAGGGTAATTAGGTATAAAATCTAATTTAAGATGAATTTAGACATTTTGAAATGATAATTGATGTTGGGAGATGGTAATTAGAATGATAAAAGTATTAGATATATATTATGTACATAATAGTAATAGTACATAATACACAATTATTAGAAATATAATAAATAGAAGATATTATAATAAAAATTGATGTTATAAAAATAATAGGGATATATGATAAATTTGATAGAAAACTTAAATTTAGGTAATTATATGAAAAATATAAGAATTTCTCATATCAGGAGTAAATTCGATACACCAAATAAGAATTTAAGTGTACTGGGTGGAATAAAATACTAACTAGGGGTAATGATGGTATTTAAGATATCTGAAAGTAATGTGATTAATTTCACATTATGAGTTGAAACGAATTTCTAAGGTTCAGGTATAAAGCAGTACTTAGAAATCGAACTAGAACCTAATTTACAAATTGATACGGAAACTGAACCTGAACCTAACCCCAAACCTAGAATAATTGTAAAAGATTTGAGAACCTAGATAACTGGATATATTAAACCTTAAACAAAACATAACAATAAGCGTTATAGGATAAAACTAACTTATAATAGTTATATGAAAAACTGAAACTACGTTTGTGTTATAAGGATGATCAGCGATGGCCTAAGCGAGTTAGACCTTGAGCGAATGAGCGAGGAGTCCAGGTAAGTTGGGATTAATACGATGCTGTATTTTGGAGGTTTAAGATTATGCTTGGTTGTACTTGTTAGATAGTTGGTTGTGTATATGTGCTTGATAATGAGTTATGCTATGATTTTATTTGTTGTTCTGGCTTGTATTGTATGATTTATATAAAATGATTAATCACCTTAAACTGGACTTAATCAAATATACGACTTGTAATCATAATTGGACCTAGATGGCAACCCATTAGGGGAAATATAGGATTCTCTAGCCAAATACTGACCCCTTCGAAAGGGATAGCACAGGATTGCGTAGGATTGCGTAATGGTCCTTTCTTCCTCTTTAGTCGAACTAAGTGATAGGTGAGGAGGTCGCAGTGAGAGTGAAGTCAATGGTTCGAAGGTAGTTATGAGAGGAGCGGTGTCTCCATTGTATAAGCTTAGGTTTGGTCGTAAGTTATTGCATTAACGGTAACTCCCCAACCCAAATTAGAGCGGACGCAATTTGTCTAATCTTACGATGGGTCGAATAACGTTGTGCAATGTCATTTGCTTGAACATGTATTGTACCTAATAAGTTGATTAATAACCTTGTTATGTTTATGGTATAGTTTTAAGTCCCCTATCCTAACTTATTGAGTTATGGTTGCTTACATCCCTATAGACGTCGTATAGGTATTGGCTAAGAAGTGGCATACAACTACTCTAAAACTAGTAACTACTAGATCCTGGGGAGTGAGGAAAAACATTTGAAGAATAAACATATATTTTTAAGGTCTAAGCTTTTATTTTAGAACTTTTCATTTCTGAATAATATAATAACTAGGAAATATATTACGATATTACGATGAAATATTGTAAATGTTAATTGTAATAACTGAATTTCAGTGTATATATATATTTTCTCACTTTCTTAGGTAAATAATTTATTTAAATTACAAACTGTTTACTTCAAAGTGGGTTAGTCATGGACGCCTTGTGTAGATCAAGTCTAGGATAGCGGCTGTAAAGCCAACTTCTATCTTAAAATGGTTTATACGGCGGGGCTGTTACAACTCTGCCGCTTCGGGGTGTAATAGATTCTACCGACCTTCTAGTGATTCTTGTAATAATTCCATTGCAATTGAAAATAAGCTTTGCCATGGAAGAATTCTATATGATCAAGAGGAAAAGAAAGAGAGAGAGAAAACTATTTACAGAAAGAAAAGTGTGAAAGAATGACTGTTAGTTTTCTTGTTACTATTACTAGAGTATTTATACAATAGATGTTAGCGAAACTAATCCTAAATAGTCATAACTAACCAATTGAATTCAATAAATAAAGACTATACAATATCCTAAGTAGATGCTTCTGTTAATCTATAAGTCCTAATATTCCCCCCTCAAGTTGAGCTTGATTGAAGAGCTAACTTAGAAGAAAGATAACAAAGCTGCCATTCAATTAATGCTTTGGTAAGAAAATTAGCAATCTGTGAAGCAAAAAGAACTTGTGTGAGAGAAAGAAATCTAGATTGTATATGGTTGTATATAAAGTGTATGTCGATGTCTATATGCTTTGTATGACTATGGAGACATGGGTTAGAAGCAATGAGGATTACAGATTTATTGTCATAATGTAATTTGATAGGAAAAGAAATAGAGAGTGCAAGATCATGCATCAAGTGAGAAAGCCATTTTAATAGCCTTACTCTAAGCAATATAGTTTGTTTTGTCAAATATAATGTTCCCAATAGACATAGCTGGATTATTGAATCCAAGTGATCGGTAACCGTATTCATGTTGTAATTCAAAACACAACCTATCATATGACAAAAGATGAACAATTCAACAACTAAAGATTACTACTTGATGGATAATACTTGGTTAGTGACTCTAATACCATGTAATAATTCCATTACTATTGAAAATAAGCTCTACCATGGAAGAATTCTATATGATTAAGAGGAAAAGAAAGAGAGGCAGAAAAGTGTGAAAGAATGATTGTTATTTTTCTTGTTACTATTACTGGAGTATTTATACAACAGGTGTTAGCTAAACTAATCATAACTAACCAACTGAATTCAATAAATAAAGACTATACAATATCTTAAGCAGGATGCTTTTGTTAATCTATAAGTCTTAATAATTTTAAGTAGAATCGCAAGTTTGATAACCTTAGCTATTAGATTAGATAGATCTAGATCGTGCATTAATTGAGTCTTCTTATATATAAGGGATCACGCGCTCATTTGTAATCCATCTAGATATACAGGTTTTATTCTTACTTGAGTGATTTTCTCTCTCTAAGTGAGTGTAATCTTGTATGTTTATGACAAGAAGGATGACTTAATCTTTCTTCAGAGTATTGAAAATTCTAAGTACTGTATGTGAGAGCTAGTAAAAACTTTGCACGTGACATTAGCATATAGGATAATTTATACGATTCATTCATTAGGTCATATTTATAAGTGATGTTTGATATGGAAATATGAGTGAAGCACATAAACATTCTACGAGTATATATTTAGTCGATCCCATCAATATCAAAGAACTTTTAAAATACAATAATAAAATAAAGGATAAATTGCAAATACATGACTTGTGCTTGTATAGATTTGCAAATAGCTGACCCGAGTTATTTTCCATGATGAACAACTAACTCATGTTTAACTCTCATCTTATTCCATCCAAAAATTTTGTTAGCAACTATGTGCTTAACGCGTGTCTACTAAGAAATCCTTAAACCCAACCTTAAGAAGAGGAAAATGTGTTTGATCTATAAGAAAATCAAAGAAGGCCTGCTTTTATGTTTATATATCACATGTTTTATAGATAAATAACCAGGCTTTAACATCACAATTAGGACAAATCAAACAAATAATTACCTTCTTTCTGATGATTCGATTACATGATTTAGTTCCACCCATACCCATGATTGAAAAGTTTAATAATATATACCTTTACAATATCAAAATGGATGTGCACTAAATTCCTCCTAAGTATGAATAACTATTACATAAAGAAGATCACTTAGAGGGTGGAAAGCTGAAGAAGTTTTCATTGTTAAAATGTTATCGTTTATGTCTTCTTTGTAAATGTTGCCAAACCTTCCAAGCAATCTCTTATGTATAGTAGTAATTCATGATACTCTTCTTTTAGGTCCAATCTTAACTACCATACTTATTTCCCTAGAGACCTCCAAAAATGTAAGCCATTATAACTAGCACAATTCAATGGATGTCTAAAGAATCATCCTTATAGTTATCATATTGGTCTTTCTCTTCTCTAGGGCATCTCATCATCATTTAATAGGACTACACTTTTCTAGTACTAAAACAAGAATGGAACAAAAAATACATTTGATTAATCAAAATGAGCTTATTTGTGATTGGCATTTGGATTTTGCAAGAGAAGATACCTGACTTAGGTAAGAAAAATAACATTATTTTGTTGAAGAAGACAAGAAGTTGGTTTGGGGTGCTTTTACTACACTAACATATTTTTTGGATAGGACAAAACCAAGTTAAACATGAGTTAGTCATTTATCAAAAAAATAAAATAAAATAACTTAAACCAACTATTCATAAAAGTATAAAAACACATATTATGTTTTTGTAACTTACCTTAAAATAAAGGATTGGTATAAATTGATACGAAATTTCAATGTCATGGTCATGATATGCATTTGAAACCCCCCTAATAGACTATGTATATATAAAAGGTTGCTAAACTTCGAAACAAAAGTCAAGGACTCACATTGTTTCAACAAAAGCACAAGCACTCCAAGCAAACTATTGGTTAAAATTAATGTTGAAGCAACTAATATGTTGGCTATAGCTAGATGTTTGTTGACTATGTTTTTACATGTATTTTCATAGAAATGAAAGTAATAAGTGCTAAGCCATTCTCAACAAGTGAATTTGGATTGGGCTTTTTTCCCTCTATTTCTATTTGTTTTTTAAAAATAGTTGTAAGTAATAAATATCAAATTTTTTTTTTTCCTTTAAAAGGTGAATTGTAGAGACATATTCTTATATTCGAGTCTTGTATGCTTAGCTCGAATATTTTTAAAATTAAGCATTTAGACCTTTAAATCCAAACAAATATTGCATTTCAACTTCTACATAACCTTTTAGTCCTTGATTTTATATAGTATCTTTATTATTTTATTCAATGATAAAATAATAAAATTAGGTCTATAAGTACAATTTTAAACATTTTGATGATTAAACACTCAATTTCAAAGAAATGGAGGCTAAAAGCACTTGAAGTACTAAGCAGATACTCTTAGGTTTTCTTTCTCTATTAACACCCTAAAGGATTACATCATAAGGACTAACGTAAAAAGTACCAAGCTATGAGAATTTTCTAATCTATTTGGCAAAATTAATTGAGCTAAGTGTTAAAAACTATTAGTAAAGGTAAATACGAACAATATAAATAAATCAACTAAGATGGTCAACAACAAGAACTAAGATGAGTTTTTTAATTCATGCTTTGTTTCAAGTCATATTCAGCATTTGAGTTCAAAACAAAGAGATTTAATTGGAATCAAACATTGATAAAAATACTTAATAATTGCTTTGGGTATTAACCAATCCAATCTAACAACTAACCTACTTTAAGTATTAACAATGTTGAGCTGAATTGAATTTCAAAGAATAAAACCTTGTATTAGGCTTTGTTGATGTTCTCATCATCTAGAGTCTTTATGATGTTTATATAAATACTACACCCATAACTCATCTCTTAGATGTTTTTGGCATTGAATAATTATTTTCCAAAATCGATCCCACTAAGAAAAATATCATTTAGGATAATTCGTAACAAAATCCTCGTAAGTGCAAGAAAAAACTATTTAATTGTAACCCATACATCTACAAACTCTAACTCTATGTTACGTAACCACAAATAAAGATTTAGCTACTCATTTTAAATGGATTATAATTATAAATAATTAAAAATACATCTAATGACTTTAATAATCTAATTAAAAAATGTCTAACAAGTGAAATAAAGTAAGAAAAAGCATCATAAAAAGCAAAACTAAGTAAATTAACATTAATAAACCATCAAGATTAAGATATCTTACTACTTCTATGTTAATCTATCGTTAAGATATCTTACTAATTCTATGTAATCTATCACTAACAAGAGTTGTTAGTGTCAATAGTACTTTTTCACCCTTTGGCCTCTTCATGGTGATCTTAGTCTATAACCCATCAGTCTTGGGAAGGAAAGACCATAAACAGTTGTGGTAATGAGATCAGATATAAGATGTCCTTCCTCAAATCCAAGATATAGAAGGACTTCAAAAAATCTTATGAAATCAATTTGTATCTCCTCTTTTCTATTAATGCCTTAGACCCCCTAAAGGTAAGGGTTTAGGAATCTTGCCACTCTCTCTCTTTCTACTCTTGGTTGGTTTATTTACAACTACCAACTAACTTAAGCATTAGAATACACATACTAGATACACCTCCAGCATTTCCCCATAGCTTATGTTTGCTACTTTTAAGACCTAAATGAGTCATATCAAGTTAAACACTGGCCCAAAATGCTCTATCGAAAATTCACCATCAACAATTAGTATTTTAGAATACACTAAGGATTACTAATGACTAATGATGCTAGGGTTTAATGTATATTTATAGTCCAACAATCACATTAATAATGCATATACTTTGTCCATATCTTATGTGGCGAGATTTGGACAAAGCCCTTTAATATTTGACTATGATTGTATATAATTCACCTTGTTTGAATCTCCTTTATAAGATTTAAAATGAATCTTTGTCTTATATCTTTATGATGGGCTTTAAATCTTGTTCATCATTCATAAGACATGGAAAAATGGTCCTATTTTATGGAGGCCATTTGATTTGAATCTCCTTACATGAGATTGAGACAAGGCCTACTACTTTAGTAAGGTTCCAACTTTGTTCATGAGCTTTTAGATTGATGTTTTGGTGATCAAATCCTTCATCATTTCCTACCTCATGTTCTTTCTTCTTAAGCTTGATAATTTTTTAATAATTTAAACTACAAAACTACAATAAGTCCATAAAATAGAAGCAATTCTTTGGGGATTAAAATGTAAGAATTTTCAAATTATTTGTTATTCCTTGTGTAATGGCCTCCTTTACAAGTGTCTGCTAAACCCATTTGCAAACCTGTATTATTTAAACTTAGTACCTAGAGGAAAGAGCATTTTGGTATCCTTAAAATAAGGAAAAGACTCATTTAAAACATTCCAACTTTGACCTACATTATTTGATTCACAAACATTTCTTAACATTCATAAACCATAAATTCAATCACCTTCCCAAGAATTGAAGTGCATATCTAAGTGTCCACTAGTAATAAGAACCTTATGTATCGCTTATCATATAAGGAATTTAGACATAGCATTAACATATGTTTCTATAATCATAAATACCAAAGTAACCATAAACAAAGCTACTTAGACCATAGACTTATTCATTATCTTTAAAGTCTTGTCTTCTCAATAAGTATAGCTATACTCATTTTAGAGTTCATGTGCACTTCACTTTAGTACCTATATCCTAGTTATTCTCCTAACCTATTCAATAGCTTTACATATTTGGTGCTAGTCAAATGCCCTTACAAATCATCTCATCAAAACAATACAAGTGCATGACTTAAGATACCCATCTTGACATATATATGCATATTGCAAAAGCGTTACCTAAACACTCTAAAAGCAACTCTCAACACACTCTATTTCCTAAGTCCATGCTCCATGTCATTTCCTAGCTTTTTCTTCAGTACAAGAGGTTAGAAAACTAATCCTTAACTCATATTTAGAGCTTATAAAGCATTGCTAAAGCAAAATATTCAAAATCAAAGTAGTTATAATAAAATCAAGCAATTACATAACCAAATTCAGATCCTAAAACCTAAGCATGAACTTAGAAATCTTAAAAACACTTAGTAGACATTCTAATGCACATAAAATTGAATTGCATTGACTAGTATCCTTTAAAACTTAGATAGCCACAAAGGACTCAAAGAAGTTAACCAAAGAGAGTTGCAAAGGACTCAATGAGTTTAACTTGGAGAGTTGCGAGAGAATCATGATTTAGAGAGTCAATAAAGACTCAAGATCTAGAGAATTGTGAAAGACTTATGTTTCAATCTATATGCTAATAAGTAAGCTTCAAAAAATAAGCACTTTTAATATCTAAGACGAGAATCTCTACAAATATAACTTCTATGTCCTCTCCTTCCATGCCATGAGTGTAGTTATATAGTTCCCAAGCATATACTTAAGCAAATTTAGTAACTAGAGGTAAATCATGTCTTAAGATGATAGATGATTGTGTAATCTCAACCAAAAAATTCTTAAAACAACCAAGCATGAATCTAAGAGAACATAATACAAGAGTAGCTAATAATCTTTAATCTAATCACAAAAACATAAACTAGCAATTCAATTTATGAGTTGACTTAAGTGAAATCTATTATAAATAGAACATACCAAGGAATCAAAACACATTTCATTAATATACACTTCATGAGCTCATTTTCAAGATCAATCACAAAACAGATTGCCATATACCAACAATAGTATAAGTAACTTCAAGTCCAAATCTCAATTAAGTAGAAAGTCCTAGATATTCACTTAGCCAAGCATATTTTACTGATCAAGGGTATCCTCCGTCGATGCGAGCTTTTACCCCTACCTACTTTAGCCACCACTACGTTGAAACCACACGCGTTACCAACCTTCAACCACTTAAGTGGCTTAATTGCTGGCTTCTCTTGATTTTCTCTTGATCTTGCTACTTTTAAACGTTATTGTCTTTGCGTGAAAAAATTTCTTGAGCATAATTAAAGGATATGGGTTGGTGAGGCCTTTTTTCTATTTCAAGAGATTATTTGTATTGTTATATTTAGAATAACTAAGTTTTCTTCTTCTTCTTATTTTTTTTTTCATTCCTTAGATTAAGATACAAAAGCTGATTTAATAATCTCACTTTAGCTTACAAGATACTTGGATGGACTTTCCTTAAGTTTATTTCATTTATTAAATTAATTTACTAAGTTATAATCCAACTTACCCATTTTCAATTCAAAACATGCGTATGTTGAAATTGTATATAATATCCATTCTATTTGTTACTATATATTAGGTAACATTTAGTTGTCAGAACTAGAGAGGACAAAGAGACCTAAATATCACAATTATAAGGAGTATAGGGTAGTAGAACTCTATTGTACTATATTTGATTTATATAGTATTGAATATAAATTTTTATAATATTCCTTATTTGATATACATAAATATTGGAGTTGTTATTGTATTTTGATATTTATACTCTCATATTGTTTAATATTTATATAAGTACATTTTTATATTATCTAAAAATTACAAATTGAGTGGATTTTTGAATTCACATGATTCAACAAATTATATACAATATTAAATAAAAAGCTATAAATTTTCTTGTAATAAAATAATTAATTTATTATATTATAAACTAGTAAACTACAAATTACACAAAATATTAAATAATTTGCTAGGAATTAAAAAAGGAAGAGAAGGGAAAAAAAGAATAAGAGTAATGAAGGGAGGAATAAATAAAACGGAGAAGAAAAGAAAAAATAATAAATTAAAAATTAAAAATAAAAAGAAAAGAAAAGAAGAGCTGCATGAGCCATGTCTTGTGCTTTATAGGAGGATATTTTGAGATTTCAAAGTTTGTATTTTTATTAGTAAGTAGAGTTAATTTTTGTATTGTAATATAGAGAGGATAAATTTTGAGCATTTTATTCAGTTTTTTAAACCCCTTTTTGCCTAATAACCAAGTTAAAATTGTATATAAATCATTGGACAAAATTTATCAAGTCCAGTCTCACAAATTTTGTACAATCGTACTGATATCTTAGTAACATATTTGACAAAATAAATATTAATATGTTTTCTATAAATAATGACCCAAATGCTATATCACAGGAGTAATACACTTAATTTGTGAGGCCCAAAAATTTTAACAATAATAATAATAATAATTAGTTCATCGACTAGCGTGTTGAAATAAATTTAGGAAATTTTCGGCCATTAACGATAAATAGATATCTAAATAAATAAGAAAGTTGAAGAATAAATTGTCGGAGCCGCACTAACTTGGGCATGCGAAAATAATTATAAGGACACTGCCATATGTATTTTACTATTACAATAATTGAAACTTCCATGAATAATTAATCTGGATTAAAAATATCTCCAAGGATCATAGCCCAAACCCGTGGACAACAATCAAACCTAAGCAAACCCAAAAATTAGCTTAGTTAGGCTTCATAAAAGCCCAAACGTAAAGCCTGGAGGATAGAGAGGCAATTATGGGCTAAATACTTAACAACCATGGGAAAGCAAAGCCAGTTTCACACATCCAGAGAGAATGAAGAAACGAAGACCTGAGAAATTTGAAATTTGAAGTCCGTAACAAAGAAAATCGGTCGAGGGATAGAGCAAATAACTTGGACATCTGTGGAGTCTTCCACATGGACCAATAGCGGTTCATGCAGTGAAAACCACCATGCCACTTGTTATAATCCCTGTCACGGCCTATGAATTAAAAATCTAGACTAAGATCATCGACCCCACACAACAGTACCCATCCTCCCTTAATATTCCGACTGTTCATCCTCAGTAAATCCATTTCTTCTCGTCACTTCTTCTTCCACGCAAGACAGACAAAGCCAGTCTTTTTCTTCCGACCCCACACTTTCACTGACCCATATTTCACTCGGCCACCTTCGCCATTTTCTTCCTCTTCTTGCACATAAGAACCCAATTAGGACAATAAATTCTCCATCCAAGTAATAAAGAAACATACCCGCATGCATGCATGCACGTTGTCACCATGAGCACACACTTGAACATATAACCAGACTATGGGAACACGAAATAGATATATACATACACGTTTACACATGTTGAAGTATTTAACTACGCCATAGCTTCCTTAAAGTCCATGAAGCAAACATTATACTCCACGTTTAGAAGATAAAACACCCACAAAGGTTTAATCGTTTTTCTCTTTTAGGACCAAGTTCCCATTTTTCTAATGACAAAATACACATACATACAGATATATATATATATATATATATACATATATTCTACTTATTTTGTCTAGATGCTCTATATGTATCTATCTATTAATGTGCTGTGAATATTACTTGATGACAATGGACGAGGACGTGTGTGTTCGGAGCTAACGAAAGAAAATGGACACATAATCTAGCAAGATAGATATTCTGTATGTTCAGGCAAAATTTGAAAATTAGTAAATGTATTGTTTATTACTTTATAAACTTGAAATGGTGATAGATATATCTCTGCAAGTTTTAAGAAAGTTAAATATGTATATAAAACATAAATATATCAATATATACATAGCGACGTGCCGAGCATGTAGAGATATATAAATCCACTTGCTTGGGTTACGTAGAAGGGTTATGTGGAAGAATATAGCTATAAAGTGTATATGAATTGTTGCTGGTGAATTTTGGGATGAGGAGAAATTCCGTAAAAAAGAATGAAATGCTTGGTATCAGGATTAATTTAGTGCGATTACTTCGATGCATAAGTTAATAGGGTGACTTAGTATAGAAAATATATGAGTAAGAAGTGTTAAAGAGGTCTTATAGAATTTCTTTTCCGTATTTATAGATGGTTGTAGTATCTAAGATAATTATCAAGATAACTGTTAAGATACGTGAAAGCTTTTTGACTTGACATTTCTTTTAATATGTAGAGATAGTAAGTAGTTATGTAATATAACCGTGTTTATAATAACTGTTCGTGCCATAATCTTGAATTTAAATTAAGAATGGACATATTTTACTCTGCATAAATGTATTGTGTCATCCATCTAGTAGAATGCCGAGAGAGTCGATTATCTAGCATATTGGCAGCTGAATGGACGAGTGTCAAACGAGCGAAAACTGACTAATAATATTTGCTCCTTAACTTTCGTGTTCGAGTAGTCGATAAAGGGAGTTACATATATATATATATATATATATATATATATATATATATATATATTACACTAGAGGCCAAGTGAGGGAGTGATTCATTAGATTTATGCCAAGTAATATGGGAAGTAAGACGGATCACATCCCAATTGAAAGGTTACGATTTCTAAACTCCCATCTATTTTAGAAACCAATAAATTAGAGGCATGACATTTGTTATCTAGGTCATCATTTTGTTGCAAGCCTAATAACTGTTAGAAAGTTTTCAACTGTCAGATTTCTGCTATGAAATACGCGTCAACAATTAGTGCTATTACCATATCAACGCATCATTACTGTTAGAAGTAGATTTTTAGTTACAAGGATGAACCATCCTTATATAAAGCATTATTCACAATCAGAATTCCCCTTTCTGGTTGTGTCACGAACTGAGGACGGCCTAGTCGTGGCAGACGTCGTATACTGTACAAAGAACGCCTGATTGGTTACCCTTCTAATCAAGAACTCCTGATTGGTTACCCTTCAAATCAAGAACTCTTCACACAATATACAAGGCTCTACAACCACTAGTTTCCAAAGAACATCCAGACTCACATGATATCATTACATATACATATTTATATAAAATTTAAGTTACAAAGCTTACATTACACAATATTTAAGTATGTCTAGGTCTATAATAATAAGATAAACAAAAGTACATGAGTGGAAGTCTATATAAACTGTTCTCTCAGTACACATAACAGCTCGCTCTTGCCCAAATCCCCAAGCTAACCTGTGGCATCCCCCGTCCTGCCTCTACGAACAGGCTATCCTGCAACAAAAGTCTAAAGGGGTGTAAGCCTAAGCTTAGTGAGCAAAACCCTCAGCCACACCACAAACAAGTTATAAGCACATTATATTCAAGCATATGAATGAATGATCAACCATAATGCCAAACAATACGTATAATTAACTAGTTCATATACGTAACTCAGATTTAACACCCTCCGAAGTCAGGGTTGGAGTATACATGGCACCAATCAGATCCGGGTATTATACTAGAACTTACTTTATTACGGAACTCCACGTTCCATACTTATATAAAATAATTCCGTTATTTTCATAAAACCCAAGTTCTAGTATAATTGTGAGTGGGCCCCCGCAGTCCACACTCACCCCTAAACGGAGGCCTCTAGACTCGACCCTTAGCCAGGCGGTTAGCGCCTCCAACGCCTAGTGTTCCCGCGGGCCAGGGTAAGGTCATTTTGTACGAGTGCATCGTACAGAACCAAATAAATAAATAATATCAACCCCCGAATGGCCTCTCTCTACCTCCATGTGATGTGACGGCCGGAATAGTATCCATGCTATGCATGTTAATGCGTGTCCCAATTTCTTTTTATAGGCCGAGTATAATTAGGTTCAAATTATGCTATGACCATCCAATTGTGCACACAATCATTTTCTATCCTATCATGTAACAAACATAGCATTATCAATAGTTAAGATAAGTTCACAACTCAAGACATACCAGCATACACAGGCATTTCCCAAACCCCACACAATAATCAATTGACAATAGCATTTAAGTCCACTATCTACAATCACAAAACAAGCATGGAATCATTGGGTAAATATTCACTCAGCCATAATGATTTGCCCTAATCGTAGTAATCGATTGGGAGGTCCTCGTTCACCTCAGGGTCACTTGATCATTATGTGATAACAACACTAATAAGTATTTGAATTAACTAATAATTCTAAACATTTAATTACCTAATTCTATTTAGACTACTATTAACTTTTACCCGGTAAGACTTTAATTTCAATCGTATATAACTTTTTCGTTTTATTTCTGATATTTATGAATTTATAGTCGTTTTTCATCGTTTTCGGACGTATATTCATACAGTAATGTCTGTTTTGGACGTTAAGACCTCTATTTTACATTATGAACTAATTTATAGAAATTTTTAGCTATAATACTTAAGTATTGCTATTACTTATATTTATAACCTTTATTCTTTAAATTCTTATAATTAAGGGATTTACTTTGTCATTACTAATTCATGTACTGATTTAGGTATAATCTAGTTTACAAGGTGTATTAGGATTTACTAATTTTAGTACCTAATTACCTACATTTTCTTATTTTTTTCTCATTTTCTAAACTTATGCTTATGTCATTGCTTACATCATCTTTTCTTTATGTCATTATATGCTTATGTCATCTTTTCTTTATGTCATCATTTGATTACATAAGCATTACCTTATGCTTATGTCATATGTACATGTCTTATGTACATTTGTCCCTTACTTATACTTATATACATATGCCTTATACTTATATTTATGTACATATGTCTTATACTTATACTTATGTATATATACCTTATATATACATATACTTATACATCTACATATACTTATACCGTATTTATACATGTATACCTACTCATATACCTATACGGTTGGATACGTATTTTTATACTAAAAATTCGTATGCCAAATTTTTCCTTAAGAAAATTCCTCTCAATTCCATCCTTTTGTATTTCTATGTATGTATTTAGTATAGTATACACATATATAGTTAGATATGGTCTTAAGTTAGGTTATGTACATGATACATACTTATGTATAAAGGTTCACATACTTGTATTTCTTTGGTATTTCTTTATGTACACATATCTAAGAGTACATACACATGTATTTCTTCCATTTCCTTCATGATTCTTCATTTTCTATACTTAAAGATGGAAACTTTGTTTCCTTTTCTTCAAGACTTCACTAAACACCTAACTACTTATCTAATCTACCTAACTAACTAACTAATGAATAACATAAAGTAACATAAAACAACTTAATGACATACCTTTAATTGTGTTGAAGTTTATGGAGACAAAAGCAATGGGATGAAAGTGAAAGAGGGGAGGGATGTTCACAGCATGAAAGGGGAGTTTTGTTTTTGTTTTTGTTTCTTTTGTTTTGTTTTCAATTATGGAAGACAACAAATGGTGGGGCCAAAATGGGAGAATTGTGGACTGCAACAATTGTAAAGAAGAGAAAAGAAAAATCAAAAGGAAAAGAAAAGAAAACCATCATTAAGAACTAAGATATTTTCCTTATCTCTTAAAACCTTTGACTTTTCAAAATGTTGACTTAGTCAACCCTTTGACTTTGGTCAACATGCATTATCTTAGTCAATATTTCTTAAGTATGTGTAATTTTGTGCACATAATGTAGTAATTAAGAGAAATTAAGGGAAAAATGAAGAAAATGAGGGGAAATGAGATATTTGATGAATTGATTAGTAAACATTGTTGATGAGATCTTACTTTAGGTCTTTATAGCTTATATATCTCATTTGATAAACTACTTTGAATAACAAATGCAAAAAGTACTAATTTGAGTATTAAAGTTCACTACATATAACCTAATATTCAACTATTACCCTAACTCCAAGTGAAACTATCTTAATCATTTACTTAAGAAGTAAATATAATCTATGACTCATTATCTTAATTTCTAATGGATTACCTAAGGATTCAAAGTATATAAGTATGAATGAAGGTCATCTCAAACCCTTTACTAGTGAATTGGACAAAAGATGGGCATTATATTATCAATTAGGGTTTTAGGGTATATCATGTTGGATTAGTGCACATGTGTCTTTAAGATAATCATTTTTAGGGTTTCTATCACTTTTGAATAAAATCTTTAGCATTTAGAAACATTTAGGGTAGAAAATTTCTTTACGCGATTGAGTAATTCTTTTAGGGTTTTCACTTTCATTAGCCTTGTCGACTCCTAAATTGTCTAACATAGTCGAGTCTATAACAAAAGCTAGGTTGATAATTTTAGGGGTTTACAGGTTGCATCTTAAACTTTCATTCATTTCCTCATCTTCAACTTAAATTCTTCGATTTGTGTTGTATTATATCATATAACCATTCAGGTATGGCTTACAAAGTTACTTGTTGACTTATGCTTTCTAATTTCGAGGCAATGGAAACAAAGGCTACATTCCCCCCCCGGCATTTAAAGAGCGAGGTGGCTTGTTCTTTGGGTGGTTCAGCCGATAGTATGGAGGTAAGGTGAAATAAACTTGCTCGGATTAACGAGCTTTCTATAGATAATTATCCCGTGGATAAGGAAAGGAGGTCCTTCGCAAAAATATCTATTTAATATGATAGCGTACTTTTTGTAATTCTCCAGATGGAATTGCTAGTTTCGTTGATAGAGTTTTCATCACAAAATATAATCAGTACTGGTGAGACCTTCCTAGAACATGGAACTTGAGAAGGCCGAGAGATGGGGAGAAGGTATGCTTCCTAAGGGAGCACGAGTTCTATATATACCTGAAATATTTGGATTTTGGGTTGCACTTCCCTTTTTCGGCTTTTGTTAAGGGCTTCTTCCATTATTTCAAAGTCACATTGAGTATGTTCTATACCTAACACATACCGGCTTCTAGTAGCTTTTAATATAGTTTACGAAGAAGTCGAAGTCAGGGCTATACCTTAGTTGTTTCGATTTTTCTTCACTATTCGGAGGCAGCCTGATGGGTGCTACTTTACTATTGCGAGGCATGGTCGTAAGTTCATAGACAGGTTAGAATCTAAAATTCATAAGTGGCATGATAACTTTGTGTCAGTAGTGTTTGACGAGGATTTGGATTTTTGGACCTAATGGACTGAACCGATACATATAAAAGATATAGATCTGATGCCGAATGATGTAGCTGTAGTAAAGAAAATTTAAGAGAAGAGGAGAAATAAAATGTTCTTTTGACACACCGAGAGGATTATACTGCATTATGAAAATGGAGATCGAATATTTTCTTAAAAAAAAGGTATGCTAATAAATTACTACTGTGCCGAGTATAGTTACAAGAGGAAAACCGTTCTCGTGACTTGGAGGGAGAATTATAGCTTTTGAGCCTTACTCAGCATGGTAAATGTACATTCCTATACCTATGTTTATATTAATTTGTCTATTTGTATTGTAAATATAGGTACTGGTGAGGTGAATCTTGCCAAGCTACTTGCTTAAGCGAAGGCAAAGAATCCTAAGGTTGATAAGAGGGCGACTACTTCAGTAATTACCTCAGTAACTACCACTCGGCTTGCTGCCGCAAAGAAGGTAATAAAGGAGGCTGCAGTGAAGCAAGCGGTAGTATAGAAGACCTTTTGTCCTATCGAGAAGCAGAAGGAGAGTGAGAAAACAAATTTGATCGAGATTGTTCATTCTAAGGAGCCCCATGTTAAGATTAATCAAACTTTTGTTAAGCTAAAGGATGAAGAATGTTGAGAGACACATCCTGGCGAGGGGGTTAAAAATGTTACTGCTGTAGAAGGGTCGTCCCTAATAGTGGAGGTGGCGTTGAGCAATAATAAAAGATCGAGCAAAGAGCTCATCGACTAAACAGCTGCTAAAAAGTTCGAAGATTTGGATGAGAGGGTGAAGGAGGTAATGCACAACAAAGCACTTGGCATCAACACTGCCGAATTTGTCCTAAATAAAGAGGTTAGCGAGTACTACATCCCATGTTGGAACCATACAATTATGGACACTGACTTGGCCTTGGGTGACAGGATGAAGTCCTTAGCTCTAATGGAAGGAGTAATTCTTCCTAAGGATAGGGATTTTGCAAGGAATGATGTTGACAGAGTTGGTGGTTGTAATAAGGACCATATTATGGCCAAATTGTATGATGTGAGTATCCATAGCCATTATTTCCAATTATTGAACTCATTCAAGTTACTAACACATTTCCCTTTCCAGATGAGCAGCCACATTCTGATGGCTTTAGACGAGGTCGACAAAGAGGCGAAGAAGGTAATATCTTCAATTACATCAGTGTGTTATGCCGAATCATTATCAATTGTGTTAAATAAATTTACTGTAGAGAGTCGATGATGTATTCAATGCCTCTAAAGCCTAAACTATTGCTACTGAGAATGCGAGGGTAAGGGCGGAGATGGAGGTGAGAAAGCTCTAAGAAGACCTTGCTATCGACAAGTTGGCGCATGACTTTACCGTTGATGAAGTCTTAAATTTGAAGGCCAAAATGGAAGTACAGTTCAAAGAGTTTGAAGGCCTAAAAGAGGAGTTACGGAAGAAGAAATAAGAGTTCTAGGGCCTTGGTCGAACTCTTTGCTCGATGAGCGAGGAGGAAGATGAGCTCAGAATGTAGATTAAAGAGTTAGAGACCAACAACTCGAACTTACAGAGCTGTGTGGTTGAATTGGAGGAGACTGTAAAGAGAGGACTATCAGTTGAGGAGGCCCTTAATATAGTCACTTCTAGTCGGCAATATGGGAGGCTTCTATGAAAGAAGTCATTGGAGGGCGTTCAAGCAGTGAGAGAGGAGATCCTGAAGCTTCATCTTAATTATGATCTCTCTTGCCTTGACTTCATTGATGTCGACAATAAAATCAATAGTGCTGATAAAGAAGAAGAGGAAGGTGTTGAGATTTTGAATAAGGATGATAGTGTAGCTCAAAGGATCCGAAGGCAAATGAGAACCCATGTGCCAAGAAAGTGAAGTACTTGAAGAAAGCCCCAGCCTCCAATCCAAGAATTACTTCTGCTAATTTCGACTGTAGGCCATAGGATTATTTTGTATTGTTTATAACTTTGTAACTGCATTGGCTAAATGAAATATCCTTCATATGACCCATTTCAGTATGTTTTAGTTCACGCACTTAGAGTTTCCTTGTTCTATTTCACACGTCCTTATTCTTCAACATGTTTTTACTCACATGCAAATTGTCTTTTGGCACGTTTTATTTCACATAACCACCTAATTGTTGGCATGTTTTACTTCACATGCCCAAATATGTTTAGGTATGTTTTATTTCATACGCCTATTTTTTCTTGGCATGTTTTATTTTACACGCTCATTTTTACATCTTTATAGACATTGTTCATTAGCTGTTTAAATGTAGACTAACGACATTGCTTGACCGTAAGATTACTTTATGTAGCTCATTAGCCACGATAGACTAGAACTTATTGACTCGTCATTGATAAGAGGGATAAGAAACATAAGACTTTTTACATAACTTAAACAAGTATTATGGTCTTATAAACAAATTGGCCATCACCAAATGAGTGTTGATAAAAATCATTCGATAGATTAATTGAAATAGAATTTCAAATTCTCAGCATTCCACACTTATGGGATGATAGATCCATGTAAACTTTCTAGTCAATAGGCCCCCTCGCCAACGACTTCCTGGATCCTGGTAAGATCCTCCTAATTTATGCTGAGCTTTCGTTGACTCACTTGCATGCCAGTGGCTTCCATCTTGTGGCAAACTGGATCTCCAAGTTAGAAAACCTTGTACTTCACTTCCTAATTGTAATATCATGCTGCTCTATGTTGGTATACTACGACCCTAGCTCTTGCAATATCTTGGATCTTCTCGATAGCGTCCAAATTTACTGTTAGTCCAACTTGATTAAGCATAACATTGAAATTATGTGTTTGCAGATTAGGTAAGTCTATCTCAATTAGCAACATAGCTTCCATGCTATATGTTAGCTTAAAGGGCGTTTCCTTTGTCGCAATTTTGTAGGTGGTTTGATACCTCCATAAAACATTCGGTAGTTGATCGGCCCACTTCCCTCTGACTTCATCCACTTGCTGTTTCAAGCTATGTAGTATGATCTTATTTACAGCTTTGACTTGTCCATTCGTCTAAGGATATGCTACAGGCATATAGTTGAGTCGAATGTCGTGCTTCTTACAAACTAGAACTTATCAATGTCAAACTGCGGGCCATTATCCATAATTATCATTTAGGGAACTTTGAATCTTAATATGATGGAGTTGAAGACAAATGCTTTCACTTTCTACTTAGTGATTTTAGCCACAGCCTTGGCCTTTGCCTATTTGGTAAATTAATCCACAGTAACAATGACGAATTGTTGCTAGGCAGTAGACTTCAAAAAGGGTCCGAGAATATCTAACTCCTACTGGGCAAAAGGTTAAGGGATGGTTAGGCTACATAATGCAATTGCAGGCACATTACTCGGCGACTTGTGCTTTTGGCATTGAAGATAATGTTGGACAATGTCCTTTGCATCTTCTCTCATAGTTGGCCAATAATAGTTGAGTTATAGTGCTTGAATGTATAGTGTTTGCACCTTTACATGATTACTATATATGCCACCATATAGTTCAGATAACACCCTCTAGGCATCTCTTAGGGTGCGCCTTTACATGATTACTGTATATGCCACCATGAGTTACAGTGCTTGAATGTACAGTATGTGGTTCGTAGCTTGGTAAGCCAATCTTCACACCCCTCTTTTGTCGTTAGGGAGAGTACTTTCGTTTAGATAATCCACTATGGAATCCATCCATGATTCTTCTCTCATGTAAGGAGCTAACTCATAGCTCTACGAGAGAGTAGATAAGCTTTTTTGCGAGAGAAACTTGATGAAAAGTTATTTGCTCAACTTAAGGAATGCCATATTAGCCAACTTCAATAACTTGTCGGCAGCAATATTATTGCTTCTCGGGATTTTGTGAATGGAGAAAGATAGGAATTCTTCTACAAGCATTTGTACCACCAATAAGTACTTGCTCATCTCTTCCTCTCTTGCTGTATAACTTTTGGTGACCTGATTTACCACTAATTGGGAATTAGAGAACACTTCAAGTTTTTCGGCACGAATTTCTTTTGCCAGTTTCAAACTAGCAATTAAAGCTTCATACTCTACTTCATTATTACTAACTAGGAATCCAAATTTCAGAGCATAATGAACTTTGACATTATGGGGGCCTTGAAGAACTAGGTCTGCTCCACTTCCTTCTTGTGTCGAAGAACCATCGACATAAAGAAACTAGATAGGTTTCTCGGCTCCCTTCGTTGAATCTTCATCTCTAGTGAATTCGGCTATAAAATCTACCAGTACTTAGGCCTTTAGTGCTGTTCTGGGTTTATACTGTATATCATGAGCATTGAGCTTTAAGGTATATTTCATTATCTTCCTCGAGGAATCAAGCTATTGCAATGCATGTTGCAATGGTTGATTGGTGAGAATAGTGATTTGGTAAGCTTCAAAATATGGCTTCAACTTTCTTGTTGAAAGAACCATTGCCAATATGAACTTTTCAATCTTTGTATACTGAAGCTCCAGCCCTTGTAAAACATGACTTACGTAATAAATGGGTCAATGTTCTTTGTTGTCTATTCGAACTAGTATGGAAGAAAGGGCTCGCGAGCTGACAGAAAGGTACAAATATAGGTTTTCCCCAAGAATGGGTATCGAGAATATTGGGGGTGATGTAAGAAATTCTTTAAGCTCATTGAAAGCTCTTTTGCAATTGTTAATCCAATTGAATTCTTTTAGATTCTTTAAAATTTTAAAGAATTCTACAAACCTATCAACACTTCTCGACACGAATCTGTTGAGAATGGCAATTTACCCAATGAGTTCCTGCACTTCTTTGATCATTCGAGGTGATTTCATGTTCCTTATTGCTTCAATCTTTCTTGAATTGGCCTCCATATCGTACCAAATAACCATATGTTGCACCAAAGACACATGTCTATGGGTTGAGTTTCATGCTGTATCTCTTCAACATGGCAAACGTCTCTTCTAGGTCAGCAAGATGCTAATCCTCCTTCATGCTCTTCATAATCATGTTGTCGACATATACTTTGACATTTCTACGAATTTGGGGTTTAAATATCTTGGTAACAAGTCTTTAGTATGTTGTACTGGCATTTTTTAGCCCAAAAGGCATCATCATGTAACAATACATTCCAAAGTTAGTGATGAAAGATGTATGGACTTCATCCTCTTCGTCCATCTTGATTTGGTTATAACCAGAGAAGGCATCCATAAAGGAAAGTAATACGTATCCAGTGGTTGCATCTATCATTTGATCAATTTTTGGCAGTGGGAAACAGTCCTTAGGACAGACCTTGTTAAGATCCGTAAAGTCTATACACAATCTTCACTTGCCATTAGACTTCTTAATTAGCACATAATTTGTTAGCCAAGTCGGATAAGGCTCTTCCCGGATGAATCTTGCCTTTAATAATTTATGAACCTCCTCTTCTATTGCAACTTATCTTTCTGGTGCAAAATGTCTCTTTTTCTATTGGACTACCTTCACATTTGGGTCAATCTGGAGCTTATGTATCATAACTTCTCTTAAAATACCTAGCATGTTTGAAGGTAACCATGCAAATATGTTAGCATTGGCTTGTAAGAAGTCAATCAAACTTTGCCGAACATCTGTTGACAAGGGTTTTCCTATCCTTGTTGTCTTCCCCGAGTCAATTCCTAGAGGAATTTCCTCAGTATCATTCTTGGCATTCTTTATGCCGACTGACTTACCTTTTGGACAGGTTTCAACTTGAAATACTTTCGCTCGTCTCGAGGCCCTTATATATAAGGATTGTGCCAGTTGTTGATCTCCTTTGCACAGACTAACTGTCGTAGGTGTGGGGAACTTAGCTTTCAGTTGTGGAATTGAAGGGACAATGCCAAATAAGTGCTGACACAACCTTCCTATTATCATGTTATATGGGGACTAGCATTTGACGACGAGGAAGTCTACCTTATCCTCTACAATATGCTCATCATCATTGATCTAAATCGGCAACATGATTACTCCGACTACTTGGATAGGCTGATTATGGAAGGCATAGATATTATACTTGTAAGACCTTAATTAAGCCTTGATCTTTGGTCTTATTTGGTTGAATGCATGCTGAAAGATGATGACAGCTGAACTTCTCGTATCAACAAGAATTTTCTTGACTTCAAAGTTGGTGACCCTTGTACTAATCACAAGTACATCGTCATACGGCCTCTGGATACCTTCGAAATCTTCCTATCTGAAAGAAATTGTATTATCAATCTTGACTGTTTTGCCTTAAATGTTGCATATGTAATTTTTGGCATTAATCGAGCTCAAAGAGCTTGATTAGCCTATGGAAGGTCCGCCGACAATGGTATTAATCACTCCGTTAGGTGCTCTACTAGGATTGACATCCCTTACCTCTCTTATGGCCGCTACTAGCCAAGTGTCATCTTCTTGTTCCTCGTACCTCCTTTGAGATGGTCTTTTGATTCTTTCAGCATCGTGCATTAGAAATTTTCATAGGTTTCTGTATTGTATCGCATTTTCAATTGCATTCTTGAGTTGAATGCACTCGTTTGTATTGTGACCTTTGTCATAATGGAAATCACAGTACTTATTAGAGTTTCTTCTTGAGGGATTCCCTTTCATTCATTTCGGCCATTAGAGGACGCCTCTTTACCCACGTACTTCCATCAAAATGTCTGAAATTGGACAATTGATAAGCGTATGGGATGAGTATGTTGGAATCCTCAATCTCTTCCTCTCGGCATCTAAACCTTAGTCATCATCTGTGCCAAGTCTATCCTTTGTACTTTTTCACTCATCATTCTTTCTATCTCCTTTGCTCTGGTCAGCTTCATGCCATGCCTTTATGTTATCTTCTTAATAGATGTATGAGGTGGCTTTAGCATTGAACTCAGCGAAAGTTTTAGGCTTGTTCTTTGTAAGTGACTTGAAAAAGTCCCCATAGCACTTAACTCCATTGAATATGGATTTAAAGGCTATACTCATATCCAATTCAGGAATTTGAATCATCTTGGCCATAAATCTAGTTAAGTAATCTCTGATTGACTCGTTAGACTTTTTTTTGATGGTGTTAAGGATTGAAGAGTCCTTAACAAGAAGTTTGCTAGTAAGGAACTATTGAAGGAACACTTTTGTTAGTTCATCGAAATACGAAATGGTATTTGGTTTTAGATGTTTGAACCATGTGCTTGTTGCATTCCTCAAGGTTAAAGGAAAGGCTTGATAGGCCACTATGTCGCTTAAACCATACAACTTGACCAGTATATGGTAATACTCCAAGTGGTCTTCAGGGTCCTTCATCCCATCATATTTTTCGAACCGGGGTAGCTTAATGTATCGAGATATCATTTCTTCCAAAATCTTTGGGACAAAAGGACTTTTCTTGATTTAGAATTGCTTAGTCGCTGTAACAGGCATGCTGACATACGAGGGTCTTGCATGATGCATGTGATGCAACTGCTTGACTTTATTAATCTTCTTGAAAGCAGGAGTTGGGGGTCTCGCTATAACCTCAACTTGCTTTTTTAGTAATTCAGGTAAATAAATGGAATTGTTGATACTGTTGGCACCATGATCGCCATGCTCTTTGTTCTAACTCGGATGAATACTTTTATGAAGAATATTACGAATTCGTTCATGTTTTTTATTTAACTTGGAATTTTCTTTAGCTAAATCAAGACAAAGTTGCTCGAGTTGAGCTAGTCGTTGCTCATCAGCATGCCAACTCCCCCCTTCAAGGTGTTGGGAGGAAGTATTAGCACTTGCACCTGCACTTCTGGTTATCCTAGTTCTAACCATATGGTTGTGTTTAGAGAAAAACAGACAGCACCAAATGTTGTTGGTGAATTTTGGGATGAAGATAAATCTTACAAAAGAGAATAAAATGCTTAGTACTAAAGTCAGTCCGATGTGATCACTCTAATGCTTAAGTTAGTAGGGTGACTTAGTATAGAAAGTATATGAGTAAGAAGTGTTGGAGAACTCTTACAGAGTTTCTTTCCCATATTTATAGATGGTTGTAGTGTCTAAGGCAATTGTCGAGATAACTGTTAAGATATGTGGAAGCTTCTTGACTTGACATTTCTCCTAATATGTAGGGATAGTAGACTGTTATGTAATAAAACCGTACTTATGATAACTGCTCATGTTAGAGACTTGAATTCAAACCAAGAATGGACATATTCTACTCTGCCTAAATGCCGTGTGTCATCCATTTAGTGGAATGTCGAGAGAGTCAATTACCCAGCATATCGACGGCTCAATGGTTAGATGAGCATTAGATGAGCGAAAATTGACTATCAACATGAACCTATAGGTTTATAAACATTTGGGTGTTAGTTATATATACGGCCATCTATATAAATATATATGTATTATATTTCACAAGCAACGAAAATATAGACATTGCCTATTTCAAAATGCCCCCCCTCTAAGTCAAAGTGCTTGGTTTTACATGCAAAAAACTTAAAATAATGAACACATACAAGAGATGTATGTATATGTGCTATATCTTTAAACTCATGATCTCTTATATTATTAGCCTAAAGAAGACGAAATGAAAATATATTATTTTTCTTCTTTTACGAACCAACAATAATCATATAACCACACATGCTGTAGTTATATATGTATGTGTGTGAAAATATATATTAGGTTCTATCATATGCCGATTCATATAAATATATATAGGTTGAACCCTTCTCTCATATACAAATATGCATATGTACTCTATAAGCTTATGTGGACTAAAACCAATATAAAACTATATTTATATTGTAAAGGGCTAAATTTGGATATGGGTCTTGGCCCTAATAGTTAAAAAAAGGAATTGACATTTTAGGATAAGTTGACATACTCTAGTCGCTTTCGTTGATGTGTAATAGGGAGCTAGTACTTCCAATCCCTCTAATGTATCACAACAACACATGCCACTCAATCCTCTTGTTGTCAATGAGAAAATCACTCATAGAGTTGAAGAGTAACTTTTTATAATGGAACCCACAGCTACATAAGATACATTGTGTAAAGTAAGGAACTAAGGAGTTTAGATTGGAAGCTTGTTATCCTCATGTGCTATATCACATCTCATAATTGTTGACTTTATGCAACCAATACTGATGAACCCTATGCCTACAAGCTTTGCATCTATGAATCCTACACTCATGCACCTTGCCTCTATGATGCTAGTAAGAGTGAAGGCATCCATCCAAATAGGTTCGTTCATGACCAAAGAAGATATGGACATATATTTGAAGGAGATATAGGCAAAGGCCATAGCTAGGGTACTAGAATTGAAATTCCCATATCACCCGCGTATTGTTGTGAAGCTATACCCTAAAGACAATGTAAATCTAAAGTTCATGTCGTTCAATGGTAAAAAGGAGAGCACCAAAGAACACTTGCTATAGTTCATTAAGACCCTGGAGGTATACGGTCTAAAGGAAGATTTGAAGTTGAAAGAATTCTCTAAGTTGCTTATTGAGAGGACATATACTTGATATGTTAATCTCTCTTTGGGATTAATGGATTCTTAAGGGAGTATGTGGAAGTTGTTTATGGAAAAGTTTTTCTCTATTGAATAAAAAGTTACCCTTACCGACATGGGTTGGATTCAATAGAGGCCTAAAAGAAAATCTCATGGATTACATTGATTGCTTTAGGGAATGCTCCTTAGAATCCAACATGTTTGCAACAATAGGGAGTTATTCAAGATATGCATTCAAGGGATGTTTATTGAGTATGTTGTATATCTTGAGAATCTTTCCTTAGCCTTAGTTGCCACTTTGGTTGAAATTATAAGAAAGACTAACAACTCAGTTGCATGACAAAAGGGTAAAAATATATGATTCAAAAAGCACATACCATCAGTAAATTCAATTGAATAGGAGAATTTGAGAGGAGCAAAGAAACAAAAACATGATAAACTTATGAAAACTAAGCCATCTTAGACATTGCCATGCTCAATGGAGAAGGTGCACGCAATGCTCTACCAATGGCTACAAGGTGTGAACATCAAGCTCCTAAGGGTTGAGCTCTTACTAACAAATAAAGAAAAGAGTGACCCTAAGTATTGTAGAAATCATAAGAGTGTAGGTCATCCTACAAAAGATTGTTAAACTTTGAAGAAGATATTTAACAAATGGGTTTAGAATGGTGAATTGATTATTGAAGAAGATGATGTCAGGAATGATCTACTACTAGCCCATAACGCTTAACGTGGTGTCGTAAACACTATTTCCCATGACCCTATAAATACAGAAGATATAGACATGTAGCCAGTTGAGGCGCATGAAGATAAAGGTGAAGAACTCAAAATTGAAGAAAGTAAAGATGATAATGCTATCATTGCCTTATTAAAGACTTCCAATGTTAGAAACATGGTTGTCAAAATCGCAATTCTAATATTCATTTTAATGCATAGAATCGTACATAATTGTATAGAATCGATAAAATTGTAAGCTTATAGAATCATACATAAAAGTTAATAATTTTAATAAAAGTTAATAATTTTACTAAAAGTTTGTATATAAATGATTTTATATCCATTTTAACTAAGAAAAAAATTATAAAATTATAAACTCATAAAATTATATCTTTGACTTGCGATTTTAACAACTATGGTTAGAAATTTCTTTGATTTCGTTGGTTTTGACGAGAATGCCCAACTCAAGGTAGCAATTGCACTCATAAGGATCTTGCGAGGTCAAAACAAGAAGCATCCTATAGTATGTCTTACAAAGGGAATCATTTCAATAAGGATGCAATTATATTTACTAATGTTAATATTTGTACAATGAGTCCTAGCCCCAAATGCCCTCTATATGTAGAAAGCATACTTAATGGTCATTTCATCAAGAGGTCATCTGTTGATAATGAATCTTCACTCATTGTTATGCCAATGTCGACTTTTAAAGCTATAAAGGTAGACATTCAAAACTTAGTGAGACAACCAATCACACTAAATAGCTTCTACAAGTCTTCTATGAAGACAACGAGGTGTGTTAAAGTAGACTTTAATATCAAACCTATCGATAACTCTACATGGTTTCATGTGATTGATGTGCCTGTATCTTACCATTTCCTTATAGGAAGGACATGGCTATATAATCACGACATGATACCTTGACATGGCATTAATGTATAAAAGGTCACTAGAATGGGAATGGTGTTCTTATTCCTATGACAGAGAACCTATTCACTTGTAATGAGTCTCAATTCATTGAAGCAACATTCTTTAATGAGCATATGAATGAATGGGAGACACCCTTAATGAAGTTTTATTGATAGACTCAAGTATTCAAGAAAAAAAGATGTACAATTACTACAGGAGTGCTAAAAAATATAAGCAAACCAATGATATTATGAAGATAGAAAGCACATTATAAGCTAAGAAATGCGAGAATTATTGGTAACTAGAGTATGTCTACACTGGTTCTATCCTAATTTTCATTTCATTTTACTAGTTCTATCCTAGTTTTCATTTCATTTTGTATCTATGTACAGTGATCTTCTTCTTGCTAATAAAACAAGTTTTTTTTTTCTTTTCCATTAATGATATTTTCTAATGAGAATGTGATGAGTTTTATATATCTTCATTTTATTACTATTATTGCTATAAAGTAAGAAACTTGTCTCCTTAGTGCATAAAGTTAATTTCATAAACAATTTACGTTTGAATGAGAGTAACTAAACCCCTCGATTGATAAAAAGAAAGCAATAATGAATATAACATATAGTCTATACATCATTACTAGTTGGTAATCATGTATAGCTTTCATGCAAACTAATTTCTATGTTTTTTGCCATCAACTAGTGGAGACTATCTCATTGATGAGTACTTTAACATATTGACATTCTAACCTAGATAACATCTTGGTAAGCCATGTCATGCAGTCAAATAGTAAGAAATACCCCCTTGACTAATGATAAAGAATTACTGATCCTAAGCAATCAGTGTCACTATCATTGCATATGCGTGATTGAGAACTTCTTAAAGAGTTCTTCCATATATTATCATTTGCAAGCAAATATCTAGCCTTAATACGTGAGAGGGCATGCAAGATCCCTTAGATTATTAAGTTTAAACAGTCTTGTAATTATTCCTATCTTAAGAGAGACTTCCTTAGATCATTGAGTGTAATCAGTTTCACAATTATATCTATTCTATAAGAGGCCTCTTAGATCAAAGAGTCTAAGCAGTTTCAAAGTTATGTGAATCCAAAATTTGAAGCTCATGATTGCTTAACACTAATGTAACTAAGTTAAGCCCTTGCTTCCTATTATGTAGTGCTATTTTTAAGGGAAAAAAAGAAGAAGAGATAATGAAGCAATCTTACTACTTCACACTAGATGATAGCGCTGCTTAGTTGAGGTATTGCTTTTAAGTGCATAAAGTCTTTAAGAATAAATTAAGCTCTTACTCAAGAAAATGTCTTATCTAGCAACGACTGCATTATCCTTAATCATGTTACTACTTAGTTAAGATATGACCCTCAATATCTTTCAAAACATTACAAGTCATTTAGGGGATCAAAGTCATCCCATTATGTTATCTTCTAGTATGTTGCTACTGAGTGAAGAGCTATCGCTACTAAGTACACAACAATAAGACACCTTCATAAAGGCTAATGGAAGTACCAAGGAAATAAAAGAGTAGGAAAGTTGGTTATTGAACTTCATTATTATTGAATTTATTTAATTATAACTCACACTTACAAAGAAATATAAAGGTTACAATTGAGTGATCAAGAAGACTATACGAAACAAGGCTTAAATTAGTGTCTACTACCACAAATGGTATCATAACTCTCAAAGTTTGGAGCACTACAATACAACATTAGGTCCTTAATGGTGTTTTAAGGCTTGTTGACTTACCTATTCTTTACATGTCAATCATTAGAGGAGAAAAGCTATGAATGGATATGGTATATGAAGAGGCAACATTATAATTGTTACTCTTGATACTTTCTTCATACATTATCCTTAGACGCAATGTTCGATGCACGCATGTGCACGTGACTTGATCCACGTATGCTCACAACACTTGATGTGCATGTACTTGTGATGCTTGATGCATATGCGCATGTGATGCTGTCCTTATGCATGAGGCTTGATGTGCTCGCATAATGCTCCAAATGCATATGCTCCTAGTTTTTGAGGCAATACATTAGTTCATGGCATCTCCTTTATTTGATTGAAGGATAACATTATTGGATCTATTCATTACATGGGATTACTCATATATGATGCCATGTTGCCTCCTCCCATTGTTTCTTAAAAGAGGCAACATTGCCTACATGCAGTTGCTACCACTTGTAAGAGGAGGAAGTATTGATTGCTTGTAAAGATGAAGAAAAGTAATAGAGTTAGTAAAATGTAGTGCATTTAATGAATACATCTACTTACACGAGTTAGACATAATATGTTAACGTATATAAGGGCTCTTGCAACTTATAATGATAATAGACAGTATGCTTAACTCACATGTTTATGATAATATTTAACTCATATGTTATTAACAAGCTCATGTTCAATTTACATGTTCAACCAACAAATGGTCATGCATGTTCAGGATAGAGAAATTATGTCCAACTCATCTAATCACCTCACGTATATTCATACCAGATGACTCATATCCAACTCTTATATTTAAGGCTTACATCATGTTCAGCACTTATGTTTGGATCAAGCCTCATGTCATGTTCAATTGTCATGTCCACTCATGTTTGACTTATATGTTCAAGCTCATTTATTCATGTTAAAAGACTAACGCTTAATGCCTCATACATTTAACTCACGTAATGGGCTCATATCTATTCACATTTATGTTGAAAAGGCTCATGATTCATCTATTCGTAGTCAGCTCACATATTAAGCACCGTGTTTTGCCTATGATGCTAAGACTTATATCATGCTCAAACCTCACGTTGTGTTTAGGAGTTATGTCATGTTTAGGGGTCATGTGGTGTTTAGACCTTACGTCATGATTAGACATTGCTTCATGTTCAAACCTTGCGTGTGTTCAAGCCTTACATTGCTCTCAGGCCTCATGTCACGTTCAAGCCCTACATTAAGTTTAGGCCTCGCATTGTATCATGTTCAAGACTCATTTCATATTCAAGACACATGTTTGGGGATTATGTCATGTCAAAGCTCATTTCATATTTGAGGTTCATGTTATATTTGAGGATTTTGTTGTGTTCAAGACTCATGTCAGATTCAAGGCTTACATTATGGTTAAGGCTTATGTTTGATTCACATGTTAAATCATATTCAAGATTTATGCTTACGGCTCATATTCAATGCTCATATACAAGTCTTATGCTTACTCATTCTCAAGACTCATCTATTAAGGCTTATATTTGACTTACATAACAAGACTCATGTTTAGCTCACATGCCAAAAGTGCTATATTTAATTTACATGCTTAACTTATGTATGCTTATATCGAAAGTTCAAAAGTGCCCATATCAAAGGATTAACTCAAATGTTCAACTCTCATACATTCATGCGCAAAGTTTATAATTGGTTCATGTATGCTTAAGTCATGGAATCGCTTTCAAGTCTCGTGCTTGTGTTTAGGGTTTTAGTTCAATTCATATGTTATGCTCACGTTGAAACCTTATAACCATTTCATATGATTTATCTTAAAACTACTCGTGTTAAAGGGGGTTATGTTCATTTCAAATGTTCAATTCACAAGTACTCATGTTAAAGAGGTTCAAAGCTCATGTTCAATTCCCATAGTAATTTCACATTCGAGGCTCATGTCTAATTCACATGTTCAATGCTTACATTGCATCATGTTTAAAACCCATGTTTAAGATTCATGTTCAAGACTCATGTTTTATTACTGTGTGCTCAACTTGTGGGTTTTGCGTTCAACTCTCATGTTGTGATATCTAAGGTTCATGTTTTATTCATGTGCTTTCAACTCAGAAGCTCACATTCCATTCTTATGTGTTAATGTTTAGGCCTCATGTTTAATTCATCTCATGTGTAAGACTTGCGTTTGGCTCTTATGTACTCATATGTGCATGCTCTTACAACTTGGGACTCATGTTCAACTTATATTACAAATTACAATTGGTTTTACAAAGATCACAAAAGGAGGCCACATAAGACCTAAGGATTATACCTCTTCACTATCACCTGTTCATGAAGATTGATCTCCATTGGCCTTTGATTTGCAAACAGTCACAGTCTGGATGGTAAAGAGTCTACTTTCCTTAAATTATGCTAACTTGCTAATTGCTACAAGGACGAGATCTGGTCCTTAGGTTACAACCATAACCTTTTGACACTCGATTGGCAAATAGTCAAAGTTCGAGCGATAAAGAGTCTATTATCTTTAAACCATGTTGATTTGTTGACTATTGCTAGTTTAAGATCTGGTCCTTAAGTTACGATCGTAGACTTTTAACCCTAAATTACAAGTAGTTGCTGCTCGGACAATAAAGAGATTCTTTTTAAACCGAGCCAATTTGCTGATTGTAGTAAGTTTAAGAGAGTAGCTACTCGAAATGCGAGCATAAACTCCCCGAATATTAATCTTGCTGCCTATACAAGATAGATAGTGCCAAAGTGTTAGTTTCATAAGAAAAGGGAGGGAGAGAAGAAGGATGTGAGAATCGTTAGTATTGAGACACAATGAGACTAGAACCAAGAGCAGAAACTAAATAGCAACTGCTAACCCTCAAAGTATTAGTCTCCTACACCTACGAAGGAGAGTAAGAAGAAAGATGAGGATCAATGTAAGAAGTCAAAGCAAAATGAATTGACAGAGACTATGATTTCTTATACTATGTGGTTTGATTAAAAGAAGAGAGAAAAAAGGGGGAAAGATGCACACAAATACAACACTTGTTTGGGGAAGAATGGAAAAATAAGGTCCTTTAGTAAGCCATTACAGAGTTAATGGGCAGCTATGATACATAGCTAAAGCTTATGTAGTCAAACTCTATCTTCTTTAGACCTATGATGACAAATGAATTTCGCATTTCCAAACTAAGTATGAAGTCCATGCCAATGTTCTTAAAAGGTTTAGCCTAGGTAAAGCTTATTATAGGCACTATCCAATTCTAAAAGAAGGGCCAAGTGATTGTAAGCCATAAAGAAACATGCAATAAATTGGATTCAATGGGCCTTTCATGCCATCAAACTAGCAAGAAGAAGTTGAATTCAAGTTTATGCCAACCAATTAACCTAAAAGTAACATCTATCTAATTTAGGAAGAAAGGCTAAGTGATTGTAGGCTATAAAGAAACATGCAACAAATTGGATTCAATGGCCCATGATTTGTTTAAAGTATTTTATGCCATCAAACTAGCAAGAAGAAGTTAAATTCAAGTTTATGCTAGCCAATTGATCTAAAAATAACATGCCTAGAGCAATTGAAGTCCTCCATTCGTATGGAATGGAAGGCCAATGTCACCAATTTTCAATCTAGTCACACAAGAATTCAAACTACTATCTAAACATAAAGCAATTATAAGTACATGGCCCAACACTATAAAATCATAGCATCAATATTTAGTGTCTATGATAATTGAAAGCTATTCTATACGTATACACTTCCAAATGTTCAACAACTAAAGCACATGCTTACATGAGTGAAATGGAAGAAATATATCGGATGTCTATGAAATGTTCAGTAATAGGAATTAATAAGTTGGTTTTACACAAGTCCAACACACTTTTCTTCAACAAGTTAAAGCATCAATCTACATGCTTGCAATTAATAAATTAGTCCATCAAAATGTTTACCAAGTAAACAATTTCAAAGAAGAAATGCAAAAATAGGACCGACATAAGGAAGAAAATGAGAGAAGTAACTCACTTGTTAATTCGTGGAATTAATGTTAGAATCAGATCATTGTACTTAGTTAAGATCATCTGGCTTTGCTCTCAAAGAACTCATTGTTGAGAGCACAATGTGAATGATTAACTATTAGTGTTAAGAACCTGACCGCACCAAATCTTTGCTTTCGGTATTGATGAACTTAATCTATAGGAGAAGCTACTTTAGATTAGTACCTAGCATAGAGAAAAACTCCAACGTCTAAACAAATCTAAAGAACTACACATGTATCATATACTCTTAAAAGATTTCAACATTTAATTTCAAGGGATAAACGAGTAGCAACTAGTAACTACCATGATAGATATTCATAGCATTAATGAAATAGAAGAAGAGCTGGAATATCAAAGGAGATGTATGGCATCTGTTTTCTACTCTAAGTCTTCTCTTCTAAATAGGTGGTTGTTGTTCGCTCTCAAGTAAACATTTTCCATTTTGTCATGGGCTTTTGAACATGGTGGTAACAAGTCTTGAGCAAGAACTTGCAAGAAGATATTAACGAAGACGGAAACATAGATGAGAAAAGATAATGTTTATTTAAATATGTGGTTTTTTATTTGAAGAAAAGATAAAAAGAAAAGTGATGAGAAAGTTGAGTAAGGGAATACCTTGCTTTATCTTTAGTCCTGGTAGTTTGTTTTCAACTCCTTTAATGTTTTAGTGGTAATGAGCTTTGATGGTTGTCCCATTTTCAGACTATGTCAAACTATCTTTCTACTACTTTGTCCTTCTTCTACAGTAGGCTTTGGATGCTTTGGGTGACCTTGTTAAACTTCATTACTTTAGTGGACTTTTATTGGTATTTGATTCTTCATTATGGTTTTTAGTCTTTGTTCTTCAATGGCTTCCATGCACTATCTTCAATGGCTCCAAGAAAAGAAGAGGAAGGAGAATGATATACAATTAAAAGAAAAAGGAAAAGGAAAAGAAAAGAAATGAAATGATTGGTATGAAATATAAGGGAAATGAAGGATTAGTGAGTGTGAACTCGATGAGCATAAAAAAGAGACAAGTGAGGCTTGAGCATGAATAGTTGGTGAGTTATGAAGTAATAAAAAAAAAAAAAAAGGTAAGGTAAAGTAAAAAAGAAGAAATGATAGATAGCAAAGGGAAGGAGTGGTAGGGTTTGTCTTATCTACTAGTAAGTGTGGCAATATGAAAAGGAAAAGGACAACTCATAATAGTACTAGAAAGAAAAAAGAATTTGCTTTAAGGATATTCTTAAAGAGCTATTCTCATTCATTATCACTTAATCTTACTAACTAAATTTTTTTTTAATTAAAATATGGAAAAGCAAGGGGGCACTTGTCAAGTTTATAATGTGGGGGTAAAAAGATGAAGCAATATACCGTATCTTATTTGTTGTCTTAGTTGAGGTGGATTTTCTTTTTCCATTACTAGTATTGAATTGATAATCCATTATTATTATTATTGGGTTGTAACTCATATAGGTGGGTGTATATAGGCTTGTACAACGATGACATAGCTTCTTTTTGTAATTGAAATATATGTTTATCATTTATAAGCTTTAGCCCATGCAAGGGAGCACGAAGGCCCATCATGTACACGTTTTTCAACCCATAAAGCTAACTTGAAGTAAGGAATTGAAGTGAAATAAAAATGGCCTTGATATATATAAATAAAAGGGGGATATTCTTCTTATTATTTCTTTGATAGATGTCAATGACAGATGTATTTTACGACAACGAGGTACCATCCTTGGTGAATAATGACAAAAATTGGTTATGTAAAGAAAGTAAAAGTGGGGGGGGGGGGGGTCGGGGTCATGTAAGATGTGAATGAAATGAGGTTTGATAAGTGGGGATATGTTGTATAGAAAATATCCTTGAGTACTTTAATCTTATGTAAGAATTTGACACCTTGTTAACTCCATGTGCTTATATTACGGTCCGTGTTCTTAAAGGAAGTGGAGGTATTCAACTATGGTTTAATATGAAGTGAGTGGCATGAGCAAGGGGTTTGTTCATGGCGAGGTTAACCTCTTATGAGCAAATTGATCGTGGGATGGTGCTGCTCTCTTGATGTTGGCTATGACAAGCCAAAACCAATTAGGAAGTTAGATGTCCCTTATTATATGGAGGATTGTAACAATGATGGTAGACACTCTTAAAGCTAGAAGGGCATGGAATAGTCATGGGAAAATAAGAAGGATAAAGGCTGGCTCGCCTTCTATAAAATGATAAAATATATAAGGCAAAAGATGGTCGACTACTGCACAGGCACTTACGGAGGGGAGGGTGTACCTCTTGTTTCGTGATAAGTGGTATCAAAGCTTAAAGTTTCAATCTAGTGAAGCCACAAAAATGCTATCTAATGTGCTTAATGAAAAAAAAGGGGTAGTTCTTATTGACAACTAGGCCTATATAGATGAAACTCGAGGGGAGGAGCTGCCACCAAATGGAGGGCATCATTGTTAAAGGGGGAAATTATGCCGTGAGTAACATTGTAATAAGATACTGCTCGAATCTTAAGGAAAAGATAAAAGTGAACTTTAATGGGCATACCTTATTGTTGATCCGCTCAGCAAGAGGTAACCTTGGAGCACAAGAGAAGAGGGTGAGGGCATAAAGGCAGCTTGTGGAAGCCTTAAGTCTTAACAGAGGTGATCTTGGGTAGCATTAGGCATGAGTGGAGAAGGGTCAGTGATCTTAAGAAAGTGAAAAGATCTTAAAGAGTAGACCCTATTGTTGGGTCGCTCAAAAAGAGGTGATCTTAGAGGATGATAGGAGAGGGCAAGACTGAGTTAATGCCTATGGAAGTCTTTAAGTCTTGGCAGAAATGATCTTAGTATGAAGTTAGGTAATGGAGGAATTAGGTAAGATGATCTTAAAGGGAAGGGTAGTGGTGAAGAGTTAGCCCTATAATAAGGACATCGTGGATTTAGGTAGGGGAGAATAATGTTACGGTCTGTATTCTAAAGGAAAGTGAGGGTGTTCAACCTAAGGCTTAATGTGAAGTAAGTGATCTCAATTGGCAATTTAATTGTGAGGTAGGGTAGTATCATAAGGCAGGGTTGGCATTTCATGAGCAAACTAGTTAAGTGTTGATACCACTCTGGTGATGATGGCCATGGTAGGTTGAAACTAGTCGAGAAGTTAGATGTCCCCTATCTTGTGGAGGATAGTGATAATGTGGGATGACACTCCTAAAGATAGAAGGGCCTGAAACAGTCTTAGAAAGACAAGAAGTCATCCTTCATAAAACGATAAAATATATGAGGTAAAAGAGGGTTTAGCATTGCATAGGCACTTATGAAGGGGGTGAACCTCTCTTCCTATAATAAGTGGTATAAGAGTGAAGATGTTTAGCCTAAAGGAGTCATCTAAATACTATCTATTGTGCTTAATGAAAAAGGTAGTTCTTGTTGATAGTTGGGTTCATGTGGATAAAGCTTAAGAGGAAGAGTAGCCATCAGATGGAGGACATCATTACTAAGGGGGCAGTTGTATCATAAATAGCATTGTAACAAGATATTGCTTGAATCTTAAGAAACTAAAAAGGTAAACTTAAAAGGGCAGACCTTATCATTAGGTCACTCGACAATAGGTGATCTTGAAGGACGAGAGGAGAGGGTAAGGGTGAGGGGAGGCTTGTAGAAGCCCTTAAGTCCTAGTAAAGATGATGTTGGTGAGGAGTTAAGCAATAGAGGAATAGGGTCGGTGATCATAAAGGGAAGGGTAGTGGCGAAGAGTTGGCCTTATGATGAAAATGCTATGGATTTAGGTAGGAGAGAATTTCACAGTCCATGTTCTAAGGAGAAGTAGGGATGTTCAACTTAGAGCTTAACGTAAACTAGGTGGTGTCACTTAGCAGTTTGTTCATAGGTATGAGTAGTATCTCAAAGCGAGGTTGGCCTTCTATGGGTAAACTAATCAGGAGCTGATGCTGCTCTCCTGATGATGGCCATAACAGGTTGAAATTAGTTAAGAAGTTGGATGTCTTCTATCTTATGGAGGATAATGATAGTATTGGATGATACTCCTAAAGATAGAAGGGCTTGGAATAGTTTTGGGAAAATAGGAAGGATAAGAGCTAGCTCTCCCTCTATAAAATGATAAAATATATGAGGCAAAGGAGAGTTCAGTATCGTACAGATACTTATAGAGGGGGTGAACCTCCTGTCCCATGACACTTGCCAGGCTAGTGCATCCTTCATTTTGAAAATGTGATTGTTATCTACTATAATAGTTTTAACAATGGCTCCCTTGACGCTTGTAGTAAAGGCTTCTTTGAGTTCGAGTATCAAGAAGCTACATAAGATCAAGACATTAATGCAAGTGTTATACTGAAATGAGAAAATGATGCTTCAAAGGTTAATAAACTATCATGAATGAAATATTTGCAGTCTACAAGCTCCGTAAACATGCTATTAGGGATATTAATAACAAACTTATTATCTTCAATGGAAAACATACATTAACAAGTAGTCAAGTCCTTAAGTTAGTTATAGCTTAATACAATCTGTTCCTACAAAGAGCAGGCACAACACCAATTAGGAATACCAAGGGAAGCTTTAGTGGGCTAATCTATGGAGCTTATTCAAAGAGCAATTCAAGTATACTTTATTATTTGAGTATGCTTTATGATACAGAGTAGCAAATTATTGACCAAGTGGGATTCTTCATCAAGTGTTGTGTCATTTGTTATCCAGTGCACAAAGTGGATGTTTCAACAAATAAGCTAACACTTACCACGATTTGTAGCTCGATGAAGCTTCGAAATCAAGTTACAAGTTGACTGATATAGTCAATACCAAAGCCGCAGTTTAAGGAATTGTTCATATATGAATATCAACACCAATAAGCTAGATATAACAAAATATTCCAGAAGACATAAGTAAATAATAGTGAAGCCAACTCAAAAGATAGAAGTTCTACATAAGCAAAGTGAAGAAGGAGAAATAAATTCACAAGATTTAATATAGAAGATTTATTTTAGCATATTACCTTTTGGACAATACATATGTACAACCCTAGTTAACTTGAAGCGACATAAGTAATTCAATGGTGTTGTGACTTGCACACTATGTTATCATTAAATTACTTTATAGCATTGGTGCTAAACTTTAATAATAAGAATTGCTAAAGAAATAAAGTCCTTAGCTATGAAGATGCATCAGCAGCAGTGCAGCTATTTTGTAGCATGCATGCGCTAGGTAGTGACTTAACCTTTAGAAGGCTTATTCGATGCCTAAACCCCTTCGATCTCATTCGTAGGACTTTGGTCAAGGGGGAAAAATGTAGAAGACAAAATTTGGATATGGGCCTCAGGCCTAGTAGCTAAAAAAAGGAATTGACTTTTTAGGCTGAAGTGATAAGGCCCAAAGAGCTAATTTTATATACATATTTAAGATAATTAAGAGAGATTTAGTATGGTAGGCTCAGAGTAGGGTTAGTTGGATCGGTCAATTTGATCTAACCTTTCTTAGCTTAGGTCACTCTAAGGGAACAAGGACTAATTGGGCCTAAGCTCATAATGGAAGACCATTTAAGGTCCATTAAGGGAAGGGATGAATTCTCGCTATTAATCATCATCATGATCTAACGAATAACGAATGAGATTAATGGTTATGCTTTATAAATACCCTTCTCCCTCCCTTATTTGGATAAGAGATATCTTGGCACAAATGTTGTTACTCTATTGGATTCTTACCGTAGAAGATCAAATACTGAAACATTTTAAGAACATTACCTCATTCTTCATCAATTGTAGAGTTTGATGCCTCTTGGCACCTCCTCTTATCACTACAAGTGTTGGGGCCTCATTGAGATTGCTTGTTACTCTTTCTTATACTTTTCTCCTAATTATCTTATATAGGAAATTCAAGTCATTTCCCTATTTATGCGTAACACAACTTGACAAGCGGTACACATATGACCTTTGTACTTGTACCCATACCCTTACATATATATATATATATATTGATATATCTACATAATAACCAAAACTATATTAACTAAAACATGAATCAAATAGCTAAACTTTTCCTATAAAAGATTATGTTAGCTTATAAATTCATGAGTTAAACTAATAATTACTAAAAATAGAGATAGGAACTTAGGACACAACATAATAATGTATTTAGGGCTAATATTTATAAAGTCTAACATTTCAATGTCTTATCATTCTAGGCAACTTTGACTATGCTTTTGTAGATCTTACTTTTAAGACTTTACCTAATGACTAGCATAACTGACCATGAATGGATTCAAATGAGCTACCTTTTATGATTACTATGTTACTTATGGCTATAGTGTAGTGCATTAGTTTCTAGTGTAATATAAAATTGACAAGTGCTTAGGGAATAATACATGGGTTTGTGTAAGTGGTGTGTATTCAGTTGACTTGGTTGCTCCACTCTTAATATTTCAATATTGAATTACTTGTTTGACTTATTTGCTTGTATTGTTTATCTATTTATTATTTGTGATGCTTCGGAGGTTGCCTAAATTAACATAGACCTAACTATACTTACAATTAAATGGATATGCATTACATGCATTACATATATAGTTGAATGTTGTCATTACTAGGCATTAATACGTGGGGGCAATGGGGTACTCATGTGTGGTTTTCTTTTCTTTTTTTTTTTTTAACAAAGGGGGTATAAGGGGATTGTTGTTATGACCTCATGAGAAGCCCGCTTTGACCATATGGAAATTACTTGGTATTGGGAAGTGTTGGCTTTTGATTAGAGTTTAACCACAAGGATTTAATACTTTGGGGTATGGTTGTCGCTAGTAACACATTGTCAAATCTCTCTTAATTTTATGCCATTTTAAAATGTATATATGCATAATTTTGGGATCCAAGATGGTATACTATTTTTCTTAAAACTACTTAACTAAAATTAAGAGATATTAGCACTTGAGAATGGTTATAGAAGGGGTGAACTCTTAACCCTATATGGATACTTGTTGTCATATAAGCTATTATGTTCATACAATTAATTAATTACATTGCACTTAATTGTATAATAACTTGTTTGATTCTTTGCTTAAAAGCATGGTATGAGAGGGGAATCTCATCAAGTCATGGTTTGTTTACCCCCATATAGTTTGTTTATGTAGGCACCAATACCTAGTACCTAGCCTAAAGCAAAAACATTTAGGTTTAGGATGTTTTAGGAAATGTGAGAAAATGGTAAAAGCTTGATAAACCTTATAGGGTCCAATTGTTTATTGCACTCGGACTTTTATGTTATGAATAATAAATGTTTATTTTAAGATGTTTACTTTTAAATTATTTATTTATTTAATCATCGATTGTTTAGTTGTTGTGTAGAATTGGCAAATTTTAGAAGCAACTTGATGTATACATGCTTGGTATATGTTTTGCAAATCCAAGGATGTGCATGGGTAACATCTCTTGGCTTTTTGTGCACATATAGTAGGCTATCACATTAAGGTTACCTCTCGAGGAGTGACATAATCCATTTATATGCTATATTTCACAAAACGTACTCATCGAGATAACTTCAACTAACTTTTCTAACCTTTATGAAGTTTGGTCCAAGTTAGACAATGTTGACTTAAGCCCTAAATTAGTGGTTCAAAACCTAGATTATCATACTATGTGCATAGCATGCTATTATAACATTATGTATTTAAATCACAGCAAAAACACAAAGGCTAAAGTATTTGCTAAATACTACAAATATTCAAATAGTCTCCATAAACTCTTGAAAAATAATAATCTCCAATCACACTACTAAATTGATTCAAAATCTCTATTAAACCTTCATGACAACTAAATAATGAATACTCTTAGCACAAAAATCAAAACTAGGTTTCAGTAACACAATTTCTAAGTCAACTATCATACTGACCATATCTAGCAGATTAACTCCCATTCAACTCGTCAAAACCATACTCATCATATATCTCACAATACTAATCAATAACATCATAGCTTTTAAAAATTAAGTAGTTCACTTGATAAACCTAACTATTCACATGAAAACTAACCTAGCAAAATCATGGCTTTAGAAAACTTGACCCATAGGTATTCATAATGTAGTGGTTTCTCAATTTAGTTTTGAATTAGGTTTTAATTTAGATTTTGATTTACCCAAAACACCACATTTGCTTATATTACTCCCATTTCCCAAATGAACTGAAACTAAGATCATGATAGGTTATTCTAAGTAGAACAACAACCAAAACTTCCCTATGCTATATTGCCAATTATACTAACTATACCCTTTATCAATATAGTGAGCAAAATATGTATGAATAGTTGGAAAATATACAATAGTTTGTATTTGTACTCCATAAAAGTCATGAAAAAATACGTTATACTTGGAAAATAGTAATGATTATATTTTGGTTTTGAAAAAACACTAAAATAGAGAGTTATATAATATATTCTATTATACATATTTTATCCCTAATCCTAATTTTGCTTTTGAATCAAGTTCTAATTCGAGGGTACTCTTCATTTTGGCATAAACACTCCTAAGTTTAGTTCATAATCAGATTTAAAACTCATTATAGAGCATATTCCTATAGTTATTTAGTGTTATTTAGGGTATATTAGGTAATTTTGGGTAATTATCCCTACACATAAATTCATCTATAGTACAAATAAATTCTCCTAAATATTGTTTAGGTTATTTTATGATTTTTAATGTGTATATATTTTATCTCAAGCATCTCGTTTATTATTGGAATCCGTTTTACGCGTTTTTGATAAATATCGAATAATTTACGTATATTTCAATAATATAAACATATTGAGTACATATAATTTGTATAGTATAATTATATAATCATACTAAATGTTATTTGACTCTTAAAATTATTTTTATAGGGTAAATAATTTATTCGTAAGGTTTTGTAGTCATTCGAAATTCTAATTTTGAGTTTCTGATAATAAACAATTATACCTGATAAAATACATTTTATTGAAATTAAATATTATATATGCTTTATTTTAAGAAATTGACATTATGGGAGATTTTTGTCTAACTTATATGATATTATAATTTGGTTCAATTTGGACAAAATAGTCTAAAGGCCCTAAATCTTTCCAAATGCCCTAATTCGAACCGATATCAAGTAGTTAGGCTTGATAACATAGCTAAACTTATTTCTTAAACACCTCTTAATAGCATTATTTTATTACTTCCCTCAACTAAACTTTCTAATTTCCATGTGTAGTAGAAGTGGTCCATTACTTTAGGTCTCGGGTAGTAGGTTGAAGACCAAGGTTTCACAATATCTTTCTATAGAATCTTAATTTTTGCCTAATTTCTTATTGAATCGACTCTAGATTTGAGGTTTTAGCAAGCTTACCAACCATTTCCTATATCAAATTTGTAGAAACAACAAGAAGTATGCACCTTGTTGTCTATATTTCTCTTTAGACATAAAGTACAAGAGGGTAACTATTTTTTTTTTTAACTTTTATTCACTAATATGTATCTATAATGGTGAAAAATAATTTTATGTGCATATATTATGCAACATTGTTGTTCTCGTCAATTTTCCCCCCTTCTAATTTGTTTGCCTAGAGTATTTTACATGCGTGTATAATATGCATTGTAGTGAGAACTAGTACTACATAAATGTTTTTTATTTTTTTCTTGTAAATTTCGGTTATATTAAGTGCCAATTCAACTGTTACATATAGTGTTGTAATACTACGTACTAATTCAAATCTTTTTATGGGTTTGTGTATGTACAATTTAACTGTTGTATTATTGGTATCTACGACTGTGTTTCTTTAAATAGAATACAAGGTTTCGTACATTGTAGTGAATTTTACCAAGTCATGATAAACAAGGTGAAAATGGTTATTATAAGAGTGGTTTGCTTTACTGCAGAAAAAATTGTTAAAGGGGAGGATATGTCACGCTTCAATAGTTGCTTGACAACAGTAGTCAAGGTAAATAGTGTCATTCAGCAGCTTAGGGGCATCCATCTAAACAATGTACCCATGCTTGGATCAAATAACAAGCGTAAGGACTACCCATCGCATGAGTCGCAACATAAAGGGTGTCATGGAGGATGAGGACAAGGACATGAACGGGGTAAAAGGTGAAGACTTAAATATGCCAACTTAGACATTCAAGATAATCTCTTGCCTTTGTACTACTTGCCCCCTGCATCTTTTGTAGCACTTAAATTCCAGTATCAAAAACCTTTCAAAAAGAGCTCCAGTAGCCAAATTCCCACTCATTTAATAGATGAGTTGGAGTTCACGATGCAGACATGGGTAAGCGGCTCATGCAGGATGGGTTTACTTCAGTTCCTATACATGTGACCCATTTCAATACCTATATAGGAGATAGCATACAAATCGCACAATTGGATGCAGACCAAATGGTGCAACTCTAACCTAATATAGATACTTAAGAGACATATACCTATGCACACCAACAACTAGGCAATAGTACATTCTCACTAGTTGTAGTTAATGAAGATTTTGATTGTAATTGGTGAACATTTTGTGTACATTTTTTATATATTGATTAAATGTATGAAGTATTGAGACTTTTTTTTTTTCTCAATTATGTTATTGCAACCATTTTATCTATCAAAGATCTGTTATGGATGCTGATTATGTTAATGGTTAAGATATATAGATATTGCATAGTTTTTTGCATTATAAGTGTTGAGAAGTTTGAAAAATAATGAAGTTTTAATTGTATAGGGTTTAAGGTGTTTGGATCTTAGCGTAAGGGATTGAGTGTAGCTATATGGATTGAGTTTTGTTTTATGGTTGATACTTTATATGTACAAATACAGGTAATTTGTCCCATATTATACGCTATATTCTTTTTTTTTTTTTTTTTAAGCTGGGAACTATTATTGATAAAATAGTCTCTTCATGAGTGGATTTCATCCTTGCTGAAAATTGCCTATTGAAGAGATGATTTTATCCTTAAAGCTTAAAATCATCTTTTGAAAAGGTGATTTTAGTTCAATTTAAAATCTCTTTTCAAAAGGCAATTTTAAGTGTTATATTCTTGAGATAATTTTTTTGAAAGCTCAATTTTTTAGATTTTTCAAAATTTTATATTATTATTTTCTTCGTCCCCTTTATATTGTGTAGCAATCTTAAAAAATGCAAATAATACTTTTTTTTAGTATCTTTGAACCAGCCTTCCCACTCAGTGGTTTGAAACCAAGGAACTAATGGATAATAAAGGATGTGATTTCTTCTTTTCTAAAATGAAAATCATTTTCAACCATCATCACTAGCCATCGCAAACCCTTTTTACATTGTACAATCACTTTTGAGATTGAAAGGATGATATTTATCCATTCTAATGCTTTGGTTATATAGAAATGGTTTGGAAAAAATTGTGGCAAAATGAAAACACCCAACATGGAGGTTTTAAAAGTGGAAAATTAGGTGATATTTTACATTAATTAGTTCAATTAAGTGGTTTTGCTTAATTCACTTAACTAATACAAAATCATGCACACATGGTCAGTTATCATGTATATTAAGAGGGTAATTTTAGGTTTGAGTTAGAATTTTATCCTTGTATACACTCCATTTTTTCCTTCTTGTATTATTATAATTTTTTTAAGAATATAAAAAAAGGGGTCCTAATTGAAAAATACAAAAAAATTCAAAAAAAAATTGAAAATTAAAAAAAAAAAAAATAATTAGGAAAATAGGATTTTTAGATTATGATCATTTTTAGAGTTATTGGGTCCCTTCGAGAGAGTCATTTCATTTTTAAGGTCAAATAGAGTCGAAGTGTACATGTGCGATTTAATGGTTCTAAACCACATTTGAGAACATTAAATATTTTTTGTTAAAAAAAAAAGAAATTAGTTTAAGCTAATTAGGGCTTCAAATAGCACATTGATTAAACTAAAATTGGTTGATTTAAGAAAACATTAATTTTGAAATAATCGTACGATTGATGAATAACGCTCGTAAAACTGTTAAATTTAGTTCAATTTGACAATTCATTCTAACTTATGTGTACTAGACTTACTCAAGAAAGCTCTTTGACTAAGGGTCCATTTGTGCTTGAACTGGCCCTTTTATTTAAGTTTAGTCCATACTAGTTTAACGGTTAACTATAATATAATTGCAATATACAATTGAGGAAAAGGCTTAGCTAAGTAGCTGAAGTGCATACATAAACCTAAGAGGTTTGGGTTCAAGTCCTCCACTAGGTTATTTTTGTTTCAAAGTGCCATATGTTAGCCGCTAATTGGCTAACAATGGTACTTCCCATCACTTTCTCACTAATTCCTTCCCTTTCTCACACATGCCCAACTAGTTCATCCATTTTCATGGCCATTTTTTATCTTCTTTTTAATACGATTTCACCAAATTAATGGTGAAATCATATAGATCACATGGACTAGTTTGCATTCCAACAAAAAATGAGTCCAAATTCATCCAATTTAACAAACCAAATCTACTTGTAAAATTAAAGGAAAATAATAACTCAAGATTTAAGCTCTTGGATGATTTAGCAACTCTAAGCTTACTGAGAAGGAATCGAAGCTCATCTTTGGATTTTAATTGAGAATCATTAACCTTGACACCGAAAATCAACTTAAATCTTACATTTTTACATAAATTGGAAGATTATGCAAGTTGGTTGATCTTAGTTGACGTAGATATTAATGGTACCTTCTAAGCTCACTCGAGTTTGGATGTGTACAACTAGAGCTTCCTCATCCTCCCTCTAACATTGGTTCTCTTTAGTTCACACTTAGATTTACTCTTTCATTCAATCTTAAGCTCCCTCTCTCTATGAAGTTTCTCTGTATAGCTTTCCTTTGAGTGTGGTGGTTGTTAAGATAAACCACCACACAGCTGGCTTTCTTAAACTCTAAACATTAAGAAGCAACCACCCTAAGTCGTTGTCGTACCTCCCATTAGCTCCATGAACCACCTATCATAGTTATCAAAATCACGTTTTTATCCATGTGATTCTACGAGTTTATAATTTTAAGAAGCTCTTTTAAGTTAACTTATGTATAAACTCTTTTTCATGTAGAAACTTATGTTTTTAATCGAGTTTATATGGGAACTTGGTATAAACTTATGTTTTTGATTGAGTTTACCGATTATACATATCTAAGTTAAATGGGCTAAAAAATAAAAAAATACAACCAAGCTTTTACAAGCCATAAACTATTAAGGTATTACGTTATCTTCCTTATCATATTTTATTTTATTTTTCTCTTTTTCTCTCTCTTAATCCCTTTTTTATGTTCATACCCTTTGCCCAAATTTTAGCTCCAATAGCAAAGATTACAAGAAAAACTATATAATTTAGTTTATACCATTAGTAATTTGAAATGAGTTGAAATATTTAGTTCTCTTTAGTTCATTGATTTTTTTCCAAAAGAAACTAATGGAAAATATTTAGTTTTGACTTTGTTTGTCCTTATTACGTATATATTTAATTATATATTATTAAGAACTTTTTCATGAAAAAAGAACTTAATCTCTTAATTTCTATATTTTCATCATGTATTTCAAGTTTTGAATAATTACTATAAGAATCTTTATAGGTTTTTTAAGCTTATTTTACATTGGTTGTTGAAACTTACATTTTTATATTTTGATTTCATGTTCTGATTCTACTAATAGAGATTTTATTAACCCTTTAGCAATTCTACATAGAATCGAAAGTTTGATAACCTTACCACCTAAGGTTCGAATCTCCACCACCTATCTTCTAAACCCTCACATTCAAGCATCCCTACTTGAAACTACTACCATTGCTGACCTCACCATCACTTAAAACCCTTGCCCACACCTCCCTTAGCATCAAACCACCATCAGCCATAGCAACTAGTAACCATCATTGCCTACTACTTCGCAACTCCCCCAAAACCACTATAAAAAGGCAAGGCATCTACTCTAATCAAGTTTCATTATTAGAAAGCTCATAAAGTCAAACTTCTTGCTCAAAATTTCCATTAGAAGCTGCCATAGGATGTTCGATTAGTTGTTGCATTCCCCTTCTCCTTTTGACTCGATTACCTTATCCTGCCCCTAACCACACTACTGACTCGGATCGTAATCTAACATTCGACCTAATCTAAGAAGCTCAATCTAACCCATAATCCCTATCACCTTGACCTGGTTCTTTATTTCTCTTCTTTTATTATTTATTTATTTATTCATTTATTTTCTTTTCCTCCTTGTTTCTATTTAGTTTTTTTTTTAAATAATATATAATAAATATCTTATAAGGGATTTTAGGTTCGTTTCATTATATAGATATAAAAAAGGTTTTTAAAAGAAAAATAATATTACAATAATAATAAATAAATAGATAAAATTAAGATTCTTTTAGGACCCTTACCTATTTCTTTTAACAATATTATTATTATTATCATTATTGTTGTTGTTGTTGTTTTCATTTGAAGAAAAAAAAAGAAACAAATTTTATCGCTTAGAAGAGTACTTTTCAAATAAATAAAAACAAAACAATTCTTGTTTAGGTTTTCTTTTTCTTTTTCAAAATAAACTCCTAAAAGTAGGACTCTTTCTTTAGAATTTTTATCAAACAAAATTAAATGGACAAAAATATAAACTTGATTGTTTTCTACACCTTAAGCTTAATTAATCTTTCCTTATCCATTTAATTATGTTTCATGTCATTCAGTAATTTTCTTATTTATTTAATTTACTTCTAAGATTCCATTAATTTTGTGTTGCGGTTTCCACAATTTCGAATGTTAAAGAATAAATAAGGTAGTTGTAATGTTTTAGCTTATGTAAATTGTTTTATTATTCAATTTCTAAAGTCTAGATTTACAGGATCAGTCTAACTTCTAGGGCCATATCGCTAATTTTGAGCCTAAATGATTAAATTCCTTAGAAACCCTAAATTTGTGAGTTTCGACTTCTATGGTTGTAGTTAGTTAATTCTTTATATGTTTTTACTATTGTTATTCCTAAATATCATTTTCTTCTCATTATGTTAAATTCTATTATTAGTTACTTTATGTATAAGATCTCGATAATTTGGTTTTCGAGTTTCACATTTTCTTGTTTCTACGGATAACAAATAAATTTTGGGAATTGTGACTTTTAGATTGTATTAATATTATTTCATTTTAGATGCCTCGATTTTTTGAATTTTTATAACTAATTTGTGTCCTTATTGTGTTTTCTAAGTTATAGCAAGGAATCTTATGAAGGTCCAAATTTTTAATGCTAAGGTCCTATTTGTTAAAGTATGGGTCTCACATTAAGTGTATCATTTAGCCACAAGTCTAACCTTATATCTTTATAGTTTATATACTACTATCAGGCTTATACTTAATTTTGTACACCTATTAGCATCATATAACTTTCATCCCTTTATAAAAAATAGTAAGATCTTAGGTGTCATTACACTCAAGAGCATCCAACTCCTTTCTAATAGCTTCAATCCATTCTTTTTGCTAAATCACTTGTGAGTAATTATATAGCTTTTGCATAGCTAATAGATTTGCTAAGGACACTATTTAATTTAAAGAATATTGATCAAATGTTTTGGAATCAAATATATATTAAGAAATGGTATGTTTGTTGTGATTAGATTTCTTAGTAATAGCATCAACATTAGACACCTTAAAATGTATTGTATGTACAAAGCCTTAAAGCCATTCAAGAGTTCTTCCAATTCTAGATGACTTATGCAATTAAACATCTAGAGTTGATCTAATAAGTTACTTTGATCTAGAAAGAGAAAAAAGAGATAAAAGAACCAAAAGGGAAAGACATGTTTAAAGAAAATAACATTTGCTTACAAGAACTTGCTTCCTAAGTAGATCATAAATCTTATATCATTTTTATCCATTTGTTTAACCTTAGAATTCACCTTACACCTTTATGATCAAATTTATATTTATTAGGTAAGGTTTTGAAAATGTAATACAAACATCCCATCATGCCAATACTATGTTTGGAAAGAAGGAAGTAATTCAAAAGGAATGAATGTGAGAGGAAAAAACCAAGAGGAAAGAAAATAAGGGGAAAAATTACCTTTTTTCCACTGTTTAGAAAAACCAAGAAAGTGAAGGGAATGAAATGAGTGAAAATTTGATTTTTAAAAATTTAAAAACCTACTATTTCTAAATACTCCTTCATAAATAATGTTTGTAAAAGAAGATCGCTTTAATAATGGATAAAATAGTAATTTTAAGAAGTTCCTTTCCTTTCTCTATATATTTAGAGATAACTTTTTTTGTAGGGCAATGGAATTTATCACCCCATATTTCTTTTCTTCCTCCCAAAGAATGGAAAATCAAATTTTCCTTCCTCCCTTATTCTTTCCTTCCTCATTTTACTCTTCCAAACACAAGCTAAGGTTTCCATAGGCTGGTGGTTTGGTAAATAACATATCATGTGGTAATTTCTAATTTAGTTTTGCAAAAAGCATTTTGTTATTGAGAAAGGTTGTAGTTAGGATGCATTCTAGCTCCCAAAACTATTTAGGTAAACCTACATATAACATGAGAGCTTTAGAAGTGTTTAATAAGTGTCAATGTTTTCTCTCTACCCTTCTACTTTGTTAAAGTGTATAAGATATTTTGCATTGATGAGTAATCCTAAGGCTATGAAATAAGGATTGACATGCTTTGGACACAAATTTTCTTCCATTATCTATCCTAACAAATTTAGGAGTAATAGAAAAGTGATTCATAATATAATGAAAGAGCTCATCAATAATTGAATAAGAAATATACTAGTTTGTGTAAGATAATGACTATTTACTTTGATCATCTAAAATACTAGAATTGCTAAATGAATTGCAATGAAGTACAACCAATCCATTCTTTGCCTTTGCTATTACAACCAATTTATATGATTTTTAGTTTTAAAAGTACATGAGAAAAGGGTCAAAAAATGGCCTTTAAAAACTAACAAGAAACTAGTTAATAAACTGACAATAGATTATGTGTAAAGTTAGATACAAACAAGACATTGTAGATAGTTAGTACTGGATTAATCTTAACAAATCCATCTTTATCAACTTGTAAAATTCTTCTAGGTAATTTGATTGATATGAAAAATGTTGATTGTGTGACATTGTGATGCATATTAAAGAAAGAAGTCATATGTTCTATTGTAGCTATTTCCACTATCCAGTGAGCTATATCATTACTTAAAGAACAAAAGCAACAAGTAAAGTTTGAAGTATAGCATGTTGAGCAACATTTGCAACAATTATCTCTTCTTCTTTTTTTTTTTTTTTCTTTTCATGATCTTTAGCATTTTTTAACAAATATTTTGAATAATTAGTTTGTTAATGGAACCTAAATAAGATCCATCATTTGATTAAATGTAACTGCTTGTTCTTATTCTTCAAGTAGCTTACCAAGAACAAAACATGATGTACAAGCCATTACCTTTCTTCTTTGAACCTTTTTCCCTTTATACCCTTTAGGATATCTCACTAGCTAGAAACAATTTTCAACTATATGCCCTTCACTCCGACAGTATTTACAGAAAAGAATTTTGTTGTTCTTTTTTTTACCATCAACACGTTCTTGTTATTCCCCTTGTTTAAATGAAAAACACTTATCTCATTGTTTGAAGATATCATATAGGTAACTTGCCTTTACTTTTCTACTTGTTGAACTAGGTAGAAAAGTCAGTTTACTGAGGATAAAAGGCTTCATAGATAAGATTTAGTTTCAAACTCTCTCATAAGCCTCATTTAAACCCATCAAAAATGGTTTTACTTTGGTTTATGATTCAAACTCCATAACCATTTCCTTCATAGCACTCCATTCTTTTACAATTGCATATAGGATATGCATGAAATTCTTGTAATTCATCCTAATGCCTCTTTAAGAAATTGAAATACATTTCCACTTATTGATCACATTACTTGAAATTTGAAATCTTACGCTAAATTTGAAAAACTAATGGACCACTTACTACACCTTATTGATCTCCAATTTCTTTCCATAACTCTTGAGGTGATTTCTTATACAAAAAATTCTAAGATAATTTGCTTCACATTGAATTTAATATCTAGTATCTCACCTTGTAATCACATCAAACACATTTTATTAGTTTAGGTAAGTTCTCCATTTTTCTTTTTTGTTCCCTCTATAAACTCTAGTTTTAATTTAACTCTTAATCCCATTTTCTCTGACCTACTCTAGTAAATGTAGTTCTTACCATTAAAAATCAAATTTCCAAAATAAATTCTTGGACAATCCGAACCCAATAAGTATAGCGAATTAGTGATAGCTAATTCTTCTATATCAATTCTTTCTTGAATTTCAAGAATTCTATGAGTAATTGAAGTTCTAATGGAAACTCAAAGTAAACCAATTATTGTATTGAATGATATAAGTAATAGTTCCTGGATGATGCTTTGATACGATGAGAAATTCTATTCTTCAGCTTAAGAAACAATCTCCACTGATGCGATCGAATGCAGTGCCAAGAAAAGGATCATATTGTATTCAACTCAATGTGACAATTATAGAAGCTTTACAATGTGCTATTTATCACACTTCTATGCAACGAATAAATAGTAACTATTTTAACTACTATAACCAATTTACTAGACAAATATTAGCATAAGTGTAGCACACATATACAATAAATAATAAGTAAATCTCTCTATATACTATAGAAATACCCAATTGTTTTAAATAAAGGCATACTTGATAATTTTATTTCTCATTCATTGGAATAATTTTAGTATATTACAGGTCTCTCCATGTTCATGACAAAATATATACTAACCTTCAATTATGAGAAAAAAGTCATATTAACCTAGATAATTTATGTAGAACGCAATTTATAAATCGAAATCCTAATACATACCCATGATGTAGCACATTCGTGTAAAAGGCAATCTATACTATCAAAACCTTAAATATGCATGACATGACCATGGATGGGTTTAAGGGTGGTTTGGAGAGCCCTGGCCCTCTCAAGCGCGGCACCAACCCCGCCTCTGCCCCTCCTAACGCCAAAAAAAAAAAAAGAAAAATAAAAGGTCAATTATTGAACTTGTTTAGAAGCCATGTTAGATTTATATTTTAAGGAAAAACAACATTCCTAGACCTATACTCATACTCATGAAAGTAAACAATTGATTGCTACATGTCGTTTTTCTAATAGTAATAAAAGTTCTAATTCATAAAGACTGAAAAATGTTAAGACTTATATGGGAAAAAAAAAAAAGTTGAGTGCTTAATGAAAAGTGGACGATGGTTAAGGATTAGAAGTATGTTTTTCCTTTTGAATAAATGAAACTTCTATCACGTTAGAAACTTCATTAAAAAAATCTCAACTATGATGGAGTTTGGGATGACAATATCAAATGCTATGATCTAATTTAAAAAAATAAAAAAATAAAAAAGAGAGAGAGAATAGTGAAGGAAAGATGGGGTTGTAAAGAGATGAATTCTCCTTTGAAACAAGAGTTACATTTTTGCAAAGGACAAACCACTTATCCTTAATCATAGTGTAAGCCATATTGAATATTTACCATTTATGCTTTCTTTTTATCGTCTGTATAATCATACAAACAACCTTTTATTTATCTCGAAAGTAAAAATAAAATGCTTTGATTATATATCAAACTACTTGCAAAGCAAAGAAAAATAATAGATTAGGCATCTTAAATATTGCATATTATAATGCAACTTACAAGTAACAAGCTGGTGAGAACCAAGAGGTGTAGAGAGGGAAAAAAGAAGGTAAAATTTAAAGGATCATGTTATCTTCAATTTAGTGAATATTTCAAAACAACTTTAGTTCAAACTACTGTAGACATAATTCTATAATGGAAACATCATTTGTGGGTATGTTTCCCATTTTATTTTCCAACTGACGTGTGATTGACTCTTTGGAAGTATACTCTTGTGTAATAAAAAATATCTAATCTAATATTATTTTTTAGGAAAACCGCTAGTTTTGATGGTATTGCAAGAGTAGTTGAAAGCTATTAAGCATTAATATCACTGAAGCCATGGTAGGTCTATTGGTTGCATTTTCTTGAATGCATAATAAACCAATATGGATAAAATGTGCCATTTTAGCTCTTGATCCAAAACCTAAAATGGGATCAAACGTTTTTTGTATTGTGCCTTCTCTCTAGTTCTACCATGCTTAGAACAATTCAAAAATGAATATGTTAAAAGAAAACTAGTCTTTGTTGTGAAGAAATTAGATAAACAATTTGTATTTTAGGATACTTATATAGCTTAGAAGGTGCTCTATTGTTTCTCCTTTGCAGAAGCAATTATTTCTTTGACCTCTTATTATCTCCAAAACTAGTATTCCAAAGCTAAAAACAACAGATTTGAAAGAACAATTCCCAAGTACAACTTACTCCAATTCTATATATCCACTGGATATGACATATTTAAAACTATAAAAGATCAATGTAAGTTGTTTCCATCTTTTGAGATACATAAATAGAAGGCATGAATTAAACTAACTTATATTGCACTTACTTTGTTCCAACAATTTTACTAATGTTTGCTTGAGTTTGATGTAGACCAAACAACTTTGCCATGCCAAAATCTGAAATCTTGGGATTTATCTTGGAATCTAATAAAATATTGCTAGCTTTAAGGTCACGATAGATTATTGGAAGTTGTGAATCTTCTTGTAGGTAGAGAAGCCCACAAGTAATGCTAATTATTATTTTGAAATGCATGTCCCAATTGAGTAGTAGATGCTTAATAGGATCTAAAAATAATGAAATTAGAACCATAGTTTACAATAGTTTTTGGAATTTATGCAAAGGAAAAAGAGTAAACATTGAGTAGGAACTACTACATATTAAATTGTGGATAAATAACATACCAAATATGAAGTAATCTAAACTTGAGTTCAATGTAAACTCATAAATAAGTAGCTTCTTTGCTTCATTCAAACAAAAACCTAGAAGTTTTACCAAATTTCTACGTTTCAACCTAGCAAGTAATTTGATTTCATTCTTGAATTCTAGTTCTCCTTGTCAAAAATTCTTGACAACATTTTCACTACAATTTCTTGTCCATTACAAAGCTTTTCCTAAAGGAAAAATGAAGTGAGTCACATGTGAGTTACCATATGGTCACATGTCATTGAAATAGCACAACTCTTGCATGCTACTTGGTACACACCCTTTTGAAGCATAAAGATGGTTCTTTATAGTGTCTTCAAGAAGACTTATATTTTTTCTAGTAAAAATTTTTTCATAGCATTAATTAAATGATACCAATCTAATAGCATACCTATTTTGCAATCCATACATAATTCAATTAAGTCTCTATGTTTAAAACAAGTCATTTAAGCATTATTTCTTCATGCTTTAAATTATTCATTTAAATCCTTTATACTTATATTTTTATTCTAGGACCTAGTAAGTCCCATTGTTAGTCTACAATTACTTATAGTATATATGAGAGATTCCACGATCTCGTTTATCATATTGATAGGATCGATCCCGTCCTCCATCTTATCATTCATTCACATATTCTAAAATCTAAACCATTAAATTCAAAATTTATTCAATGATTTAACTTAAAAAAGTACAAATCAAGAGTAAATAGATGGCGATACTAGTCCAGTAAAAATTAAGGATGGGACCATAGAAAAATCCTGGTATACATATATTAAAGACATATTAGGTGTGATAGCACAAATATAGAGAACTTAAATTACTCGTTTAAAACATAAAGAACTTAATTTAAGTTTTAACATAAAAATAGCAACAAAATCGTTAAAACATTTAGGAACTATGATAAACATAATTTTTAACATATTATTTCAATATTTCACCTAGTCCCATCCCTCAAAATTATGTAGACGAAGCACTAATCTAAAATATTTTAAAATGCAATATGTAAGTACATTGGAAAATAACAGCAAACATTACAATTGTCAAAATTATGATTTTACAAGTTTATGATTTTAGGAGACTTTTTTAAGTTAAATTAAGTATAAAATTATTTTTCTATAGATTCTTATGTTTGTAACCTATTTTATATGTAAATTTAATAGAAACTTGCATTTTTAACCAACTTTACCAATTTTATATATTTGAATTAAATGGGCTAAATATAAAAAAGTATAACTAAGCATCTACTACCATTATATTTACTATTAGGGCATCACATAATCTTCCTTATTCCATTCCAATTTATGTTTTTCCTTCTCTTTCTCCCAGTTCTTTGTTTGATATTCATAACCTTCATTCAAGTTCCAACTCTAATAGCATAGTTTATGAGGAAGTTCATACTATCAATAACTCAATGAGTTGAAACATTTGTCTATCATTCATTCATTGCTTTTTTTTTTTTTATTACAAAAAAAGTAATGAAAAAAAATAATTTTGACTCTACTTGTCCCTCTTTCACACATATTAGATTATATGTTAAGAATTTTTTATGAAAAATAATTAATGTTTTTATTTCTTTATTTCCATTATGTATTTCATGTTTATTGTAACTACTACAAGCATATTTACAATATTTTGAAAGTTATTTTACATATGTCAAATAGAAATGTAAGTTTCTATTTTACATTTTTTTTGAAAGCTTTTTTACATATGTCAATAGAAATTTACGTTTCTATGCTTCAATTTTACATTTTCATTCTATAAAGTTTGTAGCGATTTTACATTGACTTATGAGTGAAAACTTTGGCATTCATAAATAATATAAGATTAACTCAATTGTTTAAAACTTTAATAAAATAAAATTAAATGTCCAAAACTTAATCAAGAATATGGTGTTTGAGGTCATTTTTTAATATACTTTATTTCTCAAATATCAATAAATATTGCAAATAATTTAGCATCTTTAACCAAATATACTAAATATAAAGAATAAAATCATCATTGTTCCTTACATGGTATGATTACGGTTCTTACCTTGTAAACAGGTCCGAATCTACCTTGTCTGAGCTTGTTATTGTACGAAAAATCATCAATTGTAGCTTTAATACTGGGACGATCAAACTGCATAAACTCTATACTGTTGATTTCATCAAGGGCTGTAAATGATGAAAAGAGTAGAAGAATCAAATTCTTGCCTTGTAAAATGTATTGAATTCTTAAAAAATTATAAGACAAATATTCTTTCCACATGTTTTTAACTAATAAATGAGAAATCACAAGTCAAGACCCTTGTAGCCAAGTAACATGACTAGTGACCACTAGCTCTCCAACAGGATGGATCGCATTCAATTTTATCTCTTATATTTTGTTTTGTATAATATAGTTGGGAAAAAAAGAAAATTGGGGAATTGTAGAATATATTGATCAAAAGAGTAACTTACTTTCATATTCTAGCAATGGTTTCCTTTTCCTTTCTAAGAAGACCATAATGAGGATGATGATGACTGTCATGATAGTGATTGATACCACAATCAAGATTATTGTTATAGTTTAGTTATTCTTGCTACCTACAAAGCTACAAAATATTAGTTTTTACACCATTCTTCTTGATAAAATATTACGTTTTTCTTGCCAACTGTATGTTTGTCATATAATGATATACCTATCAAGCTTCCATAAGATAATTTTCATTGATCGATTGATGAAAAGATCCTTTGAAAAATTAGTTTTAATTGTAGAAAATATGCATTCAATATTTTATCTTATATCCTTCTAACTCATACCCTTTCAGGAAGACCAGCTTATGCATAATGGCAATTGTAGTTTCACATATGAGTTTAACGGAGGTATGGATTCAAAAAAGAATCATCACTTCTTATAGGTATAAAAAATGCACCATTTTTTGCACCACCACAACTATGTTGTCTTTGAGTGAAAGACGAAATTGTGATTCATATAATATGTTGATAAGCGCAAAGACTATAGGTGGAGACTCTTATCTTTTGAAGCAAGTTGATTACTTGGTCATCAAATTTGAATGACTACAGACATCATGCTAACATAAACTGAGATCACCCACAAATTGCAATTTACCACAATGAGGCATTATATTATTTCCTACAAAAATTAGATATTTGTATGTTGTTCCTAAGCAATTTAGTGTATTGCTTCAAAGAGAAGAACTTTGAAATCAAAGCAAAAGGTCATTTAACATGTGTATTGTAAGTGAGACGACTTACATCGAGTGCTCCTATATTTCAAACTACCTTGTAGCTTGCAATTAGGCTTTTAGAAACGTGGCCTGTAACCTACCCACCTCCCCAAAACTAAGAAAGTAAATAACAAGAAGGCTTAGATAAATATCAAAATCACACTACTTATTAAGCCTTCATTCTTCTTTTAATTGATCGTCTACAATGTTATATTATTTGATTATGTAGATTAGTATTATTCAATTATTTAGAATATGTCCTTTTAAATTATTAATGAATCAATTATAAAATTATTATTTAATTATAACACTTGATTAATATGGATATTGCCATTGAGTTTTTAATGTGGATAGCCCATTATGGGTATGGTTACTCACTTTGTTACTTAATCACAGGTTCTTTGATAAGAATATAAAAAATACTCTCTTATCAAAAAATTTTAACCTAATCTAATTTCTTATTAAGAAGAGAATAGTTTTCTCTCACACTATCCACAATACTATATAAAAAAACACTGTTACAAAATAGATTTATTTCTAATTCTAAGTAAACAAATCGTACTCTTACTTGTGATAAATATGCTATAATCTCGTTTCTACATTAAATCTTGATCTAAATTTATGTATACATATATTATAATTTTTTAGCAATTGGTATCAGAGCTCTTGCTGATACAGATTATACTTGTTGCTTTTATATTTGTCAAAATTGAATCAGAATATGTACACTCTAATTTTATTGGTTTTGATTTTAACTAAATTAATAAGTTAAATCAGGAATGTTATCCTACACATGTTTGATAATAAATTTATATGTATTTGTGCTTCCAAGGAATATACAAATTGCTCATTTCTAAAACTATGGTTAGTCGGATTCATCGATTGATATTTGTTACGATGGAAAACGTGACTTACCTTAAAAGGCTATTTATTCTTAAATCTTCATATTCATTGTATATATACTTATATAAATGGGAAATGTTGCTAAAGTCATTATAGTGTAATAGTATGTTTTTAGTCTCTTATTAGGTTAGTGCATGGTTCAAATTCCCTGCTACGTAGTTGGTAAAAAAAATAAAAATAAAAATAAAACAAAATATACCGGGAATGTTATTATTAAGCCGGCGTCGGTAAGAACAAAATTTTATGAAAAGGACCGAACTAGGGCGTAGATTTGTCGCTAATTGAAATAATAGTCATATACGGTACCCGGTGGAGATGGTGGGCCGGCCGGTGTTGGTGTTGGTGGTGATGGTGGGGAAGGCAGGGGCTCAACGGGGTCCAGAAACGGTTTTAACTCAAATCCAGAAGTACAACTAGGACTCAAGACCCAGCCACCACGTTTCCCGGAACAACACTGACCCATACGTGAAAAGATTTCACGAAGACAATCCGAGCACTGTTGTTCAGACAGATCCGGCGTGCACCACACGGATGCAAAAATCGTGTTGTAACCATCGGCGGCACTATTGTTACCCTCTGTGAATTTACGCAGAGGGCCACTGGACGCAGCCTTGCTTCGCAGGTTGGTCGACAGGTTCACTAGAACCTGGTTGAACGATTCTGGGTTGCTCACGTCAGCCGTATTATACAACTGATAGTCGGGATCGGTCACGACTTTGTGAAGTAATGAGCTGTTCGAGTATCGCAATGAGCAGTTGCGGTTGTACACAAGTGTTTCCTTTTGATTAGGCCAGAGTCGCCATAAATCTTAAGCAGAGGTGTTAAGGCACGCTCGACAGGCCTCAGGCCGGAGATCGGCACGACATAGGCCGATAGCATATGTGGTCTTGGAGTTTGGGTTGATAGAATTGAAAGCATTGAAGAATCCGTAGTACATGCTATCTGGGGAGGTAATAGAGGAGAATATGGAATCTAATTGTGATTGGTAGGTACTATTGTTTGTGAAGTATCTGAACATCTTGGACTGGGTAAAAAGGGATCTTGGACCATAGTGGAAGAAATCAGATGGATAAGTTCCAGGAAAAGGAAGAACTTGAGTGATGATGAACACTTATGGTTTCTCAAACTTAAATGAATAGAAGTTTATTTCGTGAATTTTGAAGGAATGTTCGTGCCGGGTCCGAAGAGCACGAGAAAGCTCTTGTACCGATGATATTCCAGTACATCCATGTATTTATTTTCCCTTGTGGACATATCTCCTGTTACAACATGGCGGTCAACTTCTAAGTGGCTATTTGAAATTTAAAAAAAATAAAAATTCTAAATGACTGAACAGGACCGAAACGATTGACTAGAGCAAAACTCCAGCTCCGCCGTTGAAGGAGATAAAGGTTGGCGAGACTACTAGACTAAAGTTATCTTAATGTGATATGCGGCATGCGGGGTGCTTTGAATGGAAAAGAGATAAATTTATCTTAATGATAAATTTATTCTAATATTTTAAAATTTCGATAAACTTTTAGATTCCATTTATATATTCCAGTGGTATTTATAAAAATGTCCTCAATTCTTAGATGAATTATACATTAAATATTAACAACATATCCTTATAAAAGATTTCTTTTAATTATCAGAACTTGATTGATTTTGCCCCTTTAAAGGTTCAATTAGACTTCCTCTTGAAGTCGAGAGCCAATTCTTAAAAATTATAATTTAGACTTTTAAATATACTTTCAAATATAAAAGGGAATAACATCGAAATCACCATACTATTCTAAGTTCTATATTTATGCTTGCATACCAAATGTTGTATTGCATACCAAATGTTGTAAAGACCTTTTATGGAGCCTTTAGAAATTTGAATGAACTACCCTACTTTTCTATTTTATATTTAAGGTAATTGAAATGAGCTTTTAAATTTCCTTTATACTTATTTTATCACGATGAAGGAATTAGAAAGGAAAAAAAAAAGCAGCACATGAATAAAGAACTACCGAAAAGAATTGTAGGAGAATTTCATTGCTTTCACTATGTTGTGACAATGAAGGGAAGAAAATTGAAAGAAATATAAAGTGTTATCAATCGCAAAAGGAGGTTTAATAAAAAATTATCAATATGCTTGGAAAAATCATAGCTAGGAAAGGGAGATGAAAAGGCATGATAAAGATAAGAGTAAAATAAGACGTTCAATAAGTATATATATATATATTTCTATGTGCTTTTGAGGGAAAAAAATTTGTGAGGTTTAGGAAATTATTTCTTCCTGTGTTACTTTCCTCCCAAATTCCACCATTAATCAAACAATGGAATTTGATATTTTTCTCTCCATTTCATTCCTAAAGCACATTCTTTACTTTTCCTTTTGTCATCCTAAATGAAGTGTTAAGATAAGCTACACTTTACATGTATGCACCCTCATTCAAGTTATATTTCTAGGTTTTCGTCTTCTATGTTGCACCTTTTTGATGATTGGCCAACATTAATGTAACACCTTAAAACATAGAATGCTACAACCGTCTTAAATAACTTGTTGACTTCTCTATATGATTATGAACTATTAATAGCTTGTAATAACTTTAATAAATTTTTAATAGATGTTCTCAACATTTATAATCTAATAGAAATTTCACTACAAGATTAACTTTTAAGTAACCTTATTTAATGTAAAATAGTAACAATTTCTCATTTTACAAATTTGTTATAAAGAAACTAAATAACAAAGTTTTAGATCCTTTTACTCACTATAGCCAACTAGTACCAATGACCTACATACTCTAACAAGAGAAGTCTTAGGTGATTTTTCATGACCTAATATACAAAATAGAAATAAACAACTAAGAGTCCCTCAACATATTCTAATAATTCCACAATCTTACTTAAATTATATAGAGTCGTTCCCAACATCATAATAGTATTAATAGTAATCTATTACATTGCCATAATAATCAATGTCATAGTAATAATCCTCATAATCACCATAATCTGTACTTGCACCTAAAAATTAAAGATGGGATGAGCCAAAACCCAATACAAAATATGATAAGTACATGTGTGTAAACATACAATTCCAAATCACATATGAATACAGAATGCAAAATGCAATAACCAATCATTTAATGATCTTTATTTTAATTGAACAAGCAACACAAGGGCATTTACAACCTTAGCACACGTAATATACTTACACCATATAGTATTGATATTGGGTCTTCCACAACACCTTAAGGACCAAGGAATAACCTAAAATTTATCCAAATCATTTTCAAGTAAGACTTCACTCAGGATAACATCACGTAAGGATCATTGGGACATTTACACAAGGTTTGGTCCTCTTAGTCTCTTAGGTCTAGCCAAGCACAAGTAGCATAATAAAGTTAAGGTTGAATAACTATTTAATCTAATTTTATCATTTACCCTAGCAACCACAACAAACAAGCAATTATCCAGTACTTGGTTTCTCGACTCACTAGGAATTGATTCATCAACCTCTCTAGAGCCTATCATAACATAAATATCCAAACTTAATTTATGACCTATATTTATACCTAAACAACTCCTTACTTAATCTCTAGACTTGTTTAACAATGCTCTTTAACTTAACAACTAAACCTTCTTACTCTTGAAACTTAAGTCCTTTAAGGAATCTAGGATCAATAAGGGGATAAATTGGTTTGTAAAATGCTTTGAATGATCGTCTAGGTTTAGAAAAACATTTAAAAAAGGTTAGGAATGAAAAGACATATCTAAAAACATTAAGGAACTAAGGTAAAGGTCGTTATACTTAACAAGGAACATAGCATCTAAATGCTACTTTACATAGCATCTATACACCAAGACTTTAGGGAAATTTTCCCTTTGGCATCTGGATGCCAAAGGGGGTGGCATTCGAACACTAGCTTGCAATCTACAGCTTTCTACAAACTGTAGCGGCATATACCCCTTGCAAAATCACCCTACCTTTGGCACTTTCATAAATTACCACTTCCATAACATTATTTCAACCCTATACTTCTTAAAACATCCCCCAAATATCATTCTATGACCAAATCTCAATGCAACACTCTTGAATTCAAACTATACAATCTATGAAACAACACATGTAGAGTTTATGTAAGAATTCTTACCATTGGAATTTGAAGTCATCACTTCTACCACTAAGAATCTATTGTAGGACTCCCAAACAACCACCCCAAATTCATTTTAGTTGCTGCCTTACGAGGAGAAAAATAAATTTCTTAATGAAATTTGTTAGAGTCTTTAAGAAAAAGGGTAGTTTCATAACTTACCTTGACCTCTTCTATCCTAATCTCCCTTAATCGCATTGTAAACTCTTCCTTACTTTAAGAATTGTATGAAAACCTAGGTTTTAGTATTGCATGTGTAGAGGAAAGTGGAAAAGGATTTCTAAACTCATTAACATTGCTTTTATTCTTGGGTTTGTGGAACTTTTCCATACCTAAAAATATCCTTACTTAAATTTTACAATACCACTCTTAACCTTGAAGTAAAATACCATTCATTTCCTTTTTTTTTTTCTATTCTTTTTCCATTTTGTTGGGGTTTTACATTTCTTACCCCTTAGAGGACTTTCGTCCTCAAAAGTTTGCTTGAATCACTAAAATCAAATACTCTTAATACTTCCTTCTTATTTGTTATTGTAGCTCCCATGTAACTTTTGGTTTTGATTATTTGTTTCGCTGTATCTCAACGTACTTTCTCACTTATAATTATTGAGATATGCCTTTTCATTTTCATATAGCTTTCCTATTACAAGATTATATCCTCAGATCCCTTATTAGTCTCCTAAAACAAATAGTTTTGCGGCTCTCCATATGGTTCTTCATTGAATTATAAACTCTATCAATCTCCCATATCAAGAGTTCTATCTCTTTTATCACTTAGTCTACTTTAATCAAAGATAATCATGCATGGATTACTTTTTAATTCCACCCAATTTTAACTAGTATCTCCTACAATAACATTTGTGGATTTCATATTCATGCAATTTTTATTTGCAAAACTTTCTTATTCTCATCATTTCTCTTGTTTTACAATTCTTCAATTAAATTTTATATCTCCACATGTCCTTCTCTACACAAACATAGACTTCCAATTATGATATTTGGATTTTTCGTCTTTATAACTGCTTCTCATTTATCTAGATAGAATAATTCCTTTTTTCCATCATATGATTTTCAGAATTATTCTATCTTACTGATAGCTAGGTCTTCTCAAACTTGCCATATGCTTCCCCGCCTATGACTTGCATGTAACTTTCTTTCACCATACTTTACTTCTTTAGATACTTACATACTGCATTATTCTTATCCTAATATGCTTTTGCACACTTAAGCATTTATCTTGTTATAAGATTGAATTACTAAGTCTCCATTAGTCTCTTAAATTAAATATTTTCAAGTTTTCTAGAAACTCTCCATTTTAGTAGTAAATTTCTACCAATATCCAATGCAAAAAATCTAACCATATTCATTCCTTGGTCCACTTTGACTTTAGTATTCAAGCTAGGATTACTATCCCAATAACATCAAATTATAACTAAATCTCCCAAAATAGTAAAATTGTTTACAAGTATCCTTCATCTATACAATTTTCCTTTGCTCTCTTCATTTTATTTATTTTGCAATCATTTAATTGAAGTTTGACTCTCCAAATTTTCTTCACCATACTATCTTCAGATCTCCAATTACAATCCTTATATTTTTCTCTACACTACTTCAAAAAATTTTCCTTCATAACAAGATACCCAAAAGTAAACTCTTTCTATATATATATATACCTAAGTGACAACTCTGCTAACCAGTCTGCAAACACTTCCATTATAATAACTTTTCAATTCCATTGATCCATATAACTTTGCCCTTTTCTCCCCACCACATTAAAGTACTTTCGTATCCATCTGCAAAATTTTTATTTATTCCACTTCTCATCCACTTACAAGTTACAACCAATTTCAACACTATCAACCTCTACTTTAGCCTCCAAATGTCGGTACACTACACTCCATTACCTCGAGTTTCAACCTCCCATCACTATAGTGTAGTAGCATAATAGACAATAGCATCTTCTTGTTCACTTCCTCTCTTTCACCAATCTTGTACTTTAACATGTTTCTCTATTAAGATGAAACCATTTATTGTGTTTGGTAGGTTCTTATGTGACTCTTAGATTCCACGGTAGAGAACACACTCTTTCTTTTTTTGTTCGATAATTGTCATCAACCATACCGTTGTTAAAAGTCACTTTACTACACATCTTCTTTACTCATCCTAAGCTTATTATTATTAACAAGTTATTATTATTATGCTTATATACTTATTTCAATAATTGTATTAATTGTTTTAATTTGTTCATTAGGCTTAGGGGCTATGTTGTCATTATGATGTCTATTGTCAATGTAATTTGGTGCTCACTAAAAGCTTGTGTACTCTTTGTTTGGTTTATGGAGTTCAATAAATTTCATTAAGTTCAATATTATCTTATTATATTTCAACGGTTTTATTATTCCTTCATATTGTCTTTAATATATTTAATTCTTGAAAGGGTGTATGACTTAATTGATTCCTTTATTTGTTCAACCTATACCCATTGTTTGTTAAAAAATGTTTCTTACTCTCATTGTCTTTAATTAGTGTTGGGAAGTTCATATCTTTTACAATTCAACATAAGTACATTTATGAATGAGCTGATGAATATCAACATGACATTGAACCGATTCATCAAACTATACCGATACTTGCACCCAAGCTTCAAGATATAGCAAGATCTTAAAAATAAGTTATTTAACTTATCAAAATAATAAAGTAAAGTGAAATTACACATAATATACATGTAATATATAGGATATTCATCATATGTATTAAATATATATATAATAATATAAAATTATAGAAATGTGGATAAATTAACATAAAATAGTCAAAATTAATTAAAAAAATAGCTTGATGAGTCATCAAACTCATCCAAATATGATGTGGTAGCATGGGAATAGTTTGAAATGATGAGTCAATGGCCAAAATACAAGAGAATGCAACCTAACACTAGGCTTACATGTAGGAAAATGCAAATATGACACATGGCACTTATTTTTTGGACATGCAACCTCCTTAAAACCTATAAATGAGAGATTAAATAGCATTTACAATATTTCAGGAGCTTGGAAACATAAGGAAATAATTTAAGGAAAATTAGAAAGAATAAAACAAAAATAGGGATGCTACTAGTCGCGGATGGTTCATTAGGCTATCAATAACTTGACATTCAGCCACTTTGGGGTCTAAAAGTTAGCCTAGGGGGGAGTTGTCAGAGGCAATTGATTTAGGTAAACCAAAATTCCACTCAATACTTGTTTAATTTTGCAAAAATATTAAATGATATTAGTTAATTTTGGAAAAATGTTTTCTAAGGATATTTTAGGTATCAATTAATTTGGGATTTTTATTTTAATTAAATAATTAGTGGAAATATAGGGTGATTAAGGAAATACCTTATTTAGTTGAAAATTAAATAAATATTTAGAAATATTAAATATTGTTGTTTCCAATTGAATTTTTGTATATAATATGCTTGATATATTTATTTAATTATGAAAATAATAATTTTTTAAAATATACATTGTACCATTAATTATCTTTATTTTGAATAAAACTGGCAAATTTGCTAATTTATTGAAATAATTGGTTTTTGGATAAATTAATGAATGAGCCTAACATATTTCAATTTTTGGAAGTTTATAACAATGTTTGGAACACTTAATTTTAATCTTACACATAAATTAGATTATTTTCATTATTTTCCATACGTTTGAGCTAAAAACATCATTTTTGTAAAATAGGTGATAAGCTAGTTTAGTGAAACTAATGGTTAGTATTAAAACAACATAATTTTTTAAGTCCATATTATTTTTTCGAAATTAATTGGGCTATTGTACTATTTATTATATATTTTCCTAGTATAATCCTATATATTAGCCTGATATGTGAAATAGTAATTGTTACCATTATGATATTTGTTATGATAATGTACTATTAACATTTTTGGATATGTAATAGGTTTTGCTCAAGTTTAGGAAGTGTGATTTTTAAGATTTTTAGTTTAGAATTAAAGCTTATTTGGTTTAATTGCAAAATTATGATAACGAACGATTGAGTTGATAACAAGAAAAGGGTATTTTTGCTTTTGTAACCACATTGATCAATCTTAATTCTTAAGAAATCTTAATAATACTCAAACTAACAATCGTAACGGTATAAAGCTTATTAAAATCGAAGAAAAAATAAATAAGATACAGTCAAACAAAGTTCAAAAATGCGATAGTGAAAGAATAGGCTAACGAAAGCTTGTAAGGATTTGGTTTCAACTTATAGTTAACTTAAGGACTGTATGTTTTCTTAAGTTTGATAGGTGAGAAAGGACTACATCATGAAGCTTACTATTAAGCTCTAGTAAATGGATTTTTATATTTTTGTGTAAGTAGACCTATGTATACTTAACTTAGAGTCAATTGTGTTGTAAATCGCAATTGTATGCTTAATTAATTGGACATGTGATTTTGTTTTGTGTGTATTTATTGAGTGAAGTGTTTTCCCATGTATGATTGATTTGTTGATGCATTTTATTGCTTTAAAAACTTGGAAATTGATTCATTCTTTTGGGTGTTCAGCTAAGTAAACTCTACATGAAGGGATGAATTATAAATTTAGGACATAAAGCAAGAGTTAAGTTAATTGAGATGTTTCTAATGTGAAAATTGAGATTCGTGTTTGATACTGAGTTATTGTATTGCTTGTTGCATTCATGGTACGAAAGGACCTACTGGTCAAGCTTATGGAAACTTAGATATTGTTAGGCTAGGTTTTGAGCATATAGATTACCTTACTTAATCAATTTTGGCCATTTCAAGTGGTTTCAGCTAGGTCGGTTATATATTAGGGCTTGACAACTTTTTGTTGCCCTAAGTTCCTAGACTTTATATCTAGATGCTTGGGAGTATTGACTAACTGGATGAGAGCTAGGTTAGGCTAGAATATTGGTATTGATGCATATCACATGCATGAGTATAGCACGTATTCTCTACATAAATATCTTGTCCTAGTAATTTTGAATATGAAATTGAATGCCTTATGATAATGATGTTTGTGAATGTGCATTATACTTATTTTGTGTTTTGTTTTGTTCACTCTTGCTTAGCTTATAGAGTGTTGAAGGGATACTTATGTATCTTTAAGTTATGAAGAAAACTGACTGGGCACCATCAGTCGGGGAAAAGACTTTTGAGAGTGCATAAGACTGAGTCAACTACTTTTAAAAGGAGTCTTATGACATTTTGGTCTTAGTCCCAAGAAATATTTGTACATATGTAATAAAAAAAAGTACTATATATTAAGTTTAATTATGTTGGAAAGTTGTGCACTTTTGTGTAAACAAATGTAAAGCTAAATTTTGTTGTAGTAATCTTTTGTTACAAATAGAACTCTTGTTGAATGCAAACAGGTATTCCTGTGTAATGGTATGTCCTATGTAATGTTAGAATGTGACAACAAATTATTTCTTAAAGATTCATAACCTATGCTCTTTTATGATTAATCAGCTTGATTTGTTTTATAATTCACTAGTCTGAACTTTTCTATGATTCATAACTTATGCTCTAATACCACTTTAACGAAAACACCTCAAAAACTAAAATACTACAACCTGCCACGTGTTCATAGCCTCTGCTAATATGTCAGATGTCTCAAACAACGTGCTAACTTCTCCACACAGATATCAACCATCAACAACCTATGATAACTCTAATAAATTTTTCATGGATGTTCTTAATATCCATAATTTACTAGAAATTTCACTACAAGATCAACCTTTGAATTTATTTAATGTAAAATAGTAACAATTTCTCATTTGATAAATCAATCGCAAGGAAACTAAACAACAAAGTTCTAGATTCTTTTATTCACTATAGCCAGCTGGTATCATGACTAAAAAACGCTGACAAAAGAAGTTTTAGGTGACTTTTCATGACCTAAAAAACAAAATAGAAATAAATAATTAAAAGTTTGTTAACAAATTCAGCCAATTCCACATTCCTACTAAAACTACACAGAGTGGTTCCTAACATCATAATAGTTTCATAGTAATCTTCTACGATACAATAATAATCATTGTCATGGTAATAATCCTAATAATCGCCATAACATTTACCTGCACATAAAAATTAAAGACAGGATAAGCCGAAGCCCAGTATGGAATATGATAAGCACATTCGCGTGAGTATATAATTCGTAATCACATATGAATATGGAATGCAAAATGCAATAACTAACCATTTAATGATCTTTATTTTAATCCAATAAGCAACATACAAGGTACTTAGAATGCCAACACAAATAATGTACTTATATCTTATAATATTGGTGCTAAATCCTCCCCAACACCTTAGGAACCAAGGAACAACCTAAAATCTACCTAAATTTCAAAGTGATACTCTACTTGGGACAATGTCATGCAAAGATCATTGAAGTGCCACTCTAAGGTTTAGTCCTCCTAGTCCCTTAAGCCTAATCAAGCATAAGCAACACAATATAGTTAAGGTCGATAATTACTTAATTCAATTTTGTCATTTAGCCTAGCAATCAAAACAAACAAGCAAGTATCGTATACCTAGTTTCTTAACTTGTAGGAACTAATTTGTCAATCTCTTTAGAACCTATCATAATATAAATACCAAAACTTAATCTATGACCTATACTTATACCAGAACAACACCTTATTTAGTCTCTAAACTTGTTTAACAATGCTCTTTAACGTAACAACTCAATTGTCTCATTATTGCAACTTAAGTCCCTTGAAGAACCTAGGGTCACTAAGGGGATAAATTGGTTTGTAAAGTGTTTTAAATGATGAACTAGGTTTAAAAAAACATTTTAAAAGGGTTTAAGAATGAAAAGACATGTTTGGAAAACATCAAGGAACTGAAGAAAATGTCGTTGTACATAACAGGGGACTTAGCGTCCAAATGCTACTTTGTGTAGTTTCCAAACACCAAGACTCTAGGAGAAATTTCTCCCTAATGTCTGGACGTTAGAGGGGGTAGCATTTGGATGCTAGCTTGTAGTTTGCAATGGCATATATCCCTTGTAAAACCACCCTACCATTGGCACTTTTGAAAACCATAATTTCCACAATGTTATCCCATCAACAATAAAACCCTACACTTCTCAAAACATCTCCTAAATATCATTCCATGATTAGGCTTTAACCTAACTCTCTTGAATTCAAACTACACAATCTATGAAAAAACACATGTAGAGTCTATGTAAGAATTCTTACCGTTGGAATTTGAAGTCTTCACATCTACCACCATGAATCCATTGTAAGACTACCAAACAACCATCCCAAATTCATTTTGGTTGCTACCTTATGAGGAAAAAAGCGAATTTCTTATTGAAATTTGTTAGAATCCTTAAGAAAAAAGGTGGTTTCATAACTTACCTTGATCTCTTCTATCCTAATCTTGCTTAATCATGTTGTAAACTCTTCTTGCTTCAAAAATTATGTGGAACTTGAGGTTATAGGATTGCATATGTAAAGGAAAGTGAAAAAGGGTTTCCAAACTCATTAACGCGCTTTTACACTACGGTTCATGAAACTTTTCCATGCCCTAAAATGCCCTTACTTAAATTTTACAATACCACTCCTTTCCTTAATAGAAAATACAATTTATTTACTTATTTTCTTTTATTTTATTTTTTCCATTTTGTTGGGATTTTACAATTAATCAAGTTACACTAGTTAGCTTTTGATGAGTCTATATAAGATTAATCTAATAAAATAATATTATTAATAATTTATTTAGTAACTGATATAATAAAAATGATACAAAAATTCCAAATAGAAAATAAAATAAGGCAAAAAAAAAGAAAGAAGTGCTTTCATAGTTTGTGTGATAATTGCATATCACATATAAAACTATTTTGTAATCAAGTGTATATAGATTCTAGTAAGAACAAATACTTTATTATTGTACTTATTTTATTTCTATAATGTATTTATTTAATTTCTATAAGCAACATAATAGATTGTTTTCAAGTAATGTCATGATGATAGAGCTAATTGCATTTTTATTCTACTTATAGCATAGTGATGCATGTATCACTTGTCCCTCCATCAATTTTTTTTCTTCAACAAACAACATAAAGATATCACGAATATTCAGCTACTGTTTTAAGTTTATGAACTTGTTTTTATTAAAAAATAAAGAAGATTTATTTAAGAATTATTACTCCCCATTGCGTCCATTACATGCTGGTCGAATATTTCGAATTCCCTTGATATTGTTTATTTATAGTATTAATTGGAACACGAGGGACGTTTGAAAACAAAGGGAGTCCTTGACTTTTAAAATGTTTCGTTGTGACCATGACGTCAAAGATTCCCACTTAATTTGTACCAGTCTTGGACTTTTGAAAAAATCTTCGATATTGATGGGCGCGGTTAAGGATACATTAGATAATATGGTGGAAACGTGACTGTCAACCTTGTAAGTGTAATATAGGGGGATTTTTAAATAACCTTATAAAATTTTGATTCTTGTATGAATGTATCTGTAAACTTTTAAATATCGATTATCATCTATTTAAATTTTGATAAATTAACAGCATAAAAATTTTTACCCTTTTAGTTTTTTTTTTTAAAGAATAAGACATATTAAGATTAAAGTTTAAAAATATTATAGTTTAATTAAGTCTAAAGAGGCATTTTTCTACAAAACCAAAATTTAAGGGGTTATTTACAACCTCTAATGGTTATTTATTAATTTATCAAAATTTAATGGATATATTTACAATATTAAAAAGTTTATAAAGTATAACTGAATTACATTAAAGTTTAAAAGTTATTTGCAATTTTTTTGTCACATAATTAGTTTACCCTACCAACTTCTATTCGAGTTGTAAAAAATCATATATGCACCTAGATTTTATTATTATTCTTGTTATTTACTTTATTAATTCCACAAGTACAGTTAGCCTATATATAAAGAGTACACTTTAACTAACTACAACAATAGATTTCACAATTCTATTCATTCCACTTTCATTTTCTCTGTTAGCTCTTTGATTTCACATTATGATCTTCGAATGTTTTAGCTTCATCTAGTTCAATAATGAACATGGTATCAGAGCAGATAATATTGTTCCGCTCTATTTGATTCCTTCTTTGACAGTGCAATTATATTACTTTCTTTCGTTTGTTCATATTTCTCTATCGAACATGAACGTAAATGCCGAAGGTTCAAAAAGTGATCCTATGCATTTTTCTGGTTATGACAATCCAAGAACTGTGACTACTAGCATTATTTCTATCAAACTTATTAGGGTGGCGTAGATTTATTTGATTGGTCCTTAGGGTAGAAGAAAAATTAAGGTTTATAGACAGAAAATGTGAAAAGCATGATATTGATTCTACTAATTTTCATAGATGGATTAAGCGTAACTATATAATACGATATTCGATTCTAAAATCGATGACAAAAGATTTATTTGAAGCTTTCCTATATGCTCAGTCAGTGAAAGAACTGTTGGATGATATGAGCCAGCACTTTGGTTTGTCTAATGTCCTTTCATTTATCAACTTAAACATTAAATTCTTAATGTTCAACCGGGGTCCTTAATTGTTTCACTGTATTACAATAAATCGAAGAAACTATGTGATAAAATGATGAATCTTTCTGGTTTTCCTCAATGTTAGTGTGGCATTTTAGCTTAATGTCAATGTGATATCATAGTTAAGTATAAGAAAATGAGAATTGGAACAAACTCATGTAGTTCTTTGTTGGTTTGAATGAGGTTTATGATGGAGTGCATAGTTGAATACTCTCAATGGAACCATTACCATCTGTTAGTAAAGCATATTATTTGATATATCAAATTGAAACTAAAAAACAATTGATTAGAGTTTTAGGATATGAAGTTTTGACCTTTCATGTTAAAATTGCCGCTAAGACAAATTAAAATGAAAGAAGAGACAAGAAATAAATTTGTTGGAAATTAGCTGGTTTGTACTTATTGTAAGAAAATTGGTCAATCTATTGATGAATGTTTCAAGATTGTAGGCTATCCGGATTGGTATAAGCTTATAGAGGAACATTTTCAAAATAATCCTCCAAAATTAACAGCATATGTTACAGTAAATGAGAGTCAAGTTGTAGATACTCCACTTGACAACAAGGATATAAAACTTGGTGAAATTGAGAAACTTTTGTCTATTGATTTTGGTTTAATTTCTCGTTTGTGTACAGAAGTTGTTGAGATGCTAAAGTAACGACAACAAGGAAGATGCATTCTAGGACAACTAGTTGTTAGCTTTGTAGGTAATGCCTTTTGAACTACTTCTTATCATGGATTTAGTTTACTTCATAATAATAGTATAGATTCATGGATTATTGACACTGGAGCTTCTAATCATACTACTCCCTTCTCTCACATTTTATTAGAAAAACAAACATTACTAGATCCAATAAAGATAAGATTACTAGATGGTAGAATGAAATCATTGAATATCATAGGAAATGTGAAATTAGATAGCCGCATTTTGTTAACTAAAGTCTTCAAGTACCTGAATTTCACTACAATCTATTATCGATTAATCAGTTACTTGCAAACACTAATTTGATTGTTTTCTTTGATTCCACCAAATGTCTTTTTTAAGACTAGACATCTAAAACATTGTGTTACTCATGAAAATGCTAATCTTGGATTGTATGTAATGAACTCAAAGCCAAAGCTAGTACTTTTATTTATGTTTTTGTTGCTTTTGTTCTTGATGCAAAGAATAAAACTTATTTACTAGTTACATGTAATAAGTCCATTGAGTTGATCCATAATCGACTTAAGCATGCTTCTTTGTCCAAGATTAGACATATTCCTTTATAGAAAGAACTCAAAGAATCTAATTTCATTTGTAATACATGTCATTTGGAAAAATTTTATTCTAGTTAATTATGTACCCTAACTCCTTTTGATTTGTTGCATGTGGACCTATAGTCCTTATTACTCCTTCTTTGTCTAGTAGCAAGCATTTTTTGACAATTGTGAACGACATAAGCATATGCAAATGGACTTTTTTGTTGCCACACAAATAACATATAGTTGAGACCTTGATTGACTTTATTACCTTTATTAAAAATCAATTAGATCTAGTACTTAAGGCTATTAGAATAAAAAACGATACTAAATTTATGTCATAATCTTGCTTAGGCGTTTTTAAAGAAACTTAGCATTATACACTAGAAAAGTATTGCCTATACATTACAACAAAATGGTGTAGTTGAACAAAAACATAAGCACTTACTTGACTCCGCTTGTGTAATCTTTACCCAAGCAAATCTTCTAAAAAAATTCCATAGAGAATTTATTTTAGTAGCCATAACACTCTTAATCAAATGCTTACTCAATCTCTTGATTTGAAATCACCTTATGAACTCTTTAAAAGACCACCACCATATACACATCTTAAAGTCATTGGTAGTCTTTTGTCACGCCCCCTGCTTAGGAGCGCTATAAACTATCATGTGTCTCTATTAATCTACTGACATGTTAAGCTAAATGAGTAGCTAAAAATTCTTAAAGTAAATGTTTTATTCTCTAATTAATCCCAAATAATTTGATTCTTCAAATGTAAAATGAATAACAACTACATAAATATCCTTATATAATTAAACAAAATAATATAACATAAATTATAATTTATTTATCTTATTGAAAGGTCAACCTCGTAATTAGAATTCTAATTGTTGCTCCCCCATCCTAGTAGTCTTGGTGAGAATTTCTAACTTATTGATTTCTATAATCTCATAATAAATACCTACACTTGAAAAATAATATGAAATGAGTTGAAGCTCAAGACAAAAACCCATAACCATACACATGTCATGCATCACACATACAATTCCACATGCATTTATGCAACAAGATTATCAAATAATTCATTTACTTATCCTTTGTTAGTTAACATATAAGGTAGACTCCTATAGATCTTTAGAAAAAGTTAGGATAATATTAAAGGAAAGATAGAGATAAGAAATGATTGGAAAAAAGTGGGCTACAAGAATAAGCCTAAGGTTTACAACTGTACTCTTAGATCGTGGTCCTTCTTTAAACTGAGCTCAATAGTTCATGCCCATGTTTTTAACTGGTATTGCAAGTCTAAGGCTAGGTTTACGGCCATGGTCATAGGTTGTGATCCTCTTAACCTTATTTTTCCCCACCACACTTCAACCAAAATTTACGATGAGGGATCCACAAGTAAGATCATGCCCATGATCTTCACCTATGATCCACTTGTTCGACAATTTCTTCATCTTTTTCGATTCACAACTCCATAACTCCTCTTGATTCAACCCTAATTCAAAACATATTACATAAATATGAATTAAATGAAAAGTATTATATAAATGCAAACCTTAAATTGCATTTAAAAAATGTGATAGTGAAAACAACATAAGTATCTTATTTTCTAAATGCGATTTAATGTTTTATTTAGAGTAGCTATCTTGCATCTAATAGATGCGATATGCATTAATTGTATGTATATCATATTTCTTAAATGTGATATAGCATTAATATAATTAAATATATATCGTATCTTTAAAATGCAATGTAGGTATAAATACCCATATAGCATCTTAAAGATATGAAATAAACTTAATTAAATGATAATAATATCTCATTTAAGAATAAATACATAATATTTATTATATATAATGATAAATAAGTGGATGGACTTGAGAGCCACGTGGTCACGGGTTTAAGTATCCAAGAGTGAGCAAGTATAATTTGTCTTTGAACTAGTCTAAGTGGTGCATGTTGTGAGTTGCCACTCAATTGGGCAAAGTTACATCGTCTTACTTTCCAAGCTGCAAAGCGGACAGAAATAGAAGGTCACGGACGTGACTTTTTTTTTTTTTTTTAATTTTGATATTTAAAATTACTTTTTCTATAGTTGGAGAAGGCTTGGAGCTAGCTGTTAGAAGCAGAAGGAAGAAGATTTGCAGTAGAATTAGTGATTGATGTAATTATTGCTATAGCAATTAATTCTTGGAATAGTCATGGAATTCTGTTTGTGGCAGAATTAGTGATTGATGTAATTGTTGCTATAACCATTAATTCTTGGAATAGTCATGGAATTCTATAGGACATTTTTTTAGCAAAAAACCTCTCTTGATTTGTGTTTGCTTTCCTTAGTTAGATGAGAAGTAAATATATATATATATATATATATATATCAATTAATTTGGATCTCGTTAGATAGATTATTTTGTTGAATGAACTTTTTTTGCCTCTAGTACCACTAAATTACAATATGTTATTTTTCTAATAACATATTATTTTTTAACTTACAATAGCATTCTAAATTCCTACTTTGTACGTAATATTATTTTCTAATTCCGTGTCTATGTCAGATGTCTTCAATTACAACATCCAACATAATCCTAGTACCTCTACTTGCATTGTCCATCTTTTTCGTTGTCAGTATCTTACATAACACAATGCCCCTTTCTAATGATGGAATTGTCATTCATCAACATACTATAGCTCGTATCTTTGTTGGGATTGTCATAATGTGCTACATAACCATTAAGTTCATCCAAATCTTTGACCTAGTTGTCCATGACTTCTACATTATCCACATTACTATGATCATGATTGTATTTATTTTTCTTAAATTAAACTCTCAAATTTTCGACAAAATGTTTCCAAGAAATCCATTTATTATCCCCTTCAACCTTAAACAATCTTTTGGCAAAAAAAAAAAACCCTTACATAATCATCCTAATGCATCAACAATATTTGTCCATAATCATGAATTTTGTGAAATTCTAAAATCTAATTAATCTTGAAAAGTCATTTTAATGGATGTGATGAGTAAATTCTCAATCATTTTTAAATAAACTAATTTTCATCATGCTAGAAACTTAAATTCAAAAAATTAGAATTATGTTATAATTGGAAAAGAGCACCAAATGTAATTAATCAAAGTTAAAACTAGAAAAGGAATAAGAAATTGAAGAAATGCCTCTATTTGAGATGAAAAGCATCTCATGAATATTATCGGAATTCTAGATAAAGGAAACTTTAGGAAAGAATTTTATTTGGTTATCAATCAACTTTCCTCTAGAATGAGAAAATACATACGGTTTTTTCCAAGGACTTATTAACTGTCCATAATCACAGTTTAAGCTATATCTTATGCTTAGTATTTATGCTTAGTATTTATGCTTTCTATTTTTCACCTACATTACTGCATAGATAACCTTAACTTGCCTTACATAGTACAATTTACAAGTTATGAAGTAGTTGGAAACCACTAGGCTTAGAAAGGAATGAGAAAAATGTAGTAAAATTTAAGAAATCATTATATCATCATTTTAAAGGGTTATTCCAAAGGAACATCATAACAATCTATTGTAGATATAATTCCATGATGGAAACATCATTTTTTGATATGTTTTCCATTTTACTCTTTGATTGATTTATATTTGATTCCTTAGAAGTATACTCTCATGCAATAGACATATCTAATGCAATGTTACTGCGCATGAAAAATGATGGTTTAGATGGTATTGCAAGAGTCGTCGAATAGCTATTAAGCATGAGAACTACTGAAGCCATAGTAGGTCGATCAGCTGCATTTTCTTGAACACACAATAAACCAATATAAACATAACGTGCCATTTCAGATCTTGATCTCGAACCTAAAATGGGATCAACAACATTTGTTATTGTTCCTTCTCTCCAATTTCGCCATGCTTAGTATAATTTGTATATCATGTTAGAAAGTAAGAGTTGTTAGAGAAGATCACATTTATGGTTTTGTTTTAGGATACTTACATAGCTTAGAAGGTCCTCTATTGTTTCTCTATGGTGGAAGCAATTGTTTCTTTGGCCACTTACAATCTCTAAAAGCAATACTCCAAAGCTGAAAACATCTGATTTAAGTGAAAAATTCCCGTGCATAACATACTCTGGTGCCATGTATCTACTGCATATGACATATTTGAAAATATAAAAAAATAGTGCAAGTTCTTCTCCATCATTTTAAAATAATAAATAGAAGCAAGATGAATCAATTTAACTTATCTTCCACTTACTATGTTCCAACTATTCTGCTAGTTTCTGCTTGAGTTTGATCTTGGGTAAACAATTTTACCATACCGAAATCTGAAATCTTGGGATTCATCTCATAATCTAATAAAATGTTACTAGCTTTAAGATCACGATGGATGATTCTGAGTCGTGAATCTTCATGTAGGTAAAGAAGCCCTCGTGAAATGCCAATTATTATTTTGTGACGTGTGTCCCAATCGAGTAGTTGGTGCCTCATGGAATCTAAGAATTACAAAATTAGAACCATAGTATGAAATACCTTTTGAATTTCTTGAAAGGAAAATAGTAAATAATGAATAATAACTATTGAGCATTGATTGGTAGAAGGATGGCATACCAAATATGAATTGATCTAAACTTAAGTTTGGCACAAACTCATAAATAAGTAGTTTCTCTGTTCTATCTAAACAGAAACCTTGAAGTCTAACTACATTTTTATGTTGCAACCTAGAAAGTATTTTAACTTCATTCTTGAATTCTAGCTCTCCTTGTCTTGAATTTCTTGATAATCTTTTTACTGCAATTTCTTGTCCATTGGAAAGCTTACCCTAAAGGAAGAACAAAACAAGTAAAATGTAGGTTACAATATTGTAATATTTAGTTATGACAACATAGCATAACATTGTTGTACCATGTTTTCCTATAAACCTTTTTAGAAGGTAAAGATGGCTATTTACATCATCGTTCAAGATTATATTCTATCCATTAACAAGATTTTTATAACATGAAGAATAAAATCATCATTGATGCTTATCCATATGTGTATAAGTATATTTCCTACCTTGTAAACAGGCCCGAATCCACCTTGTCCAAGTTTGTTATCCTCCAAAAAATCATGAGTTGCAGCTTCAATAATGGTAAGATCAAATTGTATAAACTCTACGCTATCAATTTCATTAGTGGCTACATATGATTTGTGAGAAGAAAAGAAGAGAGTCAATTTCTTGTGTTGTTAATATTTTAAATATTTTGAAGATAGTAAGATACAGCTATTAGTATTCTTTCCTGATATATTGGTAAGAAGAGTAGCTTACTTTCTACAATTGGAAATTGTTTCCTTTTCCTTTTCAATTTCAAGAAGATGATGAGTATCGCTGCGGCAATGATTGGTATTACAATTAAGAGTATTGTTCTGGTTGTGTTACTCTTGCTACCTATATAGCAAAGATTGCACTTATTAGACAAAAGTGTCACATTTAATATTTTATTTCTTTGATACACAAAATAATATTGGTTGAAAGTTATAATTATATATAGAATTAGTGGGTTGATTTTAATTACAAATAAACCTTCCTAAATTATTGGTTAGATACTAATATATCTCTTATACTTCCAAAAGGTAACTTCACCATCCCACCAATGTCTAAAAGTTACTGGAAAGTTAGTTTCAATAGCAAAAAAAAAAAAAAAAAAGTTGTCAACATTTATCTTCTATCCTTTCTAACTCAAACCATTAGTGGAATCATAAACCATGCCTACATATACTATAAATAGTGATAGAATTAAAACTTTAACAACGAATTAGGAAGCACATGCACATTTGATGAGGTGAAGTCACACGTTATGAATTTAGAGTATTTACTTATACTAGATTGGTAGTTTAGAGGATGTATTTGCAAGTTATCTTAATAGTTATTAGGAAAAGCTTTGTGTAAGGATGGCTATTCAGATTTCTCTCTAGTAATTAGACAATAAAAAAAAATAAGTGAAGAGAGTAAACTATATTTATAACCTACTGGCCAATAGAGCATTGATAATAAGGGTTAGGTATAGATTCAAATCATGCTAGTAACCAAATTAAATCAGTTTAAAAATTCATTTGATTTGTACAATTAAATCGAACCAAACTATACCCTCCAATCTACACCATCAATGAAACAAAGAAAAAATTTTACACTAAAAGTGGACAAAAAAGGGAATGCAATCATAATGCAAACCTTATTGAAAATTTAATACTTCTATATTCAATTTGGGGTTATGTTTGATTTATGTTGTCAAATTAAGGCTTGCCCACCCTTATTATTGACGATGATATTGATGAGGGTTTTAGCCTCATAGCCACATTGGAAGCATGAAGGGGAATTTAGAATTCTAAGGTTTCCTTCCAAATAGAAGTTAAATAGTCTAAAATCAACTATCTATAGGTGGTTTCTTCATTAACTTTTTACTAAATAGGAAAGGGATTAATATTGGGATTACTTTTATGTCTTTATCTTATTTATCCAAAAGTTAGTGAGATGATTGCTCATTGTACCATTTGATTTTAGATTTTTTTCCCCATACCTCTATGCCTTATGCAACTTTTTATATATTACATTAGAACTTTCTCTACCATGGTATGATAAAGCTCAAAAACTTGTAAATTTGCTATAATGAGAGTGTAGACTAAAATACTTTATATTGGTTATTAACATTATTTTAATTAAAATGAATTTGGGGCATGCATTATTTTAAAATTTTTCTATAAATTGCTCTTAACATATTATGTGGATAGAATTTCTTAGTTGTTATGTGACTTATGTTTGTTGCAATAATAAATACTTTTGGATGCCTATTAATGAGTTCTTATGTGGGTGTGATTATAATGTCAGATCATATAGTGGCTAATAATGCACAATGAATTACCTTCATTTTGATGCAAGACAAAGTTAGAATCTTTGGTTTTCTTATTGGCAATACTATAAATAAATATAACAGGATGTATTGCAATAGGAATCCTATTAAGGCGACCAATGCCTATTGAAACAATTTATTAACAATTTTTTAATCGACATATTGATATTAAGAAATGTTTGGTTGATTTAGTCCATATGAATAGAAGTTGGACTATCCTAATGCCATAATACACTTATCTAGAATAATGATGATGTTAAGGAGTTACTAATATTTGTACAACATAGGTGATATTGCATAGGTGTTTGTTTAAATTTATGAAATAAATGTACATCCACTTGAACCTTGATTTGGATGATCATGATGTCTCATAAGTACATTACTCATAAGTGATGGTTATAACTCACGAAGCAAGTGGTAATTAAACATGAGTGCGATTAAAGTGTGGAGCATGGAATAGAGTTGATCATCTAAGATCCTTCTAATGAATATTGTGAAGAAAGTGATGAGGATGATGCAAATGACTTTGAAGTTTGTTTGAGACACCCTAAGATGTTGAGGCACTACATATTCTACTGCAACAACAAAGTTTGAATGAGAAGAAAGAAAGGCATAGTTTCTTTCTATCAAATGTGGATGTATAAGTATGTTACATCCTATGTCTTTCCTTATATATTAGTTGTAGATGTATATCCTTTCAGAAAGACCAGCTTATGCAAGAGGGCAATTGCAACTTGGCTATAAATTCAAGATAAGCATGAGAATCAAGAAGAATAATCACTTTATAGAAGCATTAAAGATGCACCACTTTTTGCACCACTATAACCACATCGTCCATGCATCAAGGAAGAAATTGTGGTTTAATAATGTATTTGTAAGGACAAAAGTTATAAGTGGAGACTTTGTGCTTATCTTTAGAAGTTAGGTTGGTTATTTAATGCTCATCAAATTTGAGGGACTACAAACATATCCAAATGCTAACATAAACTAGGATCACCCTCAAATTAGACTCTAACACCATGACAAATTGTATTATTTTCATACTCGCTATTTTTATGTAGTTCAATGAGGAAAGCCATCTAACAGTTATACAACTAGTGAGATGAGTCACATGAGGTACTTCATTATTTTTTATTACACCTTAATTTTTGCTAGTGGGTGGTTGTCTACCACCCCTAAAATTTATGAAGAAAAAAAAAAAAAAAAGCTTAAATACCCATTTACAAGTCTTTAAGATTTTATTCTTTTTTTTTTTTTAAGAAAATGGTAGGCAACCACTTATTGCCATCACTAAGTCACCTAACAAGCCACTTTTGAACCTTCATCTCACTTAGCTACCAATTATCTCCTAACCTAGGGGTGTACAAAAATGTAGGTTAGCATTTGAATTTCTTTTTTTTTTTTTCCCTTGAATTATCATTTTTAATTATATTATTTCATTAAACCCATTTAATAACTTCATTTTATTAGGTTAGTTATTATGTACTAAGTCATGAATTTACAAATTTGACCCAATATATAGCAAAAGGATATAATTATAGGTCATGTTTTTTTAGCACTCATTTTTTTTTTTTTTTGGTTTATGAATATATATACCCACACAAATTGCAGATAAAAGTTGTAAAGGAAAAATCACAATTTTTCTTTTCTTCCCCTAAAAAAAAAAGACATCGTGCATGATTTCATCATTTTCACAAAATAATGATTCAAGGCACAATTTCAAATACACTATTCATTATATTAATTTCAATGTGTTGTATTTTAAGCTTTTCATACCGCTGGAATTTTTCCTTCAAGACGGGGCCAACATCCATATTTTACAATGGTGAAACGTATCAGTATGGGCATTTAAAAGAAGAATTACCCATTGGCCTCATGCATATTATATTCAATGTAGGGTGAAACGTATCAGCATGGACATTTTAAAGAATAATTACTCATTGTCCTCATGCATATTATATTCATATTTATGTTTATATTTATATTCATATTTATATTTATATAGTACTTTATAAAGATAATAGAGTAAAATCCTGATCGCAGTTTGATGACACGGTACCTGGTGGAGATGGTGAGGCGGCTGGTGGTGGTGGTGGTGGTGGCAGGGGCTTGAGAGGATCCACAAACCGGTTTAACTCGAACCTGAAACTACAACTAGGACTGATAATCCTGCCACCAATTTTCCCAGAACAGCACTGATCCATTCGTGAAACAATATCAACAAGACAATCCGAGCACTGCTGTTCAGACAGATCCGGCGTGCACTGCACGAATGCGTAAATAGTGCTGGAAACACCGGTGGTCATGTTACCCTCCGCGAATTTGCGCACCGAGCCACTGGCCGCAGCCTTGCTTCGCAGTTTAGACAACAGGCCCGCTAAAGCCTGGTTGAATGCATCTGGGTTGCTCGCGTTATTCACATTGGACAACATATAAACGGGACTGATCACGACTTTGCCAAGGAATGAGCCGTTTGAGTATCGCAGTGTACATTTGTCATTGTACACAAGTGCTTCCTTTTGATTAGGACAAAATTGTCTTAGATTATGGGAAGAGGTGTCGAGGCACGTTCGACAGGCCTCGGTACGTAGATCGCCGAGGCATAGGCCGATTGCATAAGGGGTATCGGAGTTTTGGTTGGTTGAAGTAGAAGCATTGAAAAATCCATAGTATATGCTATCTATGGAGATAATGGAGGAGAATATGTTATCTAGTTGAGATTGGTAGGCACTATTGCTTGTGAAGTTTCCTACAGTATTTGAGCATCTTGGATTAGGAAAAAGAGGATCTTGGCCTATAGTGGAAGAAATCAGATGGATAAATACCAGGTAAAGGAAGAACTTGAGTGATGACGAGCGCATGATTCCTCAAACTCAGATGACTCGGAGAGCTTATTTCATGATTTTTGAAGGATCATTAGTGCTAAGCTCTGATGAAAGAGAGAGATGTTGTAGTGAAGAAATTTCAATGCATTTTATCTGTTATATGGCCTTTCTGAGCCTATCTCCCTCTAAGATAAGGGGGCGAACTCTTAAAAGACTATCGCAATAGTTGACAAGGTAGAAGACTTACTTTTCATGGGTTCATTGATAATTCATTTTATACTTCTTTGTCGTTAGTAATAATTAAGATCCATTTTACTTCTCTCATCCCCACCCAAATTATCCAAACATAATAAAAGGAACCAAAAACTCTCAAATTTTTTCTTCTCATATACTTTTCCTTCTTCCAAAATCATTCCTCTCAAATTCTTTTTCTCGTGTCAAATAACGTGTTAAAAACCTTAATGAAACCTTAGAAATATGAAGGAAAATAAAAGAAACCTTTTCACATCTTATGTGCTTATCATGTATTGAATCATTTTGTGATCCTATGTATAATGATCGATATTATATTATTGCTTATTTTATACCATTAAAAGTTATTTTCAAGCAGAAATGCATAGCCAATTGGATTTCTATGCTAGTTAGGGCAGCTTTATTGCTGGTTGCTTCTCCCGCGTGTAGAAATCCCAAAGGTTCCTTTGGGATATATTGCATCCCTTGGTTTGAGGACGTCTGTCTGACAAGGGACGTCCCTCCTTCATTTTCTTTTTTATTCTTTGGAATCAATGTAATATTTATTAATAATATAATAATTTTTATTATATTATACAAACATTACATTTAGTGATACTAAAATTATATTTGCAAATTACAAAAAATAATGATTTAGAAGTTATAATATACGGTCCATGAAAATATAAAAAAATGTTAGGAACCTTAATGAAAAAACTTAGAGATAAAGTGTAGAGTTTCTAAAAACACTGATATGGTAGGATGCACAAGATGATATCATGGAAGCTAAATTGTCAATCTTGTAAATATAATATAGGAGAAATTGTAAATCACTTCCCTTCTTTTTAGGTGTATACATATATCCTTAATTTTATAATGTTGTAAATAAGCTTTCTAAATTTTGGTAAGATGATGACATAATGAATGCTTATTTTTTCATTTAAAAAAATGTACTAAGATAAAAATTTAAGGAGAGTTTAAAGTAAACAACAATATTGTTTCCAATAAATATGTCAAGCTCCTTATTTTTTTTTAGAAGATTATGGAGGAAACTAGATACTATGCTTATATTTAACACTTCCTATAAACCCTACTCTTATTAGCAGGAGTGTTATCGATTAAAATTTTGTCTTCCTATTATTGAGTTCTCTTGTAATAACTATACACATAACTCCTCTAGTAAATCGCCATTCGAAGTTGTTCATAGATATAACCTTATAGTTCCTTTGGATTTGCTACTCATGCTAACCACGAGGGAGGGATGAAATTTTTAGTAGGGTTACTAAGGCCAAGGAGACTCAAAAACTAATTTACGAAATCACGGGTCAACTTGAGAAGACAGTTGCAAAGTAATTGGTACATAGCAATACGGGTAGAAATTATATAAGCTTCCAATAAGGTGATTTAGTATGGATACACTTAAGAAATGAGAGGTTTTTAGGCTAAATATTTCTAAAACTTGCATCTTGAATTGGTGGTCATTTTAAAATTCTCAAGAAGATTAATGACAACGCATATGAGTTGGAACTTCTAGGATATTAGTTTCTACAAATGTATTAGATTTTTCTCTTCAATGTTTTAAGGGAAGCAAAAGAGGAACAAGTAGATCCATCAAATTTGAGAATAAATCTTCATACTCCTAGTTGAGAAAGCCATATCAATAAGTCTTCCACCTTCCAAATAAGGCATATCTTGTATAGGTAAAATTTTGGAAATAATATCCTTATTTCCATATCTTTTAGCTTCTTTATCACCCACTTTAATCTCACGTTTCTATAAATATATACACAAATTGTTTCTATGAATATATACACAAATCTTCATGCTTCTAGAGGCTTAAACAACTTAGTTTAAAGCATTCTTAAATTTTCTATGTTATCTAAAGAACAAGTATTTCAAGATAATTTCTTCATTCGCCATGACAAATTGGGATGAAGCTTATTGTTATTGGAGTTAACCTTAAATTTTGAATTCAACACTTTTGACTTCTGTCTAAATCCTATTTCTAAGTTTTTGTTTCTTATTTAGTAGCTTTTCTATTCTAAAATAAGAATCCACTTCTTAAGTTATTTTAGTCAGAGCTTTGCTTAAGTGCCAATGTCCTATAAGTTTTGTTTTGAAGAAGTATGAGATATGGAGACCAAGAAATTTGACTGTAGTTATTTTGTGTGTATTTTGTTTTCTTATGTATGTGTACTTTCCTTTATCAATGTTTCGTCCATATTTTGGTTTTGGTTATGTATAAATAGTTTCTTGAAACCTGATGTAACAACTTTTGAATATTGAATGAATTTACCAATTATGTTGAACGGGTTCTACTCTTTCAAATCTATTGCTTTTATTAATCCCATTAATTGTGGTGAGTGAATCACATAATCTTTTTATAATTCATATCAATTAGATTGAACATAAGACGTGTTTATATCCTTTTATTATATAAATTTAAAAAAAACCTATAAAAAATGTTACTTTTACATTGTTTTTTATCATAAGAACACTTTTGTGATCTAGTGACCATCCTCTTAGAAGCTTCCTATAGTATTTGAGCATCTTGGAGTAGGAAAAAAGGATCTTAGGCTATAGTGGAAGAAATCAAATGGGTAAATCTACCAGGTAAGGTAAGAACTTGAGTGATAAAGAGTGCATGCTTCCTCAAACTCAAATGACTTAGAGAGCTTATTTCATGAATTTTGAAGGATCATGGGTGTTAAGCTCTAATGAAAGAGAGAGATGTTGTATTGAAGAAATTTCAATGTATTTTACTTATTTTCTTTCCTTTCTAAGCCTATCTCCCTCTAAGACAAGGTGGCGAACTCCAAAAAGACTACCACAATAGTTGACAAGGTAGAAAACTTTTCATGGGTTCATTGATAATTAATTCATCTTATATTTCTTTATCCTTAATAATAATTAAGATTCATTCTACTTCTCTCATCTCCACCCAAATTATCCAAACATAATCAAAGGAACCAAAAACTCTCATAATTTTTCCTTCTAATTTTTTTTTTCATTTTCCAAAATCATTCCTCTCATATTCTCTTTCTCATATCAAACAATGTTTTAAAAACCTTAATGAAACCTTAGAAATATGAAGAAAAATAAAAGAAACCTTTTACATCTAATATGTTGATTGCTTATCTTGTATTGAATCATCTTTTGATCCTGTATACGATGATTGGTAGTATATTACTGCTTGTTTTGGTCCATTGGAAATAAACAAAAACGCATAGCCAATTGGATTTTCATGCTAGTTAGACCAGCTTTATTGCCGGTTGCTTCTCCTACATGTAGGAACTCCCAAAGGTTCCTTTAAGATATATTGCATCCCTTGGTTTGGGAAGGGACATCACTCCTTCTTTTTTTTTTTTCTTTGAATTAATGTAATATTTATTAATAATGTAATAATACTTATTATATTATACAAACATTACATTTACTGAAACTAAAATTATATTTATAAAATGCAAAAAATAATGATTGAGAAGTTATAATATAGGGTCCACGAAAATATAAAAAAGTGCTAGGAACTTTAATAAAAGAATTTAGAGATAAAGTGTAAAGTTTCTTAAAGTATATAATTCATTATAAGTAGATATTACACTATAAGTAACTTTTAGAGTTTCTATGGGATAAATATGATCTTACAGCAGAGTGATGTATGCATTGTTTGTTTGCTAAAAAATTTCTCCATTTTTCTTTTCTCCCCCATTGAACATTATAAAAACATTAGATACCTAGTCAAATCCATTTTATTCGACTTGACCAAGGCTATTGTTGCTATAGAGAACAACAAAGGAGTCCAAAAATTGAATTAGGAGCCTTAGCTAACTAAAATAAATCATAGTAAGAGTAATCCGTCCGCTCCACTTTGTTTTTGTTTTTTTCTTTATTCTCACGGACTTCTAAGATAAGTTGAGGAAGTCAGCTAGGCAGTAGTCAAATTCTTCCGTGTAGGAGATTGATTAACAAGAATATGCTTATTCCCGTAGCTTTTAAGTTTATGAACTAGTTTAGCACAAATTATAGATTTAGATGTATACTCTACCTTGTAATAAGCAGCGTTTTCATTACGAAGAAAAAGGTTTTATTTAATAATTAGTAATCCATTGCGTGCATTATAATAATAGCTAGTAAAATACTACTAACTCTCGTGATACTGCTTATCTTCCAGTATTATTTCGGGCATGGAGCACATGTGATGACAATGGTTTTGTTTTAAAGTTCAACAACTTCTTCTGCACGCCTAGTCCACTACGGGGTTTCAAAATGTATTTTACGACATGGTGTGGTCCTGTGGAACATTCCCTCTTAATTTATACCAATCATTGATTTTTTTAAAAAGTTTTTGATATTGATGGGAGGTTAAGGAAGCACAAGACGATATCATGGAAGCTGGATTGTCAATCTTGTAAATATAATATAGGAGAAATTGTAAATCACTTCCCTTCTTTTTTGGTGTTATACGTATATCCTTAATTTTATAATGTTGTAAATAATCTTATTAAATTTTGGTAAGATGATGACATAATGAATGTTTATTTTTTCATTTAAAAAAATGTACTAAGGTCAAAGTTTAAAGAGAGTTTAAATTAAACAATAGTATTGTTTCCGATAAATATGTCAAGCTCCTTATTTTCTTTTATAAGATGTTATGGAGGAAACTAGATACTATGCTTATATTTAGCACTTCCTATAAACCCTACTTAAAGTACTTTACTTAGAGTTATTGTTAGCAAGAGTCTTATTGATTTTGTCTTCCTATTATTGAGTTCTCTTGTAATAACTATACACATAACTCTACTAGTAAATCGCCATTCGAAGTTGTTCATAGATATAATCTTACAATTCCTTTGGATTTGCTATTTATGCTAACCACAATGGATGAGGTTTTTAGTCGGGTTACTAAGGCCAAGGAGACTCAAAAACGATGTTAGGAAATCATGGGTCTACTTAAGAAGACAGTTGCAAAGTAGTAGATACATAGCAATAAGGGTAAAATTTATATAAGCTTCCAACAAGGTGATTTAGTATGAATACAACTAAGAAATGAGAGGTTTCAGGGCCAAATATTTCTAAAGCTTGCATCTTGAATTGGTGGTCCATTCTCAAGAAGATTAATGACAATGCATGAGTTGGAACTTCTAGGACATTAGTTTCTACAAATGTATTAGATTTTTCTTGGTATGTTCAGGGGAAGCAAAAGAGGAACAAGTAGATCCATCAAATTTGAGAATAAATCTTCATACTTCTAATTGAGAAAGCCATATCAACAGGTTTTTTACTTTCCAAATAAGGCATATCTTGTATAGGTAAAATTTTGGCAATAGTATCCTTATTTCCATATCTTCAGCTTTTTTATCACCTACTTTAATTTCATGTTTCTATGAATAAATACACAAATTGTTTTTGGATTACAGCTAAAACCCCCCTTCTCTGAAGCAACCTTAGGGATATGATGGCAGTTAAAACTTCGTCTACAATGGTCTTTTGACTCAAGCTCAAATTAGAGGCTTGAACAACTTAGTTTAGAGCATTCTTAAAGTTTCTATGTTATCTAAAGAACAACTATTTCAAGATAATTTCTTCATTCACCATGACAAATTGGGATGAAGCCTATTGTTATTGGAGTCAACCTTAAATTTTGAATTCAACACATACTTCTTAAGTTATTATAGTTAGAGCTTCTACTTAAGTGCCCATGTCCTATAAGTTTTGTTTTGAAGAAGTATGAGATATGGAGATCGAGAAATTCGACTGTAATTATTTTGTGTGTATTTTGTTTTCGTATGTATGTATACTTTCCTTCATTAATGTTTCATCTATATTTAGGTTTGGTTATGTATAAATAGTCTCTTGAAACGTTGATGTAACAACTTTTGAATACGGAATGAATTTACCTATTACGTTGAACGGGTTCTACTCTTTCAAATCCATTGCTTTTATTAATCTCATGGTGAGTGAATCACATAATCTTTTTACTTTCATATCAATTAGATTGAACATAAGAAGTGTTTATATCCTTTTATCATATAAATTTCAAAAAATTCTACAAAAAATGGTTACTTTTACATTGTTTTTATCATAAGAACACTTTATTGATCTATTGAACATCCTCCTCAATAGCTTGTTGTATTTGTTAGAGATTCATTATCCTAGAGATTGTTTTGTAGGGCACATATGTACAATTCAATTATAGTCGTTAGAGTAATAAACCCTAAGTCTTATGATTAGGTAAGCCTCATGTGATACATACGTTGAGGTTACCCCCTTATTTTAGACTGTCCATTTAATAGTGAAAAAGATAATCTCTCAAAATGTCTTTCTTTAAAATCTAGAGTTGTATAAGCAGGATAAATTGTGTGAGTCAACCCATTTGACTTGAAAAAAAAAAAAAAACATTGAGTTGGGCCAAAAATTTTTTACTTCCTTAAATGTGAGTACTTTTAAGCCGTCTCACACGATCTATGGATTAATGTGGGTGAACCTGCTGCAGGGCAGGTTTGTATATGAATCCACATTAATTAAGATAAAAAAAATTAAAAAAAAAAAAAAAACCAAACGCACCCACTCTTCTTGGTCTAACTAAAAAGTTCGAAAAACAGAAGAAACCTAAAGAAAGAATTCCCTTATCGGCTGCTTATTTGAATTTCTCTTATCTCTCTATCTTGTCCAAATTCCAAATTCCACTGCTCGTTTTGCTGTAGGCAAACGCAAAAAGAAGCAGCACCAGGTTGATGTTAGGTTGGATATATTAATTATCCTCACTGATTGAAGTGGGTAATGAAATTAGTGACTAGATGGTGTACTTATTGACTGGTGAAGAAGATAGGCAATATAATTCCATCTCCGTGGATGGATATTGACTCCTTTTTTCGATTTTAAAGGAATGAGAGTATAGTGGGCTTAGATGATTATAATAATATAAAATTTATATTATGATCATAATAACATTAGTAATGTTGCATTTATAATAATATACATTGTTGTTATGGACATTGGGATGTTGGTAATATTGTGTTTGATTTATTTATATAATATTGTCATCGTGAATAATGTAACATCGGTAATATTGTGTGTCTGTACACATATATATTAATAATATAATATTATTATATGAGCATTGTTACTTCGAGTCGCATAATCGTGCAGATGTGTTACCATTGATATTGATATATTGTTGTTTTATGGGTATATGTTAAATTATATCATTGCTCACTTCTGTTTGATTGATTAGTTTTTATATATAGCTAAAATTTTGTTGGTATGTCATACTTTTAAAAGATTCTTAATGTTGTTTATCAAAAGTTCGACTTTGGAACACTTGGTTATCTATATGTCAAATGAGTACTATTATTTTAACTGGCCTTTAGTTTTCAAATCTGTAACCATGAATCATCTTTGTAGACATTTAAGCCAATTCGTCTAACCAAATTATTATGATTAGTGTTAAATATCTTTCATACATTTTAATGATAACAAAAGGGGTTAAAAGCTAATGAATCTTTAAGAGTTTAGGTTTACAGAAAGATTCTCAGAAAGTTTAATTTCGCAAAATTAAGTTACATTCAAAAGATTTTTCAAAAGTTTTGAATCAATTGAAAATAGACTAGTCTAGAAAATCTTCAAAAAGTATTATAGAACCTTTTATAAGAAGAATTGATACAGTACTTCAAAAGTTTATTAAGAAACAATAGGCTAATACTCTTCAGAAACTTGTTCAGAAAGTAACTCTAGAAGTATAACATTAAAATTAGTTTTAAATTAGATTCAAATTAATCAAGACTTAGCTCCACTAGATTAGGTGTATTAGGAAAATATACTTAATCTTGTTTCACTTGAGATGGAGTTAAGTTCCATAGGGATTATCTTTAAGCGATTTAATTTTTGAAAAATCAAGATAGACACAAATATGGTTAAGGATAAAGTTGAGTTGGATTTTATGCAAATTCAAAATAAACTTTATCCAGAAATATTTGATAAGGACTATCTCTTCATTAAGTTTAAGAAATCTATCTAGTGGTTATGATTTTTAGTATATCTGATCTGAAGAAATCAAGAAGAATAGTTTGTTAAATTCAAAATACTGAGATATTTTCTTGAAAATATCTAAGGATTATCTTTTGCAATCTAACAGTTGGAGAATTATGGAAGTGAAGAAAATTTTCAAATTTTTAGCCATTGAAAGATTTCAGTATAAAAGGAGAAAGGATTTAAAATGTCGAGATACAACTCTAAAGAAAAGTTTTCGTGCACAAAAAATTGTGATCAGTTTTTACCTTGTAAAAAGTTTCAGAAAGTTCTTTAGATACTTCTTTAGAAAGCTGCATTGAATCAAGGTTCTATAACAAGCATTATTTCTTTTAAGTGCAAAATTATTTGAGACTTATATTCTTGTTCTCACTTATAACATCTATACTTTATTGTAGAGAAAAGATAGTTTGTATTCTGTAGATCTATATTAATTTAGATTGAAGAGATGTTAGATAAGTAGAGTAGAGTGGAGTGTTATAAAGTCATTGTGATAAATACTTGTAATCTCTTTGTGATTTGTTTAAGTAGATCAAGTGGAATAGCAACAATGAAGTAAATTGGGTCCCTAGTAATGGAGCTAAAAAAGAGTAGCAGGCAAAAAGGCTAAAGCTCTTTAAAATCTCTGCCTGATTTTCTCCTTCCTTATACTCTCTTAATATGATCTATTAATTGTTGTGCATTGAATCATTAAATTATCACTATTCATCATTATAAGTTGTTAAGAGAGATAATTTCACTTTTCTTATATCAAAAAGTTTTTAAAAGTTTAAAGATATGAATTCACCCCCCTCTTGATATCTTATATGGGACCAATAATTAGTATTAGAGCCTCACTCTATTATCTTCTAAAATTTAAGATCATAGGTGAATCAAGTGGTAATTTAACAGTTTAGCCTGGCAAAGCACCATTTTTTTATGGAATTAACTTTCTTTATTGGAAATTCAAGATGGAAACTTATGTAAAGGTATCAGATTATCAAGCTTCGCAAATTATTTCTATAGGAAATCTTAAAGTTCTAACCGTCATTACATTAAGAGATGATATCACTAAAACCGAACTCAATTCAAAGGCTAAAAATCTTTTGTTGAGTACTATTGCACGATTAGAATTTTATCTAATTGCTTCTTGTGAAATTGCTAAAGACATTTAGGATACTTTAGTGCAAACCTATGAAGGGACAAAAACAGTCAAGGATACAAGAATCAACTCATTAGTTCAACAATATGAGACATTTCAAATTCTCCATAGTGAAGAAATAAAAGACTGTTTTAGTAGATTTATTACTATAACTAATGAACTATCTTCTCATGGCAAAGTTATTAGTGATGTAGATATGGTATACAAGATGTTAAGGATTCTTCCCAAAATTTGGAATGCAAAGAAAACAGCTATAGAAGAAGCTTGTGATTTGAAGACGTTAACATTGAGTCAATTGCATCACAAGCTCATGGCATATGAAACTGATTTTCTCAAATCAGAAGTTACTTTAGAAGATACAATGAAGATGACTGTAGCTTTCAAAGCCAAAGAAACAAATACTAATTCAGAAGGAGAAGATTCATCTAAAGAAGAAAATGAGGACGTGACATTAATAGTTAGAAAGCTCAATAAATGGCACAAGAAAATGGGTAAGAAAACATTTACTAAAAGGTTTACTACTAATAAAAATCACTTCGTTGATGCATGGAAGTCAATCAAAGAAAAAGAAGAGAAGAAGGTCAAAAAAGAGATTATTTGCTATGAATGTAAGAAGCTTGGGCATATCAAATACGAATGTCCTTTGTTGATCAAGAAAATAGAGAAATTGAAGATGAAACGAAAATCTCTGATGGCCACATGGAGTGATCTAGAGGATTCAAAAACTGAATTAGAAGGTTCAAAAGAATGCGAGGAAGCTAATATATGTCTTATGGCACTTTTTGAGGTAGATTCTAAAACTGGTTCTAATTCTAATTTAGATGTACTTGACGATATATGTGCTGAAATTAATAAACTACTCAAAGCCCTATCTAAGTCAAGTAATAAAATATCTAAACTTGAATATGAGGTTAAAACTTTGAAAATTGAGAAACAAGCACTAGTCAAGCTAATAATTGCTAGTAGATGAAAATGATTTTCTAAAAAATGACCTCGAAGGATTGCATATTGCTTTTGAAGCTTTAGTTAATGAAAATCTAATTTTAAAAGAAGAAATTAAGAATTTGAAAAACCATGTGGAAGATCTATCTTAGTCAATTAAGAATACCTTTCGCAAGTTTGATGAAAGTGACAAGAAACTACAAATGTTGATTTCTAGCCAAAGGATGGATATTCAAAATCTAGACTAGGTTTTGAATTTGGAGAAATATGTAAGACAAAGAAAGAAATAGTTTTTGTTAAATCAAAAGATGAAAATCAAGAAATGATTAAAAGTAGGGAAAACAACAAAGTATTCGAACCTATTAGAAAGAACAATAGAAGGTTTTCTTAAAACAACAATAAGTATCCTTTCAGGGGGTACAACAAAAGGTTGAACAAAGGGTATTTCAAAAAGAATCTAAACCTGAGGAAAGTGGTAAGTGATAGGTATACTAAACAGAAATCTTGTGCTTGTTTTCTTTGTAATAAAATAGGTTATATTGAAAAATATTGTTTTTACAGAAAATACAAGCTCAGTAATAACTAAGGTTCAATTCAAAACATGAGCTTAAATTCCTATGGACCCAAGCTTCACTAGGTTCATAAATAGATTTGATTATGCTTTAATGTGTGTAGGACTATGAAGTAAAGATAAGAGGAACATGATATTTTGATAGTGGATGTTCAAGACACATGATCAGTGATGCTTCGTTATTTATAAATCTAGAATGGAAAGAAGATGGTTATGTGAAGTTTGGTGACAATGATAGAGGTCAAATAATTGTTGTAGGATCAATTGGTTTGGTACCTCATTCAATAAAAAACGTGTTGCTATTTAAAGGATTAAAACATAACTTATTAAGTATAAGTCAATTGTGTGATAAAAGATATAGAATAGTTTTTAAACATGATATATGTGTTGGATTTAATAAGGATGGTTTTAAGTTGTTTAAAGGTTTTAGAAGGAAGAATGTCTATCTAATTAAACCATCTAAAGTATCATCTGAAAGTTGTTTTATTTCCGTAAATGATAATGCTATGCTCTGGCACAAAAGAGTAGGATATGTGAATTTTCATCAATTGGAGAACTTGTCCAAAAAGAGTTTAATCTTAGGTTTACCTAAAGTATATGCTCATGAAAATATTTGTTATGCTACTTGCTTGAAGAATAAAATGAATTTGTCGTCTCATAAGAGTAAGAAGGTTATTTCTACTCAAAGACCTTTGGAGTTATTACATTTAGATCTCTTTGGCCCCACTTGCGTGTTGAGTTCAAGAAGAAATAAATATGGTCTTATTATAATAGATGATTTATGTAGATTTACTTAGATCTTATTTTTGTGTCATAGAAATGATGCTTTTAGAAGTCTTGAAATCTTTTCAATTTGTGAAGACAAAGGCATCACCTATAATTTTTTTTGCACCTTATACTCCACAGCAAAATGGATTAGTTGAATGCAAAAATAAGACTATCCAAGAAATGATGAGAACTCTTCTTAATGAAAGTAATATAGTTGATCATTTTTTGGCATAAGTAGCTTCAACAACTTGTTACATCATTAATCATGTATATGTAAGACCATTGATGAATAAAATTGCTTACGAGATTTACAAAGGAAGGAAACCTACGGTTTCATATTTTCATATATTTGTTTGTAAGTGTTTTGTTAAGAAAATAGGAAAAGTCTTAGGAAAATTTGAAGAGAGATAAGATGAAACCATATTTCTAGGCTACTCTCTAAATTCTAAGACATATCGGATATGCAACAAAGAAACCAAAGTGGTGGAAGAATTAATAAATGTTAAATTTATTGAGGAAACAATTCATGAAGAATTAGATGATGAAATTCCAGTTGCTTTAAACATAAAGAATACAGTTGTTCCTGATTCAGAAGAAGGAAAAACAGAACCTCCTTTAAAAGGTAATTCAGAAGCTTCTAGGATGCTTGATGGAACCGAAACAAAACCTATATTAGAAGGTTTTTTAAAAACTAATACTAGGTTTGTTGAAAAACATTGAAAAGGTAAGTCAGAAGGTTCTGAAAACTTTCATACTCCTCCATTAACTTTAAAGTTTAAATCTGATCATCTTCCTGAGCTTATAATTGGTAATGTTAGATCTAGAATAAGAATGAGATTGAGCTTATAGAATTTTGAAAGTTAGTTTACTCTTATATTTGAAATTGAACCGCATTCAATAGATGAAGCCTTAAATGACAATAACTGGATTTTGGGCATGCAAGATGAACTCAGTCAATTTCAGAGAAATCAAGTTTGGAGTCTAGTTCCAAGACTTAAAAACAAGTCAATAATTGGAACTAAATGGGTATTTAAGAACAAATTGGATGAGCAGGAAAAAATAGTTAGAAACAAAGCACGATTAGTAGCTAAAGGTTATTCATAGGAAGAAAGAATAAATTATGATGAAACTTATGCTCCTGTTGTTAGATTGGAAGCTATAAGATTGTTAATTGCTTTTGCCTATTTGAAATATTTTAAGTTGTATCATATGGATGTAAAAAGTGCTTTTCTGAATGGATTCATAAAAAAAGAAGTGTATGTTGATCAATCTCCTGGATTTGAAGATCCCTTCAAATAAGATCATGTGTTTAAATTACAAAAGGCCTTATATGGACTTAAACAGGCTTCTCGTGCTTAGTATGATAGATTAAGTCAATTTTTGATTAAAAATAATTTTCAAAGAGGAAAAGTAGATACTATATTTTTCATAAAACATTATGGAAAAGATATGCTAGTTGTACAAATCTATGTTGATGATATTGTTTTTTATGCAACTAATGTAATATATTGTCAAGAATTTTCAAGTTTGATACAAGTAGAATTTGAGATGTCACTCATGGGTGAATTAAACTTCTTCTTAAGATTACAAATCAAACAATCAGAGAATGGAATTTTTGTTTACCAAGAGAAGTACACTAAATAGATATTGAAGAAATTTGGTTTTGAGGATATCAAGGATTCTTCCATACCTATGAGTACCAAAACAAAGCTTAACATCATAGGTAATGGCAAAAAGGTAAATGAAAAACTCCATCATAGCTTAATTGGATCTTTATTATATTTAACTGCTTCACGACTTGATATTTTATTCAGTACTTATATGTATGCTAGATTTCAGAGTTCACCTACTAAAATATACTTAACTGCAGTTAAAAGGATTTTTAAATACATAAAAAGCACTACAAGATCGGGAATTTAGTATCTCAAAAGTAAAAATTTTGATCTTATTGGACATTTAGATGTTGATTATGCAGGTTGCAAAATAGATAGGAAAAGTATTTCAGGAACATGTTAGTTCTTAAGAGATAAGTTAGTTTCTTGGTCTTACAAGAAACAAAATTCAATTGCTCTTTCATTTGCAAAAGCTGAATATGAATCTATCGGAAATTGTTGTGCACAAATTCTTTGGTTAAAATAACAATTAAATGACTATGGAATAAATTGTAAAAATATTCTCATAAAATGTGATAGCACAAGTGCTATTAATTTGACAAAAAATCTTGTTCATCAATCAAGATCAAAACACATAGAAATAAGACATCATTTCATTCGTGATCATGTTGCAAATAATGATGTGAATATTGATTTTGTCTCAACTAAATATCAATTTGCTGATATTTTTACTAAACCTTTAGATACATTGAGATTTGGGTTCATCCATAACGAACTAGGTGTTTGTAATCTCTTTTGTTAATTTGGCTTTTCATTAAATTTTTCATAATTGCATTTTCTGTTTGTCATGTGCAAGTCTCCTTGACATTTGTTAGATATGAAAACTTTGTGGGCTTTAAAATGTTCTTAATGGGTCTACAAAATCCTCCTTAGTGGGTCCATTAAGTAAATCCACTCTCTTCAGCTAATTGCCACTAAAATTGGTAGTTTAAGTTCTCTAAAGCCTCATTTCTTTTCTCATTTTCTCCCTCTTCATCAAACCTTTCCTATTTCTCTCTCATTTTTCTTTTCTCATCTCACCTCTAATGGCACCCAAAAAATCAAATCGCATTGCAGCTAAAGGGATTAATTAAAAAATCCAAATTGACCTTAAGAATTCTATTGTTCTTGATGACTAAGAAACCGAAACTTCAAATCCTGTAAACCCACAACCAAATCTAACCTTTGAAATACACCAAGACTCTTCTGAAAAAACTCTAACCCTTGAACTTCAAGATGAACCATCGGAAGAGGCTATTCAAGAAGTGAGTTAGAAAAATGCCTCTGAAGTACATTTTGAACAAGTTTAGGAAGTTATTTAGAAGGTCGTTCAGGATGATAAAGAATCCAGTTCATCCGAAGAAGTTGTTGAATCAAAAGAATCTGAACCCTTAGGCTAAGAAAATCTCTTTGAAAATCTAAGACAGCTACCTTAGTCAAGAAGACTTTGAAATCTCCCCAAAAGGTGGAAAAATTGCCTAAAGTTAAGACATCAATTCCCTCCTTCAAACCAAAGGATAAACCTAAGAAGCGGTACATTGTAAAAGGTAAAAATCTTTCAATCAAAGATTCATTTTATCTAGACCTTGAATACTTTGAGAAGAATGGTTTTTACTAAAAAGATTATTTGAATAGATTGGGTTTAAATGGTCTGGCTAATTTATGTGGAGTAATATATGGAGATTTAATTGATGAATTTTATAGAAAGCTTGATAATAAACATCAAGAACTGTGGAAATCAATTGTGCTAGGATAGAAAGTAGAAATCACTAAGAAGGACATTTTGAAATGTTTTAGCATTAAGGAATTGAATGATGATGAGAGCTTAGGACAATTGACAAAAGGAAAGTTATGCACTGAATTGAATGATGGAATTGATTTGGGGATAGGGAGAGATATTTTTAGTACTGAGTTTGAATCGTTAATAAGAATTCTTCACAAATTTATTAACTCTTTTGTACTACTAAGGAAGGGTAATGCAACCTCTATGACTAGGGAGGATGCATTGGTGATATTGGCAATGTTGGGAAAAAGACAGGTAGATATTGTGAAATTAATGATGCGACACATATGGTAGCATGTAGATGTTAAGCCATATAGAAATATGTTGATGGCCCTTTTTAGTTTTAAGAAAGTAAAACTTCTAGGAGAAACAAATTGTCCTTTTTCTCCTATCAAACTTGTGAAAGAATCTTTAAAATGTTGGGATTCTATGTGAATGATAAGCTTTAGCATTCACATAATGGAGGAATATTTGTTCATTCCTCAAATTTAAAAAGAAAGGTCATTATCATTGAAGAAAAAGGAAATGGAAAGAAAAGGAAAAAAGGGAAGTAGCCAGTTGAGAAAGAACCAAAGAAGAAAGGGAAATTGATTAGAAGATTAGGTGGCATTGAGTTTAGGGAACCAACTAGGACAACTTTAGAAAGTGATTCAGATAGTTCAGAGCTTTAACCAATTCACTACAAATAAGGGGAAAGCTCAGCTTTTATGGAACAACTGTCTAAAGGAATCAAAGAAGTTATAGGAAAAATCGTCAAGGATAACATTGTTGGAATGAAATACTTATTCAAAGCTTGGGTTAAGGAGTCTATTCTTGAATCAAATCCTACTGACCAAACACCTACTACTATTGATCTTGAACCCCCTGCACAGAATCAAACCACTGAACCATCTACACTTATATCTAAACCTCATCTCATACCTATAGAACCATTTGTTCTTGTTTCAGATACTCTTATCACACCACCAGGACTTGATCTTTCCTCTCAACCAATCGATCAAAATGTTTTCAGTCTTCTTCCAACTTCAGATAAGACCCCTATCATTTCACTACAATCTTTTGACAAGACACCTTAGGTTGCTACTCCTATTCTTAATCCTGAAGAATAGATACCTCCTGAAGGCTACATTGAAACTTTATCTATGGCTTCCATTAAAGAAACTACTCCACTTGATCCCATCCAGACTATACCATTATCTGACAAAAGCAAAGGACCCACTTTATCTATTGCAACATCTTCTAAAGCCACTCATTCTCTTAGCAAAGCTCTTCCATTGTATTCTGGCATATTCAAACTATGTACTAGGAAGAAAACAAAGTGATCCAAAAAATGACTGTTTCTCTTTCTCCAGTTCTAGCAAAAATTATGTTTTAGCATATTTTGTTTTTGTTCGCTTGTGGACTTGTTTCTTGTTATTTTTGTTTTGTTTCTAAACTTGGTTATGATATTTTCTTAGTTAATGTAGTCTGATCTTTTATGTCAATGCAATGTTTGAACTTAATGTTTTGTCTATTATATTCAAACTTGCACATTTTATAAAGATTAAGGGGGAGTTTATTTAGAATGATAACAAAAAAGGGGGAGAGAAAAACCACAAACAGTCGCATTCATATAACATTACATTGGATAAACATTGCATGATGCATGAATATGTGATTGTGAAATTTTTTTTTTTTTTTTGTGATCTGATTTTATAATAACATTTTTGTTATCATAAAAAAAGGGAGAGAATGTTAGATATCTCTCACACATTTTAATGATAACAAAAAGGGTTAAAAGTTAATGAATCTTTAAGAGTACAGGCTTACAAAAGGAATTTTCAGAAAGTTTAATTTTGCAAAATTAAGTTGCATTCAAAAGCTTTGAATTGATTGAAAATAGAATAGTCTGGAAAATCTTCAGAAAGTATTGCAGAAGCTTTTATAAGAAAAATTGGTACAGTACTTCAGAAATAATATGGTAATACTTTTTAGAAGATTGTTCAGAAAGTAAATCTAGAAGTATGACGTTGAAATTAGTTTTAAATTAAATTCTAATTAATCAAGAATTAGCTCCACTAGATTGGGTGTATTAAGAAAATATACTTAATTACGTTTCACTCAAGATAGAGTTAAGTTCCATGGAGATTATCTTTGAGCGATTTAATTTTTGAAAAATCAAGATAAACACAAATATGGTTAAGGATAAAGTTGAGTCAGATTTTGTGGAAATTTAAAATGAACTTTATCTAGAAATATTTGATAAGGACTATCTCTTCGTTAAGTTTAAGAAATCTATATAATGTTATGATTTTAAGTATATCTGATCTAGACAAATCAAGGAGAATAGTTTGTTAAATTTAAAATACTGAGATCTTCTCTTGAAAATATCTAAGGATTATCTTTTGCAATCTAACGATTGGATAATTGTAGAAGTGAGGAAAATCTTTATATTTTTAATCATTGAAAGATTTTAATATAAAAGGAGAAAGGATTCAAAACATCGAGATATAACTTTGAAGAACAGTTTTTGTGCACAAAAAATTGTGATTAGTTTTTACCTTCTGAAAAAGAACCAGTAGGTTGGTTTAAGCTTGCAACAATCACATATCATCCTTTGTTGTAACTTGCAACACAAGCTTAGAAACCATCACCAATCAAGCCAAACCTTAATCTAACTTCAAAAACCACGATTAAGCTCTAATACCAGCTTCAACACTCAAATAACACCATAACCAACAACTTATAACGCTTGAACACAACTCCACAATACCATTTCAAAACAAATAAACCAACTTCTTAAACATGATAATAAGTAAAAGAAGGTGGAAATAACTTGGGATGAAGTAAACACCCAAGAAATCCGAATGAAAGTCATAACTTACCATGTTGTTGTAATAAACTCTAAGTTTTAGACTCAGATTAAAGCTAGTCTCTTCCAAAACATCACTAAATGAGGGTTTAAGTAGAAAAACGAGTTGAAATTGAAGCTTACCTACTTAGATTACCTTTTAACTTCTTCCATAAGCTCTTTAATGAAGGTTTTTAGGGGATTGTTAGCTATAAGCTCCAGTTTAAGCTAAACTCAATTGCAAAAGGAAAAGTTTTTAGGGCAAGTAGAGGGCTTTAGTAGTTATTTACTCAAATGGGTAGGGTTTATGGGTAGAAGGTCAAAGACAATTAGTAGAAATTACCATTTTTCCATGGATTTTAAAATATTTTCCTTATATTATTTTCAGGTATTACATCTTTCCCCCCTTAAGGAATTTTCATCTATAAAAGTTCACTTAGCATCTAAAATAACTTAGAATACTTCCTTTTCATGGCCTCTTCTAGCTCCCCAATGGCCTCTTGTTTAAAATGATTCACTTATGCGACCTCGAATCATTCTTCTTCTCAATTTTTGAACCTTCCTATCAACTATCCTAAGAGGTCTCTCAACTGAAGTGAGATCTGGTTGCAAGTTTAAGGTCTTTAGAACCACTATTTGGACCTTAGGCTATTTTGATCTCTGATCCTATCTTGGCACAAACTTATTCAACTTTGAAACATGAAAGACATTGTGTACTCCTTCCAACTTTATTGGAATGATTATCCTATAGGCCACTTTCCTAATTCTCTTAAGCACCTCTAATGGACCAATTTACCTTGACTCAGTTTTCTTCACAATCTAAACATGACTACACCTTTTGATGGGAATCAAACAATTGGACCTTTGACCTAAGCTTATACTTGAGGCCTTAAAGGACTGACTAAGTAGATTCTATCATTCTAGCCACCTCTTGTCGAGGTCAAGCTGATCCTCACTACCAAACAACTTTAGAGTCGAGTAACTTCTCATATATCAATAATCAAGTGCTAACCTAAAATGTGCTCTATTGATAGCTTGATCCTTTCATAGTCTATTCAGTTATGATTATATCGAATAATAGCTTGGTAGTACTAGTATTGAGAACCTTAAAGCATGTCCGAGCCTACATCTTCTCAAAAGAATACTTGGGTTTGCTTGGTACCTCTACTTGGCAATCCCTAGCTTGATTGCACAACTTGTTTATTTCTACTAGAAGTACCACTGGTGATTGATTGCCGCGTATCCAACCTATACATGAAAGGATTTGCTACACCAATAATCAATTTCTTTGAATTTTCATTTGTACCCTTTATTATTCCTTACGTATTACTTCTTTTAGACAATAGCCCTTTTTGTCTATTCCATTTTAAGTAGGATGCCTTAACTTCTCAAGTATAAATACCTTTTGTAATCGTAGTCATAAAAAACATAACCATATATTGAATATACCTCACTCTTTCATAAGCACTGCTCTTTATTTTACTTGCTTACTTTACTCCTATCTTATCCCTTAAGCAAGGCTACATAGCTAGTACTTTCATTGAACCATCTCATATGTCATATCAAGTTGATCCTTAAGTCATCGGTGTATCTCTAGTGAATCATATCCTTAGAGCTGATCAAGGTTTGATTGTTTACTTTCTTGTTCTTGTGCATTTCCATCCTTGTTTTTTAAGCTTTTTGCAAGCTTTGACCCACCTTGATATGTTCACCTTGTTTATTCTTAGCATGTTGTGTCATCTTAGTATTAGAGTAGAGGTTCGTTTGGGTAAGTTGTGTTTGAACTTCTTTGTGAGTAGTGTTGTGGTAATATATTGTAGTTAAAGGTTAGCTGTGAATGTTTGAGTAAGTAGAAGGTGTAATAGTTTGTTGTTGTTGTATTCTTTGTTATACTCTGTTTTGTGCATACAAAAATAGAGCAAATTTCAATTGGGTTTGTTGTTCTTTGGAATAATTGTTGTGTTCATAGTTAGTTTGAACTTTCATGTGGGTAAGTGTGTACATGAGTTGTTTAGTTTCAAAGGTAATCTTTATTGTTTCTTAGGTCCTAAGTTTGTCATTACACTTTGTTGAGGTAATAACAAATTCAAGTGTCAACATTGGTATTGGAGATGATAATAGTGGTGTCATCCATAGTGGTCGACAACCCTAGAATACTCTTAGAAGTATAGATGAGCAACTTGATGAAATGACTAACTTAATAGTTGATTTGACAAGGGTTGTTCATGTACAAGCCTTTTGACCTGCTGAGGCTATGAAAAATACTCCTTAAGCTACCCAACCTGGGAGAGGTTAGAATCTAGCTTGACAAAATAGAGGTAGAGTAACTGAAGGACATGTGTAGAGAAGAATTGACTTAGGTGACATGGACGAAGAAGGAGAAGAGGGGCATAAAGAGGAAGAGGAGTGAAATGAGGAAGAGGAGTGAGCTCAAGCACCTTAAGTTACCAAACATGTAAAGCTTTAGATTCCAAGCTTCATTAATTTGAGAAACATTGATGAATATCTAAACTAGGAAGAGAAAGTAGAGCATGTTTTTTATTATTACCAGTATGAAGACTGTAAGAATGTAATGACTACTATTGTAGAGTTCTCAAGTTAAGTCATGATATGGTGGAAGAATTTCCAAATTATGAGGAGATGTGATGAATATAGGGAAATAAAAACTCAGTCCAAGATGAAGAGGACACTTAAAAACATAGTTGTGTCAGATACTTACTTATAAGATACTTTTGCTTGACCTCAAGAGATAAGGTAAGGAAGTTGAACTATTGATAAATATGTTCAGAAGTTCTAAATACTCATGATTAGATGTAAAGTGGAAGAACCATTTGCTTGAATAATATCTAGATTTCTTTTTGGGCTAAGAAGCAACATTTGAGATATAATGGAACTTTAACAGTTTACTACATTGGATAAGGTTATAAGAATAACCCAGTGTGTGGAAAGACAAAAGAGGAATAGGCTAAGCTAAGCTGATCTCTAATGAGCTGACTTGTCTAATCAGGTCGACCTTATCAAGGAAGTCGAGTTTAGAAAGGTGACGAGCTGAGTAAAAGAATAAATGTCAAAACTAAATAGAAGAGCCAACTAATTGATGAAGTATAGGAAAAAACTTACGAGAAAGGACAAAGATAAGGGAAGAAGACAAGCCAAATCAAATGGTTTAAGTGCCAAAGGTTTGGGTACATGGCAATCTAATGTCTACACAAGCGAACTATGGTTACTAAAGAAGATGTTCCAAAACTCGATGTAGATAGTACTGATGAGGAGCCCAAGGAGGGGTTTGCTCCCGAAAAGGATACCACCTAGGACGATGAGCTTGTTAAAGAGATGTGTTTGCTAAAGATCTGGATAAACTAACTTTAGTTGTCCGACATACAATGAATATAAAACCCTCTATTGAGGAGGAGTAAAGAGAGAGCCTATTCCACATCATTTACAAAGTGAATGAGCAAGTTTTCACCTTCATTGTGGATAATGGGAACTACACAAATGTTACATCTATTGACCTAGTTTAGAAGCTCAAATTGCCAACCATATCACATCTAAGGCTTATAAACTGCATTGGCTAAATGAGAAGGGAGCCTTACATGTCACTCAACAAGTGTTTCTATCGATCTCTATTAGGATCTATTTTGATGAAATTCTTTGTGACGTACTACCCATGTATTCATCTTATGTGTTGCTAGGTTACCTTCACTTTTTGACTAGAGGGTTATGCATGATGGATTTAACAACACATATTTGTTTGAGAAAGATGGAAGGAACATTACCTTAAACTTTATAACATTGAGTTAAGTTAGCAAGTTGTAAGCTAAACTTGCTCGAGGATCTAAGAAAGCCTTCATTCTTAGTAGAGCTGACTCTGAAAAGCTATTAAAGCTGACATACTGACCTTTCTATTGATCAAACGAGTATTAGAGATGAAGGTGTAGATTGAGTTAACCTTAGAGGTCGAGGAGCCATTTGGATGAGTATGTAGATTTGTTTCTTGAATAGTTGCCCAAGGTATTACCTTCTTTCCGAGTTGTTGAACAAGCCAACTTATCAGATGAATCCTAAGCAAGTAGCAGAGCTCTAAAGACAAGTCAATGAGCTATTGGGAAAAAGGATATATAAGGTAAAGGCTTAGCCCTTGTGCTATGCCTATGTTGCTTGTGCCAAAAAAGGATAGTACCTAGCGTATGTGCATAGATAGTTAAGCTATGAACAAGATCATGATCAAGTACTGATATCCTATTCCTAGGTTAGATGATATGTTAGACAAATTGAATGGAGTTAAGGTCTTTAAGAAGATTGATCTAAAGTTTGGCTACCATTAGATCTGTATGAGACCCGAAGATGAGTGGAAAACTACATTTAAGACTTGGCATGGTCTTTACAAGTGGATGGTAATGCCCTTTAGCTTATCTAATTCCTTGAGCACCTTCATAAAACTGATGAACCATGTACTGAGAAACTTAATCGGGAAGTATGCATGGCATACTTTGATGACATCTTCGTATATAGTACTATCCTATCAAGCCACTCTAAGCATCTCTATACCATATTTAATGTGCTACATGCCAAGATTTTATTCGATAATTCAAAAAAATGTTGCTTCTACTAGGAGGACATGGTTTTTCTAAGATATGAAGTTGGTGGAGGAGGTTTATAAGTTGATGATTAGAATATCTGAGTGATTGTTGAGTAGCCAACCTTAACCACTTGAACCAAGGTAAGAAGTTTCCATGGGCTGGCATCCTTTTATCAAAGATTTATCAAGGGTTTTTGATGTGTCTCTAGGTTCAAACATACAAAGAAGTGCCACAACGAAGAGAGTAAAAAAGAAATAATGAAAAGCTAACAAAGTCTAGGTAGCTACTAATTGAATATGACAAACTAATTGATCCTACTCAACCTACGATTTGCTAGATATGACTCACTGATTTGAACTATAGGGTCAATCACCACTACTCCTTGTTATAGGGAGTAGATATGAGTTAAGAATAAATGAGAGCATTAGGGTTGCTTAAAAGGGAAACTTGTATATTTTGATAAAAATGAATGATGTTTGCATACATTAAGTGGGGGTTTATATACCCATCCCACTAGGGTTACCTTAGATACATGAAAAGACAAAAGGGTAATCTGTAAAGAGGATACATAAAACATTCTAAAAGGGGCAAAAGAGACAAAGAATATTCAATATGGAAATGTAAAGAATCCTTTTGCAATGTTGTGCCAGAAGACATGTGTCATATGGTTACTGGTCACACTAAAATATAGTACATTTCGGATAAAATGAGGAAAAAAGAGGATATGCGGTCAAAGCTAACTTGATCTGGATTAGGTTAGTCCTTGGCCAATTAGTTACTAACAAATATTCACCTCGAACTAGGGTCAAATCTTAGTCAGTTGAAGAGCTCGGCTTCGGACAATTGTTGAGGCTGGCATACTTGAATGTTATCATGATAATGTTGGTATATGAGAGAACTCAGTACTTAGGTTGGCAGTATGGTAAATCATGGATGTTGGAATGGGAATTCCTATCCTGCGTAGGGCTATGAGCTATTATTCTCCTTGTAAGTCCTTAAAGTCTTCAAGCTCAACTGTACGTGATCGGTTTAGATGGTAGATTCTTATCATTTGTCTAGGGGTAAGAAAGATTTGACCTCAAATCTTAAGTGGTCTCTAATCCTTACTCTCTCCGGGTACTTGCGAAATTGTCTTCTTTTAGTCAGTGGAGAATTAGGTTGGATACATTGGAAATGGAGGAAAAAACCATAATCATTGAGCAACTTGATCTAGTAGGCATTGCAATTGATCTTCTTTAAAATCTTGAGTGAAGAAATCGTTCTTGGCTGAGGTGAATCCATACTAAGTCTCTTGGTTGGAAAGAAATAGTTCATCAACCTCGGCTATTAATTTCTTGTTATCTCTAATTGAATTTGGTGATCTTCATAGTCATAGACTGATGTAACTCTTGTAATTCTTGGGCTCAATTGAGTCTGAATTGACTTTCTTTTTCAGCTACAAGGTTACTGATTAGATCTAAAGGAATAGTAGGATTGAGGTCATAAAAGACCTTGAATGTGGTCTCCCTGATGGTGCTGTAGGATATTCAATTGTATGCAAACTCCATAACTAGTAGACATAGATCCCAATCCTTCAAGTTTTATCCCATAATAGCTCTGAATAAATTGCCAATCGTCTTGTTCACTGCTCAGTTTGGCCATTAGTTTAAAGGTGACTACTGGAGTTGAACATAAGTTTAGTCCTAAGTCTTGTCTAAAGAGTCTTCCAAGAATAGCTAAAAAATTTTGTGTCTCGATCTGAAGTAATAGTCTTAAGCACTCTATGTAATCAGATAACTTCTTGTTAAAAAACAAGTCAACAATATATGAAGCATCATTAGTTTGATGGCATGGAATCAAATGTGTCATTTTATTGAAGTGGTCCATTATGACAAAGACAAAATCTTTCCCCCTAGATATTTGAGGCAACCTTAAGACAATCCATGCTAAGGTTAGCTTAAGGTAAGGTTGGTACTGGTAGCAACATATACTTTCTATAGGGTTCTCTTTTTCCCTTAGCATACTTGCATACTTTACAATGACTAATTACCTTATGGACATCTTTGGCCAAACTAGGCCAAAAAAAGTTTTCTTTCAATAGAGTGGCTGTCTTGGTCTCTCTAAAATGACTAGATAGTCAACTACTATGAGCTTTCTTAACCAACAGCTCACACATAGAGCAATTCAATATGCAAAACCTTTGATCTTTTAACAAATAGCCATTCTTAAGGTAATATACTCCTATCGCAACTCCATTTCGGCATTGCTCAAGAATGGGACCAAAATGAGGGTCATGAGCATACTGTTTAGTGATAAGTGAAAATCTTAGTAACTTTATCTACAAAGTAGTTAGTAAAGTTTACCGACATGATAGAGCATCAGCGATCATGTTGGCATTACCCTTCTTATGTCGGATTACATAGGAGAAACCTTCCATAAACTCTAGCAACTTAGCTTGCCTCTTTGAAAGTTCATTCTGACTTCTAAGATGTTTCAATAACTCATGGTCAATGTGGATCACAAACTCTTGTGGTAGTAAATAGTATTGCTAGACAATGAGAGCTTGAAAAAAAGAGTCTCTTTTTCCTACAAAGAATAATCTAATTTAGTACCATTGAGCTTCTCACTATAGTAGGCAATCGTTTGTCTCTCTTGCATCAAGACTGTACCAATTCTAATGCCTAGCGCATCGTATTCCAATTCAAATGGCTTGTCAAAATTTGGTAATAACAGGACAAGGGAAAAGGTAAGCTTTTCCTTGATTTCTTAAAGCTTTGTTCAGCTCCGTCATTCCATCTAAACCTATCATTCTTCTTTGTAAGCTCGGTTAAGGAGGCATCAATGGTACTGAAGTTCTTAATAAATTCTCTATAAAAAAAAAGCAAGGTAATGAAAACTTCTAGCTTCAATGTCATTCTTAAGTGTCAGCCACTTTAAGATGACTTGAATCTTTTCTTCATTAGCTCGGATCCCTTTTCGTAATACCACATATCGAAGAAAAACTACTTCACCTAGACAAAAGGTACACCTCTTCAGGTTCCCAAATAACTGTTTAGGTTGAACATGGTTGTTTAGGTTGGCATTGTATACTAATATATCATTAAAGAACATGACCACACATCATCTGATTAGGGGGCGCTTCACATGGTTCATAAGTCTCATGAGTGTGCTCGGTGCATTGGTAAGTCTAAATAGCATAATTAACCATTCGTAGTGACCATGCCTTGTCTTGAAGGTAATCTTCCATTCATCACTTGATCTCATGCAAATTTGGTAGTAACCACTTTGCAAATCAATCTTCAAGAATATCTTAGTGCCATGAAGTTCATTTAACATGTCACTAAGCCTCAATATTGGATATATGTACTTAAAAGTAATTCAGTTGATAACTTGGCTACTAATGCACATGTGCCATGATCTATCCTTCTTTTAGATGAGTAGAGCTGGCAGAGCACAAGGGCTTATGCTCTCCCTCACATATCCTCATTCCACAAGTTCATCCACTTGTCTTTTTAGCTCAGCAGCCTACTTAGGGTTCATTCTGTAGGCAAATCAATTTGGTAGGGTGACACCTAGCTGTAGATTAATACAATGCTCTATGCTTCGAATAGGCGGTAGTCCTTTAGGCAATTCTTTAGGAAATAGGTTAAAAAACTCATCAATCAACCTTTGGACCTCTTTAAAGACTTCCTTTAGATCCTTCATCTCCAATAACCTCTTAATCAATACAAACATAAGTTCATCAACCTTCTTAACAACTCAAAGCTCTCTTCGACTCATCATTAAAGCTTTCTTCTTACTAACTCAAGTGAGCTGATTATAGGTCTCATTCACTTAGGATGCAGTCACGAGTTGCAATACAATCTTCTTTCCATCCTTAATAAAGGTACAGGTGTTCCTATATCTACTGTAAGTAACACGTTGATCGAACAACCAAGGTCTTTTAAGCAACAAATGTGAAGCTCTCATGGGGATGACATCGCGTACTACTTCATACTTGTATACATTCTCATTACTGAATGGCAGAGTTGCTTGTTCCGTCACCTATGGAGCACCCTTATCATGAAACCAATGTAGCTTGTATGGTTGGGGGTACTCAAAGTTAGGCAGCCCTAACCTCTACACAAAGGATTGTATGATGACATTAGTACAACTTCCTTTATCCACTATGATGGTGCATAGTTGTCCCTCAATGTTACACTTTGTATGGAATAAATTCTCTCTTTAGTCTTTCTCGGAGGTCGGCAAGGAGCTTAGTACTCACCTTAGTTCTAAGGTCATCACCTCTCCCTGGTCAGCAAAGACATAGGTTTCCTCTTCCTCCTCAGCTTTGGCCTTTCTAACATCCTTCTTGTCTTCAAGTTCACACTCATTAGTGTTATCCACTACATCTCCTCAAACTATCATGATACATTGGTTCAAACACTCAATAACCATGTATCCAAAACTTAGGCATTTAAAGCACTTCACTTCGCTGGTCTTCTGTCTAGAGGTTTGTCATCTCTCATATGTCCTCAAGGTTGGCTTAACCTTAGTTCAACTCAACTAGCCTACTCAAGCCTACTGGCCTACTTAGCTATCATCAAGTCGGTAGTTTCCTTGACTTAACATAAATAGGTCTATGCAGTACTAGGGCTTAGGAAAAGGTTGGTTTAGGTCAGCTTGGAACACCTTTTCTCTATTTTTTGTTCTTCTACACTATCTTAATTGCCTCTTCTAACGTATAAAACCTCTACCCTTCCACAATGTTCTGAATCTCATACTTGAGCCTAGAAATGAATCTCAATACTGTATGAGCCTCTAGTTCTTCTACATTGACTTGGATTATAAGCATTTAGAACTCTTTTACATAGTCAACAATAGATTGGCCTCCTTGGTGATGTTCCTATAACTTTGCAAATGTATCCTATAAGTAGGTCTCTGGCATAAATCTACCCTTCAACAACCTCTTCATCTCATCCCAAGTCCTTACTCTTCATCTTCTAACCCTTGCTATGGTTGCATTTAGACTTTTCACTACATAGTAGCATACTTGGTAAACTCAAGTATAACAAGTCGGACCTTAATAGCATCTATATATCTATAACAATCAAACATCTTCTTAACCTTCTCTTCCCATTCCAAATATTTATCTATATCTCTACTTTCGTTGAAAGGTAAGATTTGGACCTCAACATTGTGAAGTCCTCGTAGTACTCGGTGTCCTTGCTTTGTCCTTACTCTTAGTTGGTAGTACTCAGCTTCTTCTTCTTCCTCTTCATCAATCCCCACATCTACTTCCTCATCATCCTCTTCTATTTCTTCCAACTCTAGCCTTTGTCTAGCAACTTGGTCTGCAACTACTCTAACTCGCTGGGGTCGAACTAGGTAGTTGGCTTGACCATCTTGGCCATAACATCTCTTAAGAACATTTTCAAGTAGGTTATAGTGCACCTTGGTGTTGTTGTCAATTAACTTACTTTGTAGTGGCTAGACTTTCAATGAGATTAGTGACTATTAATTTTATCATCATCTAATCTTGGAGTGTTACTACCATTATAACCATGACTAGGTTGAGCACCACTATTCTAGTCACCAATAACACCATGAACACTCAAATTCGACATAATGGGATATTTTCCTTAACAAATTAACAACATAATGCAACAACACTTCTACTTCACTACTCAAAATGTCTACTAACACACTCTTAGCAACTTCTACTCGCAACACTCACTTAAACAAGATAGAAATGAACTTGCTCTATTCTCGTAGTGGAAAATAGAGTAACAAAGAACTACACTTACCAATGTACAAATCTTCACTATACAGCTCAAAACTTCAAGATTGACTTTACACGAACACACTAAAGTAGCTACAAAAGGAACACAATAGCCATAAATAACAAACATAAACTAAAACTTCATTGTAACTTTACACACTCTCTTTTAGAATCGTGCTCTAATACTAGTGAAGTTAATGCACCTCCGTGGTCAAACACACGAAGGAGCACCATAACAAAGTGAGTCATAAGGAAATAAAGAAAAGCCAGCAAAGTTCGGGTAGTTCCTAATTGGATATGACAAAACAATCAATCCTACTCGGCCTACAATCTACTAGATATGACTTACCAGTCTGAACAATAAGGTTATTTACCACTACTCCTTATTAAAGGGAGTAGATAAGAGTTAAGGGTAAATGAGAATACTATGATTGCTTAAAAGGGAAACTTATATATTCTAACAAAAATGAATAATGTCTGCATACATTAAGTGGGGGTTTATATACCCATCTTACTATGGTTACCTTACATACATGAAAATACAAAAAAGTAATCTACAAAGAGGTTATATAAAACATACTAAAAGGGGCAAAAGAGACAAAGAATATTTAACATAATTTTGTGCTAGAAGATGCGTATTGTATGGTCACTTTAGAATATAGTACATTTTGAACGAAATGAGGAAAAAAGATGGTATACGATCAGAGCTAACCTAGTTTAGATTAGGCTGATCCTCAGCCAATCAGACAATAATAAATATTTACCTTGGACTTAGGTTAGATCTTGGTCAGTTTGAGAGCTCAATTTTAAATAGTTGTTGAGGCTAGTATGCTTGAATGTTGTTAAGATTATGGTACTATTGCTTAGCAAGTAGGCATGCCTACTCGGAAGGTTGGTATGTCTACTCAATAGCTTTGAAGACAATGTTGGTACACGAGAGAACTCAATACTTAAGTCGACAGTAAAGTAAATCATGGAGGTCAGAATAGGAATCCCTGTCTTGAGTGGGGTTATGAGCTATTATTCTCCTTGTGAGTCTTTGGAGTTCTCAATCTGGGCTGCATGTGATCGATCCGAATGGTTGATTCTTATTGGTTTCAATGCCATTGTTGCACCCCTTACTGAGATGATGAAGAAGAATATTGAATTTAAGCAAGGAGAACAAAAGGAGAGAAGTTTTGTTGAGGTAAAGGCAAGATTGACTTCTACATTAGTATTAGCTTTGCCTAACTTTGAAAAGATTTTTGAGCTTGAATGTGATGTATTAGGCATTAGGATAAGTGTTGTCTTGATGCAAGAAGGTCGACTAATTGCTTACCATAACAAGAAGCTAAGAGGACATCAGTTAAACTACACAGTATATGATAAGGAATTGTTAACCCTTATCCGAGCACTTTAAGTATGGCAACATTATCTATTGCCAAGAGAGTTTGTTATCTACATAGATCATGAGTCCTTGAGGTATCTTAGAAGTTAGACCAAATTATCAAAGAGGCAAGAGATATTAGTTGAATTCTTGGAGGGATTCAACTTTGTGATCAAGTACAAATAGGGCAAGTCTAATGTGGCTGCTGATACCTTATTACATTGACATGTTCTTCCAACTTAGCTATAGAGAAGACTCTTGGGATTTGCAAGTATCAAAGAGCAATATCCTTAAGACCCCTATTTTAGTCCTATATTTGGTCAATGTATAAAGGGAAGAACAGTAGATGACTACCATAAGGAAGATGGTTATTTGTTTTGAAGCAGCAAGCTATGTGTGTTGACCTGTTCTATATGAGAGCTGTTAGTAAGAGAAGCTAATTTAGTAGACTTTCTAGACATTTTAGGGAAAAGCAAACATATGAACTATTGAAAGGAAGATTCTTTTGGGCCAAGATGTGGTGAAATGTGCATTGGATTATTGAGAACTATGTTACTTGCAAAAACAGGCCAAATGCTGAGCTGAACAAGGGAAAGTAATGCCCCTTACCTTCCTTGACCAATCTTTGGTCTAAGCTGAGCATGGACCTTGTTCTTGGATTGCCATGAACTACTTGAGGCAAAGATTTTGTGATGGTTGTCATAGATAGATTCAGTAAGATGGCACACTTTGTGCCCTGCTTCAAACTAACAATGCTTCGACTATTGCTTTTCTCTTTTTGCAAGAGATTATTTGTTTACACGTTATGTTGAGAAGTGTAGTATCGAATAGAGATCTAAAGTTTCTAATCCATTTTTTAAGAACTCTTTGGCATCGTATGGGAACTAAACTACTCTTTAGCACTTCCTATCATCCCCAAACTAATGGCTAAACAAAGGTAGTCAATCATACTTTAAGATCACTACTCTGAGTTGTAGTGGGAAAGAACTTAGTCAATTAGGATGTCTGTTTGCTCGTTATGGAATTTGCTTACAACTGTATGGTGAATGACACCACTAAATAAACACCCTTTGAAGTCATCTATAGCTTCAATCTAAAGTTACCCATTGATCACACCCCAGTACCCATGTTCAAGCAAGAAGACCTTGATGCAAGAGCTCGAGCACAGTCTTTGCGGTAAATCTATGAGAAGGTTACTTAGTAGATTGACCAAGCTACTAAGAAGCTAAGAGAAAAGAGTAAAGGGAGGAAGTTAGCATAGTTTCAACCCAGCGATTTAGTATGGCTACACTTAAGCAAGGAGAGGTTTCCAAACAAGAGAAAGAGTAAGTTGTCCACTTAAGCCAAAGGTCCCTTAAGAGCACCTAAAAGGATTAATGACAATGCCTATTGACTAGAATTACCCAAAGACTATGGGGCTTCTAACACCTTTAATATTGTTGACCTTAGCCCCTATCATCCTGAAGGAGAATTAAGTGAAGATCAGTTGGATTTGATCCCAAATCCAAAACAACCTAAAGGGGATGATGGGAATCAAATAACTAGACCTTTGACTTAAGCCTAAGCTTAAGGCCTTGAAGGATTGACAAAGCGGATTCTATCATTCCAATCAACTCTTGTCGATGCTAAGTTGATCCTTACTACCAAACAACTCTAAAGCTAAGTAACTTCTAATTTGTCACTAATCAAGTGTCAACTTGAAATATACCCTACTGATTGGTCAGTTCTTTCATTCATCTATTTGGCCATGACCGTACTTACCTACAACTTGGTAGTACTAGTGCCAAAAACTCTAAAGCATGTTTGAACCCACATCTTTTTAGAAAGACCCTCAGGTTCGCTTGGTACCTCAACTCGACAATCTCCAACTTGACTGTACAACTTGTCTATTTCTGCTAAAAGCCTCCAGCGATCAATCACCATGTGTTAAACCCCTATGTGAAAGGATTTGTTGAACCAATCATCAATTACTTTAAATTTTCATTTATACCCTTTATTATTCCTTGTACATTACTTCTTTTAGATAATACTCTTTTTTGACTTTTCTATTTTAGGTATGATGTCTTAACTTTTCAAGTATAAATACCCCTTGTAATAGTAGTTGAAACAGACATAAGTTGTTATTGAATATACTTCACTCTTTCATGATCATTGCTCTCTATTTTGCTTATTTACTTTACTCTTATCATGTAGGTTCCGTGTAAGATATCAAGACGGGGTGAATTGATATCTTTTGCAAAAAGGAAACCTTTTTATTTAAAAACCAAATCCCCTCTTAATAACTTAAATGGCATGAGAAGTAGTTGAAGATTGATTATTTAACTTTAGGAAAAAAAATAATAACACAAGTAATAAAATTTAGAAAATAAATCGAATAGTGAGAGAGAAAATAAGGAGATCAATTTATAGAACTTTGGCCTTTTACTTACTATTCTCTTCCAGCTCCACTACTAGGGACTCGATTCTCTTCACTGATATCGTTCTACTAGTCTAATCTTTTCACTAATAACAAAACAATAAGAGGTTATGGGGATATCTAGTCACTTCTCTATCTTATCTCACTAGCTATCCCTATGCTACTTACAAGACTATAAAGAACTCTCTAACTTCACACTCACTCAAATATAATATCACTAAAGTTTATAAGAAGAATGAAATGTTACAATTAACAATCTCTTTGCAATGTTTGCACAAAACAATAAGAATAAAAGGAGAAATTGTTTTGCTCAATTTCTAACGAAGTTTTTTATAAGGTTTCTAACAATGTACACAGGAGAGTTTGTTAATTTCAGTTTTGATCTTGAGAAAAACTGTATCAATCTTATGTAGTTTCAATTTAAATTGATAACCTATATACATAACAGCTTGAAAACAGCTAGATGCTGAAATTTCTCTAAAAGAATTAATTCAAATTTGTTTGTCTTTGATGATAAGAAGAAATCTTACAAAAATAGGAACCAAATTTTTGACTTTTTGAATACTTATATGTCTGTTTTTCCTGATGTATTCCATTGCCAAGCTTAAGTTGTTTAAACGTTGTTGCACTTGTTAGTTTACTCTTACTATCCCTTAGTTATATGATATTTCAAAAATCACTTCTACGAATATAAAGGATAATCATGAAAAGATTTGGATAAGGTAGAATATCTTCATGAATATTTCCTAACCATATCAAACTCTTATCTTCTTTTCCAACTAAATCTATTTTAAAAATTTGTGATGAGTGTATTCTAACAACAGTATCCAAATAAGAAAATATCTTGGAATTATTTAAGTTTAAATTTATCCATTTTGGCTATAAACATCCGAAATGTTAAGCCTAATCCTTCTTTTTTGAAAAAAACAAAACTTCATTGTTCCTCATTTTAGTTTGAAATGCCTGACACAATCTTTAATCTTCCAAGACAACAAGTCCATGTCATTATATTGTTCTACTTTGATTTCTATGAGCTACAAAGAAACTTTCGAACTTGCTACTATTTTCATTGATAAACATTTCACATTGTCTTGTTATCAACTCAAATAAGCTTTACAAACTTTTAAGTTTTCTTCATAAGACTGATTGCTACGAAACCTCTAAAAATATTTAACCAAAAAAAAAATTCTCTTAAATCCCCACGAACTAAATCCAATTTTAATGGAATGAAATTGAACACATTACCCAAATATGCCCAATAAGATAGAGTGAGGCCTTCTTCAAATTTGTCTAACTTAATTTATTTGGTTTATTCATAAAACATTTTAAGAACAACTTAAAAATTGGAATCTATACATTGTTAACATATCCCTTTACTGTTGCTGTTATACTTCTTGACTTACATTTTGACATACATTCTGACATGAAGTTTTCAACCTCATTTCCCTTTTTATCCTTTCTTTTCTTTAAGAAGTCTTGTACACTCGTTATACTTGTTAAGTGCATTCTCATTTTTTTTTATTATAATCATAATATATTAAGAGAGAACTCAATATATCCTATCCCTTAAGAAAGGTAAGATGGCGAGTACGCTTATTGGACCATCTCGTAAATCATATTGAGTTGATCCTTGAGTCCTTAGTAGTTCCTTAATGTGTCATATACTTAAGAATCCACCGTACAAGATACACATTTTTATTTTATTTTTAATTATACCCTTTATTACTCCTTATACATTACTTCTTTTAGGTATTACTTGTTTTAGTCTTTTCCATTTAAGGTAGGATACCCTAACATTTTAGGTATAAATACCTTATTGTAATGTTACCGCAATACATCTTCTCATCATACTTCAGACATTGAATATACACTTCTCCTTTTTGTGAACATTGGTTCTTGTTAGCTTGTTTACTTTACTCTTATCCTAATTTTTAAGCAAGGTTAGGTGGTGACTACCCTCATTGAACCATCTTATACGTTATATTGAGTTAATCCTTGAGTCCTCAATAGTTTCCTAATGTGTCATATCCTTGGACCTACCTTGATATGTTCACCCTTATCTGTACTTAGTGTATCATATCACCTTTAGTTAGTGAGATATTCTATAACACATGATCACCAACTTAGAATTCTAATCGTATTTTTCTGTTATCTACATAGCTTTTCTATCGACATTGAGCTATTAGCATCTTTTGTTAGATTAATCTAAGCTTGCCAACAGTTTCTTACACAATCTTAGGTCTCAAAAGTTGCCTTTCTTCCACTTCATTAAAGCCTTATAATGCAATGATCCGAAATCGGTACGTAAAATTTAGGATGATTGCAAAAGTTATTTGATCGAGCTTGAATTTTACAATAAAGTTAGAAAAATTAGTAGAAGTGGTCCCATGATTTTAGATTTAAGAAAATAAAATAATTAAATACTATAATTGAAGAATATACATAAATTATTCATTATTTAATATAAATATGCAAAACAAGTTCTCTATAATTAACGAATCACTAAGATAAATTATATAGATATTAAAAATCATAAAATGATATGAATAATATTTAAAAGTATCTATTTATATTAAATGTAATTTTATGCGTTTATATATATGCCCAAAATTACTTAAAATACCTAAAGTATACTAAAATATATGAAAAAATTAAAGAAAATTAATAAAATTGCATATTACATTAAGTAGAAATAAGGAAAAACATTGCGCTTCACCTAGCAACATTAAACAAATAAGGATAAGGTAGATTAGTGGGAATAAGGGCACATAATATTAGCAAATTAGATGATTGTATGACACTTATAATTAGGAAAATTCCTTAATAACCCAAAACCTCCTTATAAATTCAAAAGTACACATCCAATAGTCAATTTAGGTACCTTAGAATCTAGGAAAATTTTTTAGAGCATTTGGAGAGTGAGAGGAAAATTTAGGAACAAAATAGAAAAATTGGAGAAATTATAGCTAAATTAGAGTTCAAGTAGCAAACCAAGACCAAACTTAGGACCATCACCACCACATGGTAGCAACTACCACACTAAGAGTTGCCGATAGGGTTAGAGGTGTTGCCAATGGCCTAAGTTGCTCTTGCCAGTGTGTCATCGAATTTCATCCAAATTTCGAAATTTAATGAAAATGCTAAATTTTGTCCAAAAATGATCAATTTTGGTTTTCCTAAGTAATTTTTCTTGTAAAATTTGAAAATAAAACTGATTTTTCAAAATTTTAAGTGTAAATATATGATCCTTATGAAATTAAACACGCACAGTGATTTTCACTTGTATTTTCAAAAGTGTAAATGACATAGTCTTGGCCTCAATTTTTAAGTATAAAATCTTCAAATAACACATTTTTATGCTATATAAATATTTTGTTGAAATTACAAAGTTAGATTTTGAAGAAATTTTGATTTCTATAAAAAAAGTGTGCCAATGACCTATTTCTTAAGTCTCTTAAGAGTTCGGTATAATTTAAGCAATAATGTGGAACATAAAATGTTTAATGATGATAAATTAAAAGGAAAATGATTTTCTTAGAGTAAATAGAATCATTCACAGCTTGTTTGATGAATAGGAACTAGGAAAAAGAATGTTTCACTTTTATATATTTGTATAGTATAATGTAGTATAAGTGGGATATACTAAGATGGGATGAGATTGTAGTCAAAAAGGATATTTAAGTGTTGATCTTGATTGTAGGTATGGAGATTTTAGCTAAAAAACTGGAGTATGCAATAATCAAAGGATAAATCAAGAGGTATATTAGAGGCTATTTGTAATTGGTACGTCAGAAAAATGTTTAGAGGTTAAATTAGAGACTTTGTATATACGAAATGTAGTTAGGTAGACTTTAGAGGATAGGTCATAAGATATTCTTAGGACTTTTGAATAAATTTCAATTAGGGGATTAAATTAAAAAATTAATCAAAGGGTGAATAAGAGATTAGTCAAATGCAAACAAATAACAAGTGACTTAAAAATTTGAATATCTAAGTACAATAAAAACCTAAACTTAAATAAATGAACCTAAGATACAAAACAATACTATGTGCATAATTCACTTATGTAAATACTAAATGTTATTATTATTGATCTAGGAGTTTGTAGAGAGGATACAACTTAAGTTGCATCTAAGTGAGCAATGGGAAGTTTAGGTAAGTTTGGGATTAATACACAACTGTATTTTGGATTATTGTATTATAGTACTTGAAAGCTTAAGGTTATACTTAGTTATGCTTGTAAGCAGTTTGCTTATGTGCATGCCTGTGTTTGATTTTTCTTGTACTCCTACTTAATTGCTTTACTCGATTATACTTAGTCAAACTAAATGAAATTGATTGATTACCTTAAATTGGATCTTAATAATATTAGACTTGAAAATTTAACCAAACATGCATTGCAACCAAATATGAACTAGTGCAAGGACTGACATGGCTAGTTGCAAGTGTAGGTCCAAGTTTGTAGAAAGCTTAAAGAATGAGATAGGAAATGCACGAAAAATAGGAAAAGTAAAACAAGCAAACCCTTGAACAGAGCTAAGGATAAAACGTACTAGGGAACTTTTGAGGACTTATGGCTTATCTCAATATGACACACGAGTTAATCCAATGAGGTTACTCACCACCTAACCTTATTTAATGGTTAGGATAAGAGTGAAGTAAACAAACTAACAAGAACCAATGTTCACAAAAAGGAGAAGTGTATATTCAATGTTTGAAGTATGATGATAAGATGTATTGTGGCTGCATTACAACAGGGTATTTATACTTGAAATATTAGGGCACCTTACTCTAAATGGAAAAGACTAAAAAGGGTAATACCAAAAAGATGTAATGTATAAGAAATAATAAAGGGTATAATTGAAAATAAAATAAAAATGGGTATCTTGTATGAAGGATTCAATCACATGTTTGCTCAAACATGTGGCTCTTTGTGGATGGGAAATGCATGAAAAACAAGTAAAGTAAAACAAGAAAACCCTTAAACAAATCCAAAGATATGAAGCATCAAGGAACTCCTAAGGACTTATAGCTTAACTTGATTTAACGCAGGAGATTATCCGATTGGGGTACTCGCCACCTAACCTTGCTTAAGGGTTAAGATAAAAGTGAAGTAAATAAGCTAACAAGAAGCAATGTTCACAAAAAGGAGAAGTGTATATTCAATATCCAAAGTATGATGATAAGATGTACTATGGCTACATTATAATGGGGTATTAATACCCGAAATATTAAGGCATCCTACCCAAAATAGAAAAGACTAAAAGGGGCAATACTTAAAAGAAGTCATGTATAAGGAATAATAAAGGGTATAATTGAAAAAAAAAAAACAAAAATGGGTATCTTGTATGGAAGATTCTATCGCATGTTTACTCGGACATGTAGCTCTTTGTGGATGGGAGGCTTTTTCGCAAGAAAAGAAAAAAATGTACGTTTGAGTTGGTGACTATTGAGTTGAGGTGCTAAGTAAAGGTAGTAGGTCAACTGTGTCGAGTGGATCAAACAATTATTTCAAGGTAAATTAAGCTTAGATGTATTCAACACGACTTGAATTTAGGTCAGCTAGTTGGGTGGTTAGAAGGGTCGAGTTGATGTTTTAGTGTAGCTTAAGTTGGTAACTGGAGACAATCAATGAGTATGAGAGGGATTGGTTTGGCTAAGGCATTACATTGGTAGATTGTAGCAACTTGAATTCTTCAATGGTGGGTCGTAAGGAGAGAATTCACTTGGCCATACTTTCCAACCCTCAAGTTTAAGCTTGGGTTAAAGGTTCGGTGGTCTAATTCTTATCATCTTGTTAGAATGATTGGGATATGGGAACAAATCCAGTTGGTCCTCATTCAAGCTCTCCTTAGGTTAGTAAAGGTTGAGGTAAGCAACATTAAATAAGTCTAACACTCCAAAGTTTTTTGGAAGTTCTAGTCGGTATGCATTATCACCAATCTCTTTTAGTATTTTAAATGGTCTCTCAACTCTAGTAGATAGCTTTTTTTCCCTTTTATTAGGGAATCTTTCTTTACTCAAGTGTAACTACACATGGTCACCAGGTTGAAACTGCTTAGTCTTCCTTCCTTTTCCTTTCTCCTTTAACTTTTTGGTGGCTTGATCAATTTGTTAGATGATTCGTTGGTAAATTTGTTGGATGGATTGGGCTTTAGTTCTTACTTTTGGGTCTTTTTGTTTAATAAAAGGCATAAGGATGTGATCGAAGGGCAATTTAGGGTTAAAACCATATATGACCTCAAATGGGGTGAGCCTAGTGGTGGCATGTATTGTCAGGTTGTAAGCAAATTTAACTACAGGTAAGCAAACACCCTAGTCAGCCTAGTTCTTTCCTATTACATCTTAGAGTAGTGATCATAATGTATGGTTAACCACCTTTGTTTAATTTTCAATTTGGAGATGGCAAGAGGTGTTGAACAGTAGTTTGGTTCTCATCCGATGCCAAAGGGTCGTCTAGAAATGGCTTTGAAATTTTAGGTCCCTGTTCAATATTGTCATGCTTCGAAAGTGATAGAGTTGAAACATTCCGTAGTGTACAGTAACCTCTAGTAGAAGCTAACTACTAGGTTGCTATATAGACTTGATATACATGAGGCACATAGGACTAAACAACCCTAAAGCATCTTTAGTTCAATAGCTAATGTAAAATAAAGAAATTTGCTTCATATATTTAAAAAAAATAGAATTTTGATTAATATAAATCACTTGAAAAATATTTGGAATTTTTGTACAAGAAAATTTACAAAGGAATCCAAAATCGTTTTAAAAATAAATACAATATTATAAGTTAGTTTAGGTCATTCAAATGGCCTAATTAACTACAGAACAAAGATAGCTAGAATATTCCAATCCATTTGCTTCACGCTCCAGACCTATTGTTCATCTTTTGTACACTTAAGGAATAGGTAGGGTGGTCTTGGTGTTTATCTTCTAAGTCCTGTAAAAGAACTATAGGGATATGGGCAACTACCACTCAATAAGGGACGGAGATGGAAGCATACACAACATAACAATCAAGCAGGGTTGTCATTTAGTTAATTAAATGCAACACAATGCAACAAGTATATGCCATCTACACAACGTTGTCCGATTCATTGTCAAGTTAGAGAAATTGATGCTTGTGCTAACCTGAGTTAAGGAGTTTTAATGAAATGGAGGCCTTCCCCTAAGCAAATCTCAACCAAACCTAGGTTTGTGCAATAGAGCTTGCTCTTCTCAAGAACTCTTCGAACCAATGCCCTCAACCTCACCCTAACCTCCTCTCCTATCACTTAGTTAGGACCTAAGTGTAGTGGAAGGCTAATTTCTGTTACCTCATTGAAGGGTTATTGTTAGGTTGGATAATCCTTATCATTCCACTAGTGGGTTGCAATGTACGACCGTTTAGTAGTTAAATCTAAGTTTAGCTTAGTCTGTTTTAGGGGTGACCAACCAATTATAAACACTCAATTCAAGAAGTAACCATAGCAATGTAATCAACATATATCGCATAACAATAAGACAATTTAGCCTATAGATTCTAAGCACATATGTCACAGGGTCATAATCAGCTATGGTATAACCACAAATAAGTGCTCAAATAAGCCTTTAAGTACTTTTATATAATACCTTAAAATGTCATTAAGCATAGATCCCACTCACTTGGATTCCCATTTTCTCTTGTAACTCAAATTCCCTAATCTTTTTGTCATCGATGGTCCTTATATTGCAAATCATATTTGAGTTTTAATACCTTTCATTAGAGTAAGAGTGTTTTAATATTGTAGTTTTATTTTAGCTTAACATTCTTTAGAATTCCCTATGTGTTGGTTATGGGTATTTAAGGGTTATTACTTTTACGTATATTATTTTCACCTTCTACTTGATCTTTTACTAAGGTTTATTAGGTATATGGTACTTTTTACTTGAGATCCTACTAAGATTTTAACTTATATTCATTCATGTAGAACATTCTACATAACCTTCTACTAAGGTCTACTACGTGTGCAATACCTTCTAATCAAACTCTATTAGAGTTCTTTGTTATATTCTTTATCTATTAGACCTTCTCCTTAAGCTTATACTAGTGTTTTAACTCATGTTTTATATTAGATAGACTTTCTATATAACCATCTAGAGGAAATTTGGTTATGGTTTCTACATTAGGAAACCTTCTACTGAAGTTTAAAACTACTATAATATGATAGTTAACTTAATTAGGGAGGCTTCTACAATACCTTCTATAAGTCAACAGTTTGCACTAGCAGCTATAAAAATATCTATAAAACCTTCTAAAGCTACTAGCTCCTTCACCAACTCATCAAAAACTTCTATAGCACCTTGTATATGCATTGGATTTGCCCAAATTCACTAAAAACTCTATTTTTCGCACTTGTCTCTACTTTGTTTCATGCCCAACCTTCTCAGAACTCCATTGATATTGACTCGCATGATTTGGAAACTCATTTACATCAACATATACAACTCAAAATTCAACCAAAAAGAATGTTAAGCATACCTAATTGACTAGTGTACCTAAAATACATGTACTGGGTCGAAAAACCATGGTTTTAATGTAAATAAACTTCACATACGATAGTTAAAATCTTTAATTTACTACTAATTTTCAAAGTTTTTTAACAAAAAAATGACCAAGCACTAAGTAAAACCATCAAGTTTAGCTTCGGAAAACCCATCTTTTCATAAGAGCTCCTATTACCACCTAAAAATTAAGATTAATCTATTTCATGTAAACAAAATTCTTGAAAAAGTGGTAGAAAATCAACTCTAACAAAATCATTTGAAAATAGTGGATTTTTTTAAAATTTCAACTTATCGGTTCACCAAAAACTAAAAATTAACCCTAATCAAGAGAGATGCTTAGGGAAACTTTTTATATAGTAATTATCTATATGATATAAGATATTTACAGAAAAATTTTGAAAATGAAACTATATCGATTGGGAGTTTGAAAATTAAATAAAAAAATCGATCCCAAACGACCCATTTTTTAATGTCAATATATAAAATGAAATATTTTTATAAAAATAATAATTTCCCACGAAAATATGCTTAAAATTATGCAAGAATAAATTTTTATAAAATTTTTAGATAAAATTTGATATTTTTAACAAATTTTTAAAAATTGGATACAAAATTGAACACACCAATGTAAGAGGTCTCGATGGTCAGCGATGGTGGTGGCCTTATTGGCCCAAATGAGTGTTGGGTGGAGGTCCAAGTAGTGGTGGCCACTCGTTGTGAGGTTCTCTCTTGGTTTGAAAACTCTACAAGCCCATATTTATTCCTAATTTTTCTTATTTCCCTAAATTTCTCTAAAATTCCCATAAATTTTCCTAAAAACTTCCTTATGCTTTCATCAATTTTTCTAAAGTTTTCATCTTCCCAAAAGGATGCAAATGGTGTTATTGAGGGGTTTATATAAGTCTTAGAGTGATGGGTTAGCTTACATGCATGCATGACATGTGTTGAATGGTTTTATTCTACCATATTTCATCCATGGTTTTCTACCCATAGATTTGCTGGAAATTATAAACTTACCCATGGTTTTATCAAACCATGAGATCCCCTTGTTTTTGTGATTTGTATATTGATAAATGTAGTTTATTTTATTATATTAAATACTTAATTAAGTGGTGACCTCTATAAATTAGCTTCTACTAAAACTTCTATGGCCTATGCTTAATTGATTGACTTAATTAAGTAATATTATTATTATCATGTTATTTATTTCTTTAATAACATTTACTAATTTTCTTGTTTGCTTAATTTGCCACAAAGTTTCCTTTATATTTTGCATCGATTTTCAATATTCTAGAATTTTACAAAATGAATTATTAGTTATAACATTTTAATTTATACTAATATTTTAATATTCCATTTCGAGATTTAAATTTACAAGGTCTCTTTGACTGACTTTTACTAACTAGGACACCACAATATAACTACCCTAAGGTTAGTTGTTGCTGGGAATTAGGGTGTAAGAATAGAAATTGAGGACTGGTTGACCTTTGAAAGTTTTTGTTGTTATCTTTTGAAATTTTAACTTCAAACCATGTAGATATCTAAGTGGACTATGGTCTAAATTATGTAATTAGCGCTCTAATAATTTAGGCTATAATATATGTTTTAAAGACCTCCATAGGTTTATTACTAATCTTATGTGAATTGCTTATATGAAAGCGGGTTAGTTGTAAATACCTTATATAAATCAAGTATACCATAATAGTTATAAGGTTAGCTTCTATTTTAGGTCGGTTTACATAGTGAGACTGTTATAACTCCACCACTTTCAAGTTATTGTCATTAACATCCCATGTAGTAAAATCACTTCATCAACATAAGCTTTTGCCAACCATTCTATTTTATAACCCATATTGATTGGAATGTGATATGATGCACCAAGAACAGATAAAGGCGAATGTATCAGGGTGGGTCTATGCTTGCAAAAAGCTTGATAAACAACCATAGAAATGCACGAGAACAAGAAAGTAAACAAGCAAACCACAATTAACTATAAGAATATGTTGCATCAAGAAACTATCAAGGACTTAAGGATCAACTTGATATAATATATGAGCTGGTCCAATGAGAGTATTCATTGTAAGCCCTGCAATCAGGTGTTCGGGGTTTAGTTCGTAAAACTTAGGACAATCGGGTAAGTTATCTGATCGAGCCTAAATTTTACAACAAAGCTAAGAATATTAGTAAAAGTGATTCTATAGGTTTGGATTCAAAAAAGTAAATAATAAAATAATTAATTATTACAAAATTGCATCATAAGTATATTATCCATTATTTATCGAAAACGTATAAAACGAGTTTTAGTAAATAACATATTGATATAGATAAATTATATGTATACTAAAACTCATAAAATAACTTAAATAATATTTAGAAATATTTATTTATGCTATATATTTATTTATATGTAGGTAAAAATACACAGAATTACTTAAACTACTTGAAACATGTTAAAATAATACTAAATAATTAAAAAATGTATAAATAATTAAGGAAAAATATGGAAAAGTGAAGAGAAGTCTTGAAACGAGGCTTGACATGCTAGGAGTTAAAGAAAAAATAACAATTGATTAAATGAAGATAATTAGAAAGTGGAAATGAAGGAGGATAAGGGACACTTGGCCCTCTAAAAATCAAAAGAAACCCTAAATCTCTTCTATAAATACCTAAACTAATTTTAAAATTCAATTTGGACCTTTAGTGAACTAAGAAAAATTGAGAGAGACTAGAAAGAGAAGAGAGAATTAATTAAAAAAAAAAAAGGGAAAAATCGTATGCAATTAGGGCATATAAGGAGAACCCACACCTAACAACCAACTAGAAATGAACGGTTGCTACCACCTAACAACAAATCCACTGCCTAGTAGCGTCGACAATGGTGGAGCCACCATTGATGGTTGGAGGCCTTTCAATTGATGAGTTCCAATTTCCATTCTAAATTTGTTTAATTTACCAAAAATATCAAATATTTATGAAAAACAATGAAATTTGGTATTCTAGAATATTTTTGTAAACTAATTTAGGGGAAAATATCAATTTGATAAAATTAAGGCTTAAGATATACTATTCTTAAGAAATGATTAATTACAAACTAGTTTTCGATATTGAAATAAATAATCTTAATAGTGTGGTTTTAAGCTCAAAATTTTTGTAGAAGCTATTTAGAGTATTTAAAATAGTGCTATGAAGATATTTTTTAGAAATCTATTTTCAAAAAATTTAGATAATTTTAAGGCCTCAAAATGATGTAGTGAATTGTACAAATCAAAATACTAGTTAGAAGCTAAATACAAGATTTAGGACACTTAAATGAAATGTGATTAACTTTACATAATGATTCAAAATGAGTTTCTAGGGTTTATGTATAAAACCTGTAATTAGAAACTAATTTAGAAATCGATTTACAAATTGAACCAAAACTTAGCCTAAATTAAGAATAATTGTAAGAAACTCAAAAACCTAAATAATTAGGTATAATAAAAGTCTAAACTAAAGATAATAATAAGAATTTCAAACAAAAACCCATCTATGGTAGTTATGTGGAAATTAAAACAATATTTATATTATAGGGATTATTGGCGATTGTTTGTGCGAGTCATACCTTAGGTCAGCATGTAAGAAGTCTAGATAAGTTGGAATCATTACATTATTGTATTTTAGAGTACTATTTTATAGAACTCGAAGGCATTAGGTTATTTTTGGTTGTATTTGTTAGATAATTGACTATGTACATGCCTGTGTATATGTGTTTCTAAATTTGATTGTATGATTTTAGTTTTTGCTAATCTGGCTTGTATTTATGTAATTTGTTTGAATTGATTGAACATCTTAAACTAGACCTAACTAAGTACATGACCTATAAGTTTAAAACGAACCTACATAGCAACCTATTAAGAGAGATGTTTAAGGTTCCCCAACCAAATACCAATCCCTTCAAAAGGGATAGCGTTAGATAGCATTAGATAGCATAATGGGTCCCTTCTTCATCTTTAGTCGAACTAAATAATAGAAGAGAAGGTCGCAGCAAAGATGAAGTCAATGGTTTGAAAGTAGTCGTAGGAGAAATGGTGTCTCCATTACACAAGCCTGAGTTTGGTCATGAGTTATTATATAAACATAAAAGCTCCTTAACTTGGATTAGAGCAGGCGTAACTTCTCTAATCTTATAATGAACCAGATAACATCGTGTGATGGCATTTGCTTGTATATGAATTGCATCTAACTAATTTGGTTGATAACCCTATTTGTGATTGGTATATAGTTTTAAGTCTTTATCTCAACTTACTAAGCGGTTGGTTACTGACATCCCTACAGATATTGCATGTACTAGCTAAGAAGCAACCATATAACTACCCTAAAGCTAGCAACTACTGGATCTTAGAGATTGAGGATATAAACCCGAGGATCAACTACACTCTCAAGTTTAGATTTTATCTTTAAAGCTTTCAGTATTAATTTATATATTACTCAAGTGGATTATGATTAGGCTATTAAATCTTATAAAAATAATCAAGTTATTTTAGTGTAAAAATATATTTTTTTATATGATTTCATAAGTAACTAACATGTTTAATTTATGAATTATTTACTTCAAAGTGAGTTAGTCGTAGACGTCTTATGTAAATATGGTATAAGATAACGGCTATAAGGCCAGTTTTTATCTTAGAATAGTTTGCACGGTAGGATTATTAGGACTCTACCGCTTCAGAGCATAGCAGTTTTATATTGGTATTAGAGCGTAGTTCTAGTATACTCACTTTGAAATATAACAATTAAAAGAAGTAGACATAATAAGAGTACATTAAGAGTGGATAGTAAAGTCTTGTACTATAAATTCTAATGTAAATAGTGACTATGATACGAAATTAAGATAAACATTAATTAAACTTAAATCCAGTTATGGGATCGCATGGAGAATTGATAGTTAGTTGAAGTGATCCAAGTAAAATGGAAGAGAGTCTACGATCTAATACAGCGCTAAGATGTGGAGAATATTGTTAGAAATGGTTAGTTGGGATTTGTTTATACTATGGATGGGATTATTGAGAAGTTTGTTGATGGATTGTGTTATATTTGATGAGATATGATGTAGTGATGAAACTCATGGACAATAATAGAGATTGATTTAAGTTTTTAGAATAATAGAGGTACTAAGATATATGCCATTGATTAAACATGGATGGAAAATAAGGGACTATAGCTTAGAGAATGTTAGTGAGAAACTTTTAATAAGGATAAAAGAGAGAGAGACCTTATCCTGTTAGTACGACTCATAATTTGACTAGCATATTATATATCTTTAGAAGATTACCCTTCAAGGATTATTGGTTGGTTTTCATATTTCCTAGATCAATTGGAGTAGATTATATATAGAAAGAGATTATGGTATATGAGATGATAGCTGATAATAGTATTGAGGAGTTTAATAATGATAAGGTATATGAGATGATAGTTGATAGTCTAATAATGATAAGGTATAGAGAATGATTACTAATTTTGATTTTCCTATGTAAGTATAGAGTACTGAATCAACAAGTGGTGATGATCATTAAATTGGAAGATAAAAGTGGTGGAATTCTTTTGAACGAAGAATTAATATTGGTTATTTAAATGATGGATATAATATGATAACTAGTTATGTTTTGTTGAACATTAGAATTGATCATATGTTAATTATTCATATATATGGATATCCTAATGATCTCTTAATAGATATAGTTGTGCTTCTCAACGAAAGTGTATTATTTTGGTTATGTGCATATGTAACAACGATTTACATATTTGTAGCTAGGGGTATAAAAGGAATAGATGTATTTGGGTGACTAACATCAAAAGTTCTTTGCATATGTAAGAGTGATGGTGAAAAATGTAATATGAGATTACGATTAGGATATGAATCCTTTAGTCTTTAATAAATAACGAATCTAAGACTTTTATTTGTAGAGTTGTAAGTAAGTGTAGGTGAAGCAAAATGAGTGTAAAGTAGATAGTGAGATCTTTATGTTGTGTTGAGGCAAACAAAACGATATCATCATGTGGTGCTTATGCTCAGCTATAGGGAAAATTTAGAAATGAGGCAAATAAAAGGAGACATTGCATTACTTAATAAGTGTTTGATAGTAAGTTAGAATGGAATATATTTTTTATGGTGGTGTTTAGACAAAGATGGTATGGAAACTGTTCCTTATTAAATGTGGTTCAATTAGGTACTTTGAGTTGGAAATTATTGTTTTACCCTTAATAATGAAGTAATGAATAAGAAAATGTTGATTAGAGGTAGTCATTTTAGGATCCAAGCTTAAAGGAGTTAGGAAATAATTAGAGATTTTAGTGAAGGACTCTCATTCGATATTAGTTGAATGATAATAAATCTGAACAAAAGGATAGGTTGATAATTCTAAGAATAACGTACAATTATTGCAATATATATATATATATATATATATACAAATATATAAAATGCAAGTACAATAATGATATGAGATGTTCGTTCCCTATAAATTAGAAACTAATGGATAGAAAGGGAACTAAGGTGATTGGAATTATCACTACTTGTCAATTTAGAATTTATATTGGAGGAAGGATATTAATCCAAAAATATTGTAGGATATGATTAAATTGAAATTTAAAAGAAAAGCTAGTAATGGTAGATAATGAGAAGTTTGTTGATATTTACAAGTGAGAGATTGAGGAAAATACTAACAAGTACTCGACCTACTAGTAATATATGAATATTTAAATGTATTTCTGAAAATTAGTTTGTGGATATTTGAACGTTATAGTTAAGTTAACCAAGAATCGAACATATGGTTGAAGTTCTATATTGGATATTATAAATAAGATATCAGGAGTTAAAGGAAGATTAAGTTGGAGGAAGCTTTTGTATCACAATATGATACGGACATTGTGAATTCCTAGCAATGTCACTTAGTTTAACAATGCATAAATTGTATTAATAGAATTTAGGTGAATCGCATACATATCAACTATATATGAAGACACTTGTTGTGATAACTATCGATAGTATTTTAATATGCAAAGTATCTATGGATGGAATTACTAAAGTTAAGTGACTATAAGTGATATACCAAATTGAAAAAGTACAATTGTACAACTTTTAAATGAGAAGATATTGCTTTCCTTAAATGATTTATCTCTAGAAAAGGAACTTCTGTAGGTACTTAAAGTGTTTAAGTAGTAATCGAGGAAAGATAGCTGATAATCACTACCAAAAAAGAAGATCTATTGAAGTAATTGGATATATAAAGAAGGTATGAAGCAACAATGCAATTCATATGGGCAATTGTAAGAGGTAACCCAATAGAGGAATGGCAAATCTAAGATGGTCAATTCATTGTTGTTAAGTCTCGTGTCATGTTAATTCTATTAGTGTATTCTATCATGTTGAGTCTTGTTAAATAATGAGTTCTTATCAATACTGTCTCTCTTAGTGAATCTGTTGATCAAGAATCAAATTCATTCTTATCGAGTCAAGTTGACCCAAATAGGGTTGACTTAAAATGTTAACCATCTCATTTGAATTTAAGATGGAGGAAAGTTAAGCTTTGTCAAATTTACTTCAGTTGATCATATGCTAAACTATATGAAGTAACAAATGAGAAGCTATGGTAACAACATAGACATTATGAGTAAAAGATGATGGATGAGAGGAAGGTTAATGATATGAGGTGAACTTAGAACCAATGGTGATCATAAGTAAAACCTAAGAATCAATAAAACAAGGAACAAATGGAGGATAAACTAACAAGAAAATTTTTAAGGTTATAGAGCTAAGTTATAAGATAGTATAATACAATTAGAAGACTACGATGATGGAATAATGTATGATTAATATCAAAGTATGGAATGCAAAGGAAGGAAATATGATGAGAATTTAAGAGATAAATGAAGATGTCAAGCAAAGGTTCAGATAAAGAAGGAGTTGAGACTTAATCAAAAGGCGATTCATAACTTAGTTAGAAGATAATTTAGTAGAATGGAAAAGGAATTTCAAAGTTATGAAGCAACTTATAAAAATACTGGACAATCGGGTTTAGAAGTTGAAGAAGTCGAGATATGAAATATGTAAAGGTATAATGGGACAAAAGTTTAGACTTAAAAGTCACTGCAAAATAGAACGTAGCAAAGAAAAAGTATTACTTACAGTTCTTTTAATTATCAAGATAGTAAAAGAATATAAGCTATCATTTTTTATAATAAAGTATTACATAGATATATAGTTGTTTGGAGGACAAAATTATTGTAAAGGGAGTGGAAATGCAAGCCTTGTAATCAGGTGTTTGGCGTTTGGTTCGTAAAATTTAAGGCAATTAAATAAGTTGTCTAATCAGGCCAAATTTTATGACAAAGTTAAGAATTTTAGTAAAAGTGATTCTATGAGTTTAGATTTAAGAAAATAAATAATAAAATAATTTATTGTTAGAAAATTGAATTATATGTATATTACTCGTTATTTATTGAAAATATATAAAACGAGTTTTGGTAATTAACAAATTAATATAGATAAATTATTATAGATGCCCCATTTTTGCCTCCATTTTTATTTTTCAAAATTTTTAGAAAAGGTTAAAGGGTCCTAAATTAGAAAAAATACAAAAAAAAAAAGAAAACCCTAAAAAAAATTAAAAAATTTATTTATAAAAAAAAAAGAAATTTTAGAAAAATACATCAAAATACAAAAATAGGAAAAAAAAAACACAAAAAATAAGAAATTTAAAAAAAATGGAAAAAACACAAAAAATTGAGATGTCACAAAAAATAGAAAAAATAGAAATTTTACGGAATTTAGAAAATAATAATTTTTTTTCGATAGTTTAAATATAATAGAATTTTTTAATAAAAAGAGGACCTTTGGGTCTAAGCTTAAATTTGAATCTAAGCTAAGCTAACCTTATCCATATATGCAATTTGATTACATTTATGAACAAGGCATAAGCTAACGGCTTAATAGTAAAACACTTGATCATGGCATTTGGTATAACTTAGAGGTCAGGGGTTCGAATTTTAGCAAAAACATGGAAAGCCTTTTGTTGGTTTTTTTTTTTTTTTTTCTCAAACTATGCACTGCTACATCATCCATAGTACATGTGCCAAGCAATAGGGCATAATCGCTCTACATGTCCACTATGGGACACATGGCATTACTACACTACATGCATCACTACCATATGATATGTGGATGACAAGTGTCATCACATCATTACCACATGTCTTCAAGACACGTAGCAGTTCCTCGTTGGTTTATACTATTGATATAACGCCATGTTAGCACCCTTTCTTTCTCTTTCTTTCTTCTTCCTTGATTTTCTCTAGAAATCCCATACATTCCATCTTTGGTCAATATATTTCAACACCAATTTGAAGCCATTTTTTTTTTATTTACAATTTCACTAAATTAATAGTAGATTAGCAAACTAGACATAACCTACTTTAGATTAGGGGTCAAAACACATTTAAATGCAATCTTTTAAGGGCATTGAATTTTTGATGAAAAAAGAAAAAAATAAGTGCAATGAATCCTCTTCCTTTTTTCCAAATTGAAGACACAACATACATTGTAAAAAGGAGGACCTTGATCCTCTCTCTCTATTGGACATCTCTCTCTCGTACACAACACAATAGTCTACTCTCTCTCTCACTTCAATGACTAATTGACATATATGGACTAGAGCCACAATTCACCCTCTCTCTCTCGACCACATCCTCATCTACCTTCAATTTGTACATTAGCTAACAACAGCATTGGACTCTCATCCCTACTGTAGCTTACCTATGACTCTCTTTCGTTAACATACTTATAAATACAACCAAGAGTTCAAACCCCACTCCCTGACCTCTAGCCCCTTACAACCGAACACTTACACTCTTAACCACATCCTTATCTATTGATACAAACTGACGAGCCTCGATTCAACATATACCCCCATGTATGACAAGAACCACCATCCTTATCTAACACCGCTCTCTCTCATGACTGCCTATAACCTTTCCCATCCTTCAACTACTCTCAGTCCTTGAGCTTTAACCTCATACACCATGTTCCAGTATAACAACCATTACTACACCATACAGCCACTACGTCTTCCCCCAAACATAACCCTATCCTTGCTGTTGTCCACGTAAAGTAACCCTAGTTGCACATACTAAGAACCTCACTTAAACCAAACACAATTGCATTCGTGTATAACCTCGACCCACTCTTCTCTTGTACGAACCCATACAGCAGCACAACTTACCCTCTCTTTCACTCGATACACAACACATTCCCTTCTCGCACGAATCTACGCAACTAGAATAGACCACCCTCAACCGAGCACACATATGCCCAAATGCATCAACAACAGCCCCCTTTTGATGCCTAAATAGTCGCATACACTACCATCAAGGATACATCTAATCTCCATTGCTACCACTCTCCATCAGCCACCTAAAACCACTAAACAACCCTTGTTGGCTACAGCTTTTTCCTTATACCCCTATTCTTAATCGAAAACTCACCAAAAAGCCTTTTCTCGATTGTTTTGACTGTCAAAACGGCCTCCAAAGCACTACTCCAGCCGTTACCATCATCTACTCTTGGAGCCAACCCAAATTCAAAATCCAACTCAAACTAGCACTTGACCCGACTCTTGTCCAATTGCTATTCAGTCCAAATCCTCTTCTTATTTAGAGTTTTGTTTTGTTATTTCGATTGTGGCATTTATTTATTTATTTATTTATTTATTTCTTAGGTATTTTATTTGTACAAAAAAATTCGAAAAAAGAAAAAGAAAAATAAAAGAAAAAATAAAATGGAAAAGAAGTAAGAAAACAAAAAAAAAGAAAGAAAGAAAAGCCAAAAAGGAAAAAAAGAAGAAGAAGAAGTATTTAATTTTATTTTTATTTTCACATTTTAACCAAAAAACCAAAAAAATAAAAAAAAATAAAAATAAAAAGTAAAGGAATAAATAATAAAATAAATAAATAAAAATAATATTAAAGTTATTTTATCACTTAGAAAATCAACTTTCCAAAAATAAATAAAAATAAATGGACCACTCTTAAATTAGGACATTTCTTTAATATTCCACAAATAAACCCCAATTTAGGATCCTTTAGGGAAATTTGCTTAAATGGATCAAGCTTGGTAAAAACGTAAACCTAAGTTTTTTCAAAAAATTAAAATCAACTCAATCCCCTATATTTTCAGTGAACAAACTGTAGAATTCTAATGTCGAATAGCTGGTACGTAGGCACATGTATATACGTGGCAACTTAAAAAATGAAAAAATTTATTTTCCCACTTTGGTAGTTAATTCTTTAAATCCTTATTTTTTTGTAAATAAGCATAATTTCAACTATAACTTATAAATAAATATTATTATAAGGGTATATTTAAAAAGCAAAGTTAAAATTGGAAAGTTAAAAAGTAGTACCCGTTTAGGGTTTAATAAGAATAACTCCCAAATCAAGATCTCTCGTTTCAAAAAGTTGTTTTGAAAATCGATTTCATTTAAAGACCAGTAGCTAAATTATAACTAATTCACCTGATTGGTTATAATTTAACTCATTTCCCAACTTTAGTCAGGTGGTAACTCTAAAACTTTTATTAAAAAGTTGAAAGAACCAATTTTCATTAAACCCTGTTCTAAGGTTAATATTAAATGGGAAAGGTTTAATATTGATTGGTTTAAAGAAGACTAATTTATAAAAACCAAGAGAAAAAACTAAGCTCGACAGCTTGATAACTCCAATGGTGATTTCAAGAAGGCTAGCCACTTAAAAAATTTTCAAAATTAAAATTGCTTTCCAAAATACCCATGTTTTTTAGTTGTTTGTCTGTTTATTTATTTAATTGTATATTTATTTATGTCTTTGTTATTAACTTCTTGTGTATATTTTGTTTTAGTTATCGTATTTATTTTGCATATCACATACATTGGGACATAGGGGATTCATTTGTTGCATCAAAGAAATAAGGTAGATGTGGTTAGACCAAGATCGTCTTAAGGCCCTAGAAGGAGGGCCATTGTGTAGGCTTCGAATGCTATGATGTAATTATTGCTTGGGGTTGATTAGGTTACCTCACTTAAGCTCAATGTGACTGAGGAAAGTGTTTTCTAAAATCAAGTGAGGTTACAAAACTTAAGGAACCTTTAGAATCTACCTTAATTGTATATACTCCCCTTCAAGCTTTAGTTAATACACTACCCTTAAGAATTTGCCACCTTACTAATTGTTCAAGAGTTTTAATGTGATTTAGTTTTGAAAATAACAGTAGGGTTGCAACTTAAGGAGTAATGTATTAACCCAAACGATTCTAACATCTGTATATTTCTACGTGCTTTCTTTTGTTACATTGATGATTGATTCTTGTTCAAAAATATGTGGACTTAGAATGGCAGATAACCAAGCAAACAATTTGGGGGATGATAGGCCACAAGACATCTTTAGGATTCGAGAACAAATGTTGAATGATGAGATTGCCCACTTAAAGGAGAAGCTCGAGTGTTTTGAAGCTCACTTTCGAGCCTTAAGGTCCCTTATAGCATTGGTCATTAGAGATACCTATGAAATGATAGAGGACCTTAAGGCTTGTATACAAGACTTAATGTAGGGCTTTTTATAATTCATAGAGCCTAGAATAAATATCAAGTTTCAAGAATAAATGTTAGGTTCTTTGCCCTTCTTTTTTATTTTTTATTTTTTTTTTCAAAATAATAAAGTTCTCTTTAGTTCATCGTTCTTCATTCTTTAACATTCCCGTCTTTGTAAATAGTCTTTCAATAAATAGTTATCTAACCACCATTCCTTCTCATTTAAGGAAATGTAAATAAAATCCACAAACTTGTAAATAGAATCCTAAAAAATAACCATCCTTATTTGTAAATATTTTTCTTGTTTTTTGTAAAATAAAACTTTATCTTTCTCTCTCTCTCTTTTTTTTTTTTTAAAAAAAAGGAAAGAAGAAAAAAAAAACAAAAATTGAAAAAATGAAAATGAAAAGAAATGTTGCTGATGGCTATAAATCCTTGTGGGCTCAAGGAGCCAATATAAGCTTAGGCTTTTGGCCTACTCAAGTAACCAACCTAAAAACTTAGTTTCCAACCTATACGAGGCCCCTTAACCCATTAAGGAAGCCAACACTAGCCCCTTGGCCCATTTATCCTAAACGCTAATCCCTTAGCCCCATTCAATCTAAATACCAACCTTGGGCCTATTTAGCCATTCAACCCAAACACAAACCACTTAGCTAGGCATTCAATCTAAACACTAACCTTGGGCCTATTCAGGCAACTAACCCAAACATAAACCACTTAGCTAGGCAGCCAACACAAACATGAATCACAGCCCATCAAGGCAATTGACACAAACACAATGCTCAGCCTATAAAGGTAACCAAGCCAACCTAAAACCCCTAGTCTATTTAGAAAGCCAAGCCCAATCATAAACCAAGCCAAAACACAAAGTCAAATACTAGGGCATGATTTGAGAAACTAGGGGGCAAAGTTGGCCTTCACCTTGGGTAAATATATATTCCTCCTTAAGAAATCGGTAACTTACTTTTAAAAGGTTTAGAATGAAAAGAGGTAAACTATATTTCACACACTAACCTAAAACACATTAAGAGTTGAGTGACATAAGAGTAAGGATACTTTGGGGTCATTCCTTAAAGGAAGTTCACTTTGAATGTGATACATAGATTAAAATGAAGTTAGGCATTCATTTTCAAATCCTAAACATAATTACCCTTTGTTAACTCCATTGGACCAATTTGGAGAATTTTCAAATTTAAACTTTATCAAGAATCACCCCACAATAGGACAGTTTGGAGGTTGGGGTCATTGATTAGGAGATAACGGTAAGATTGGTTTATGCTTGCTTAAGTAACGTTAATTCAAAAACGGCTTTAATTTTTGATAAATTATTTTTCTTTTAAATGAAGAAGAGCCAATTCCTTTTCTAACACCTCAAGCTTATTCACTAAAAATCCATGGATTTAGGGCCTTAAATCATTTAAAAAGAAAAAACTCAGTAATGGTGATAATCACTCTTAGGGCCAAAGGAAGAGAAAGAATAGTAAGAGATAATGGGGCAAAGCAATTAAAAAAGAAAGATAAAACAAAAAGAAGAAAAGAGGCCAAAGAATTAGGCCTGAGCATAAGACGAAAGCCCCAAGAAATATTTCACATCCCAACAAGGGCAGCCAAACCGAATCAAAAGGCCAAGAGTTCAAATAGTCCCAAAGACACAAGACCTTGAATCACATTCCAAATCTCGAAAACCCAAAATCTCTATATCCACTCCAAAGCCTCTCTTACTTATGCTAAATCACATAAGGCCTTCCCACCTACAATACCACCCTTATGCAGTAAAAGCTCTTCCAATCTTAAAAGATAATTTATCTTTAATAAAAAATTTTTTTGAAACTAAGGCAAGCCTACTTCTAATTTTATCCTAAGGTTCTCGACTTGTATACGTAGGGTAAATAAAAGTATTTCTTTTCAAAATAAGCCTCTTCATTAGTCACTTTTTAAACCCTTGGACCAAAAGTCTAATTTCATAAATGTTGAACTGGAAAAGACTTAATGGATTGATCAAAGCGTGTCACTTACAAAATGGACTATAATTTTTAGAACTGTAGTCAAGAGAAAAATCTAGACTGAGAGTTAGTAAAGAAGTCCTCTTTGACTAAACATGGGTTACTGTTTCCTTAAGAAAGGAATGCCTTGAAATCATAAAAGCCCCATGAGAAAGCCCTAAGGTCAAGGGCATTGAGAAACTCTACATGATTACCAAAGATAAGGATGGTTATAAGCTTGTTTCTTAAATAAGAATTTATACTTGCTGGCAAAACTTTCAAAAACAAAAAAAAAAAAGAAAAAAAAAAAGAAGTAAGCAAAAGTAAAGGCATGTCACAGGATTTTTGTCCAATCCATGTTCACTCGTGTAACTAAGCTTTTAACTCATGTCATTTCGTTTCCTTTTCAAATTGGTCACACATTTTCAAAATTAACCTTAATAGTCTAAATTATTCTTCCCTAATTGCAGTTATTAATGTCCATTAACTCTTTTTCAAATCAAGGGGTCTATCCCTATCTCCTTTTTCATAAACAGGTGTTTTTCAACAATTTTCCTATAAACACTTTTCTAAGTTAAGAAGTCTTTTAAAACTAGTTTCTTTCCTTGCTTTCCTCACTTTACATCTTCAATCCTTCATCAACTTCCCTTAGGGTTCAAACCAGCTCTTAGAACATTGTCCTCTTTTCTATTCTTTTTAGGGGTTCAGCTAGCCTTTAAAGCACTATCCCATCTTTTATTTTTAGGGATCCCACTAGCCATTAAGGCACCATCCCGTCTTTCTTTCTAGGTTGTTAGCTAGCTTTCAAAAGCACTATTGTCGCTTTCATCAAATTCTTCTTAGGGTTTAAGTCAACTCTTAGAGTATTGTCCCCTCTTCTATTCTTTTTAAGGATCCAACTAACCTTTAAGATGTTGTCCTATCTTTCATTTTTGGGATCTCGCTAGCCTTTAGGGTGTCGTCCTATCTTTCTTTTTGGTGTGCTAGTTAGCTTTCAAAAGCACTACCCTCGCTTTCATCAAATTCCTCTTAGGGTTCAAGCTAGCTCTTAGAGTGCTATCCCCTCTTTTATTCTTTTTAGGGATCTAGCCATCCTTTAGGGTGTTGTCTAGTCTTTCATTCTTTAGGGTTCAAGCCAGCTCTTAGAGGCTATCATATCTTTTATTTTTTTCAGGGTTCTAGTTAGCCTTTAGGGCGCTATTTCGTCTTTCATTTTTAAGGTTCAAGCTAACTCTTAGAGTTTTATCCCCTCTTCTTTTCTTGTATGGGTTCCAGCTAGCCTTTAAGGCAATATCTCATCTTTTATTTTTAGGGTTCTAGTTAGCTCTTAGAGCATTGACCCACTCCTTTATTCATTTTAGGGTTCCAACTAGCCTTTTGTACGCTGTCCCATCTTTCATTTTTAGGGTTTTAACTATCCCTTAGAGCGTTATCCCCTCATTTATTCTTTTTAAGGATCTCGTTAGCCTTTAGGGCACCATCCCATCTTTTTTTTTCTAAGATGCTAGCCTGCTTTCAAAAGCACTACCCTCACTTTCATCAAATTCCTCTTAGGGTTCAAGCTAACTCTTAGAGTACTGTCCCCATTCCTATTCTTTTTAAGGATACATCCAACCTTTAAGACATTGTCCCGTCTTTCCTTTTTAGGGCTCTAGTCAGCCTTTAGGGCATTGTCCTATCTTTTTAAGGTTCTAGCTAGCTCTTGGAGTGCTTACCAATCTCATTCTCTTTAGGGGTTTTAGCTAACTCTAGGTGCGCCTTACCCATTTTACCTAAGTTAGTTAGCTTAAAGAAGCACTACAAGGTTTATCTCAAATTGAGTTTAAAAGCTAAGGTTACTAGTCCTTAAGAGATACATCCGCCTTGGTTAGTCAGCTCATTTGGGCACGACTAAGTTTTCACATTCTTTTAAGGTCTTAGCCAACTTAAGGAATGCTTCGCCAGCCTTAGTTAGTCAACTCATTAGGGTATGACCAAGTTTTCTCCTCTTTTTAGGGTCTCAACTAGCTCAAGGAGAGCTTCACCTACCTTGGTTAGTCAGCTCATTAAGGCGCGATCAAGTTTTCTCATCTCTTTAGGGTCTTAACTAGCTCAAGAAGCATTTTTCCTATCTTGGTTAGTCAACTCATAGGAGCACGACCAAGTTTTTAACATCTTTTTAGGGTCTTAAATGACACGAACTTGTAGATGAACATACGAACCCAATATTACGCATAACCAAAGGGGATGGGTCTAAGTTGCTAGCTCGAAAAGTAAATGATAATAGAAGGAGAGTAGGGGCTCCCGTGAACCAATGATGGATATGATACACCAATACCTCATACGAGCTTAAGTCACACTTAATATGACATATAAGTATGGCTGAAGGTCACTCATGACTAGTTCACACTCGAATGAGCTAGATAAGAGTAGCTCAAGAGTAAGCAAGAGTAAGCAAGAGGACACTTAGCTCAAGAGAGGGTAAAAAGTTTAGTGTATTATTTTGGTAGCCATTACATTTTGTGACTATTTATAGTACCTTGTTAAGGCAAGTTCTATGTAATAGATAATTACAAAAATGAATTCCTATTTGCTAAATAAAAAGGAAAATACTTTATAGGAAAAACATGAAATCGTATGCAAAGAGCATCATTTGTCAAAAAGGATAGTACAGTTGTTAGAAAGGACAATGCGCGTGCGTTTTTACTCTGTGATTTTGACAGTATTATGATCTTAGTAGGGATGGTCCTCTATTTAGGTTTATTTGGCATAAGAAGTTTGACACCCTAACTACTAAGGTTGGACTAAGGTTAGCTTACAGCGGGGTTGGTCTCGAAGGGTCAGCTCCTGACAATTATCAGCTCGGCCTCAGCACCATAGAGATTGCTATATTTGGATTTGGTGCTTGGACTAGTGCATAGTGAAGGGTTCGGTTCGATACATTAAGTAGTCACCTCGGCAATATCTTAGATGGCATGGAGAGCAAAGTAGCTCAGTAGATTGGATTAGGGCAAGCACTACTCGTCGATACTTAACTCACTTCGGACAGCTTAGTGAACCACCTAAGAGAGCCCTCAGGCTCGGGAGTGTATAATCGGTCTTTGATCCTTATCATTAGCTAGCTCAAGGAGCACTTCGCCTATCTTAGTTAGTTAACCTATTGGGATACGACCAAGTTTTCTCATATCTTTTAAGGTCTTAGTCAGCTCAAGGAGCGCTTCGCTTGCCTTAGTTAGTCAATTCATTGCGGTACGACCAAGTTTTCTCATTTTTTTAGGGTCTTAGCCAACTCAAGGAGTGCTTTGCCCGCCTTGGTTGGTTAGCTCATCGGGGCATGACGAAGTTCTCTCATATCTTTTAGGGTCTTAGTAAGCTTAAGGAACGATTCTCCCACTTTGGTTAGTCAGCTCATTTGGGGCATGACCAAGTTTTCTCATCTCTTTAGGATCTTAGCCAGCTTAAGGAGATCTTCGCTTGCCTTGGTTAGTCAGCTCATTGGGGTACGATTAAGTTGTTTCAATCCTTTAGGGTCTTAGCCAGCTTAAGGAGCGCTTGCCCATTTCATTCAGTTTAGGGCCTTAGCCAGCTCAAGGAACACTTTGCTCACCTTGGTTAGTTAGCTCATTGGGGTATGACAAAGTTCTTTCATATCTTTTAAGGTCTTAGTTAGCTCAAGGAGCACTTTGCCTACCTTGGTTCGTCAACTCATTAAGGGCATGACCAAGTTTTCTCATCTCTTTAGGGTCCTAGCCAACTTAAGAAGTGTTTCGCCTGCCTTAGTTAGTCAACTCATTAGGGCGCAACTAAGTTGTTTCATTCCTTTAAAGTCTTAGCCAGCTTAAGGACCACTTACCCATTTCATGTAGTTTAGGGCCTTAGCCAACTTAATGAGTGCTTCGCTCGCCTTAGTTAGTTAGCTCATTAGGGTATAACCAAATTTTCAATATCTCTTTTAGGGTCTTAGCCAATTCAAAGAGCACTTCGCCTACCCTGATTAGTCAGCTCATTGGGGCATGACTAAGTTTTCTCATCTCTTTTGGGGTCTTTGCCAACTCAACAACTCATTGGGGTACGACCAAATTTTCAATATCCCTTTTAAGGTCTTAACTAGCTCAAGGAACGCTTTGCCTACCTTAGTTAGTTAGCTCATTATGGCATGACCGGGTTTTCTAATCTCTTTTAAAGTCTTAGCTAGCTTAAGGAATGCTTCGTAAACCTTGGTTAGTTAGCTCATCAAGGCATGACTAAATTTTTAATATCTCTTTTAAGGTCTTAGCTAGCTTAAGGAGTGCTTTACCCACCTTGATTAATCATCTCATTAAGATATGACAAAGTTTTCTCATCTCTTTTAGAGTCTTAGCCAGCTCAAGGAACACTTTGCTTACCTTAGCTAATTAGCTTTTTAGGGTACAACCAAGTTTTTAATATCTCTTTTAGAGTCTTAGCCAACTCAAGGAGTGCTTTACCTACCTTGATTAGTTAGCTCATTAGGGTACAACTAAGTTTTCTCATCTCTTTTAGGGTTTGGCTAGTCAGCTCATTGGAGCTCAACCAAGTTTTCTCATCTCTTTTAGGGTCTAAGCTAGCTTAAGGAGCACTTCGCTTACCTTGGTTAGTTAGCTTATTTGGGTATGACTAAGTTTTCTCATATCTTTTAGGGTCTTAATTAGCTTAAGGAGCGCTTTGCCCATATCGCCTTGGTTCATTAGCTCATAAGGGCACGACCAGGCTTCAATTCTTCCTTCAATCTCTCGGTTAGGGTGCCACCTCTCTCTTCACCAAAGTCTTCGGTGAACCGAGCCTAAGATAGCTAGCTACCTATAGTAATTCTTAGGATAATTTCCACCCTTGGAGTAAAAATACCATCTTTTTTGTCTTTATGATAAAGTTTTGTTCAAACTTTGCCATAAAGAGGAGTGGTTATAGATATCTCATTTTTGTCCCTCATTTTATTTTTCAAAATTTTTAAAATAGGTTAAAGTGTCCTTAATTAGGAAAAATACAAAGAAAATAGAAAATTAAAGAAAACCCAAAAAAATAAAAATAAAAATTAGAAAAAAAATAAGAAATTTTAGAAAAATACAAAAATAGGAAAAAGTACAAAAAATAAGAAATTTAGAAAAAATAAAAAAATGGAAAAATTTAGAAAATTTGAGAAGTCACAAAAGATAGAAAAATTGAAAAAATAGACAATTTATGGAATTTAAAAAATAATAATTTTTTTTAGATAGTTTAAATAGAATAGAATTTTTTAATAAGGAGAAGACCATTAGGTTTGGGCTTAAATTTGAATCTAGCTCAAGCTAACCTTGTCTATATGTGTAATTTCATAAGCTAATGGCCTAACGGTAAAACATTTGAGCATGGCATTGAGTATAACTTGGAGGCAAGGAGTTTAAATCTTAGCAAAGGCTTAGAAAGCCTTTTGTTGTTTTTTTTTTCTCTTAGAATACGCACTACCACATCATCCATAGCACATGTGCCACATGTTAGGGCATCAGCGTGCTATGGGTCCATTATGGGACACATGGCACTACTACATAACATGTGTCGCCACGTGGCATGACATGTGTCACCATGTGGCATGATACGTATCGCACATGTGTTGCTACATGGCATAACACGTGTCGTCTTGTCATTACTATGTGTCTTCAATATACGTAACAGTTCCTTGTTGGTTTATACTATTGATGTGGCGTCACATTAGGACCCTTTCTTTCTCCTTCTTTCTTCTTCCTTGATTTTCTCTAGAAATCCCATACATTCCATCATTAGTCAATCTATTTTAGTACCGATTTCAAGCCTTCTTTTTTTTTTTTTTGACAATTTCACTAAACTTATGGTATATTAGCAAACTAAACATAGCCTACTTTGGATTGGGGGTCAAAACACATTTAAATACAATGATTTAAGGGCATTAAATTGGTTATGATAAAAGAAAACAATAAGCGTAATGAATCTAATTCTTTTTTTTTTTTTCTAAATTGAAGACACAATACACATTGCAAAAAGGAGGACCTTGATCTTTCCCTCTCTTAGACATATCTCTCCTATGTACAACACAACAGTCTGCTCTCTCTCTCACTTTAATGGCTGATTCACATATACAGACTGGAGCCACAATTCGCCCTCTCTCTCTCGACCACATCTCTGTCGACCTTCATTCTCCACAACAGCCAACAATAACACTAGATTCTCATCCCTATAGTAACTCGCCTATGACTCTCTCTCACTAACATACTTACAAACGCAATTACGAGTTCAACCCCCACTCCCGAACCTCCAACCCCTTACAACCAAACACCTATACTTTTGACCACATCCTTATGCATCAATATAGATCGACGAACCTTGATTCATCATACACCCCTACACACAACAAGAACCACCATCCTCGTTCGATACCACTCTCTTTTACGATTGCCTAAAGCCTTCCTTATCCTTCAACTACTCTTAGTCCTTAAGCCATGACCACATACACCACACTCTAGTGTAGCAACCCTCACCATACTACATAGCCACTATGTACTCCCCTAAGTACGACTCCATCCTCGTTGTTCTCCATGTAAAGCAATCCCAATCGTGTACACTAAGAACCTCTCTTAATCTAAACACGGTTGCAGCCGCATATAACCTCGACCCACTCTCCTCTCGCATGAACCCACATAGTAGCATAACTTACCCTCTCTCTTACTTGATACACGATACATTGCCCTCCTGCATGAATCCATCAACCATAATAGACTACCCTTAACCGAACACATACATGCCTAAATGCATCAACAACAACCCCCATTTGATGCTTGAATAATTGCACATACCACCATCATGGAAACATCTAATCTCCACCGCCGCCATTCTCTGTCAGCTACCCAAAACCACTAAACAACCACTGTTGGCCACAACGTTTTCCTTACACCCCCTATTCTTAATCGAAAGCTCACTAAAAAGCCTTTTTCCTTATTGTTTTGATAACCAAAACGGCCTCCGATGCACTACTCCAGTCGCAACCATCATCTACTCTTAGAGTCGACCTAGATTTGAAATCTAATACAATCTAACGCCTAACTTAACCCTTTGTTTAATTGTTGTTTGGTTCAAACCCTCTTCTTATTTGGAGTTTTGTTTTGTTATTTTAGTTGTAGCATTTTTTATTTATATTTATTTATTTATTTCTTAATTATTTTATTTGTGTAAAAAAAATCGAAAAAAGAAAAGAAAAAAAAAGAAAAAGGAAAATAAGTAAGACAACAAAAAAAAAAAAAGAAAGAACGAAAACTGAAAAAAGAGAAAGAGAAGAAAAAAAGAAGAAGAAGTATTTAATTTTATTTTTATTTTCATGTTTTAACTAAAATAACTAAAATATAACAAATAAATAAAAATAAAAAGTAAAGGAATAAATAATTTAAAAAATAATAATAAAGTTATTCTATCACTTAGAAAATTGACTTTCCAAAAAGAAATATAAATAAATGGACCACTCACAAATTAGGACATTTCTAGAATTTTACACAAATAAACCCTAATTTAGGACCATTTAGGAAATTTCCTTAAATAAATCAAATTGAGTAAAAACGTGAACCTAAGTTTTTTTTCAAAAAATTAAAATCAACTCAACCTACTATGTTTTCAATAAATGAACTACGGAACTTTGATCTCAAATAGTGGGTACATAAATATCCGTACATACTAAGCAACCTAAAAAATGAAAAAAATTATTCTCCCTCTTTAGTAGTTAATTTTTTAAATCCTTATTTTTTGTAAATAGGAATAATTTCAATTATAGCTTGTAAATAAATATTATTATAAGGATATATTTGAGAAGTAAAGTTAAAAAAAAGGATTCCGTTTAAGGTTTAATAAAGATAGCCCTCGGATCTAAATCTCTTATTTTTTAAAGTCATTTTGAAAATTGGTTTTATCAAAAGACTAGTGGCTAAATTATAACAAATCCACCCAATCGGTTATAATTTAACTCCTTTTCTCGACTTCGATCGGATGATAACTCCAATTTTAAAAAAAAAAAAGTTGAAAGAACCAGTTTTCTTTAAACCCTAGTCAAGATTCAGTATTAAATAGATAGGATTTAATATTGGTTGATTTAAAAAAGACTAATTTATAAAAACCGGGAGAAAAAAACCAAGCTCGACAATTATATACATTCTAAAAATCATAAAATACCTTAAGTAATATTTAGGAATATTATTTGTGCCATATATGTATTTACGCATAGATAAAAATATATGAAATTACTTACTTGTAATTTGTTAAAGTAATATTAAATAATTAAATAAAATTCATAAATAATTAAAGTAAAATATGGAAAAGTGAAGAGAATTCTAGAAATGAGGCATGGCATGCTAGGAATTAAATAAAAATTAACAACCAATTAAATTAAGATAATTAGAAAGTGGAAATGGAAGAGGATAATGGATACTTGGCCCTCTAAAAATCAAAAGAAACCCTAAACCTCTTCTATAAATACTTAAACCCATTCTAAAATTTAGTTTAGACTCTTAGTGAATCTGGAAAAATTAAGAGAGACCAGAAAGAGAAGAGAGAATTAATTAAAAAAAGAAGGAAAAAAAGTGTGCAATTAGGGCTTATAGGGAGAAAATCACCACCTAGTGGTGCCAACAATGATGGAGCCACCACTAATAGCTAGAGGCCCTTTAATCGTGTGTTTTGAGTTCCATCCTAAATTTTTCTAATTTACTAAAAGTAGCAAATATTTATGGAAAATTATGAAATTTGGTACTCTAGAATATTTTTATATTTAGGTTTAGGAAAAAAAAATATCAATTTAATAAAATTAACGCTTAGGATATACTATTTTTAAGAAACAATTAAACTTAAACTAGTTTTTGATATTGAAATAAATGACCTTAATATTATAGTTTTGAGTTTAAAATTTTTGTGTAGGCTATTTAGAGTATTTAAAAAAGTGTTATGAAGAGATTTTTTAGAAATCTATTTTTGAAAATTTTGGATAATTTTAGGACCTTAAAATGAAGTATAAAATAGGTGATTTTGGGCTAATTTAGTAATTGAATGGATAGTTAATGATTTAGTATATAATTAGGTATTTTAAAATGTTAATATCTGATGTGGTATGATGTTTATAGCATTTGGTGTGTTAGATATAATTATTAGGTATATTATATAGTATATGTCTAATAGGTAAAATGATATATTTTAAGTTAATTTTGTGATTTAGGGTTAATTAGGTATAAATTTTGATTTAAGATATAATTAGACATCTTAATATGTTATTGGATTATGAAAGATGATATATGTAGTATTAGAAGTGTTAGGTAAGTGATATAAGTGTTTAATATGTAATAATATATAATATGTGTATATCGGAATTAAATGGGTAAAAAAAGCTAGGTAAAAATTAATGGTGTTATAATATTATGAATGTAATATAAATCTAATTTGGAAGGTGGATTTACAAAATTATCTAAAAAATAATTCTCACATCGACAGTTAATTCGGTAGTTAAATTAGGAATATAGTTTATGGTACGGATCAAAATACTACTTAGGGGCTAAATGCGAGATTTAGGATGCTTAAGTAAAATGTGATTAACTTCACATAATGATTTAAAATGACTTCCTAAGATTAGCATATAAAACCTATAATCAGAAATTGAATTAGAACCTACTTTAAAAACCGATTCGGAAATTGAACCAAAACTTAGCCTAAACTAAGAATAATTGAAAGAGACTTAAAAACCTAAATAATTAGGTATAATAAAACTCTAAAGTGAAGATAACAATAAGAAGTTTAAAACAAAACCCATCTGTAGTAGTTATGTGGAAACTAAAATAACATTTATATTATAGGGATTATCGGTGATAACCTGTATGAATCATACTTTGAGTGAGCAAGCGGGGAGTCTAAGTAAGTTAGGATCATTATATTACTGTATTTTGGAGTACTAATTTATAGTTGTTTAAGGGAGATGCTTAAGGTTCTCTAGCCAAATACCAACCCCTTCAAAAGAGATAGCGTTGGATAGCATAATGGGCCCCTTTTTCATCCATAGTCGAATTAAGTGACAAGAGAGGAAGTTATAGCCAAGGTAAAGTCAATGGTTTGAAGGTAGCTACGGGAGGAGCGGTGTCTCTATTGCATAAGCTTAGGTTTAGTCATGAGCTATTCTATAAATATGAAAAATCCTCAACCTAAATTAGAGAGGACGTAACTTCTTTAATTTCACGATGGACTAGATAATGTTGTACGATGGCATTTATTTGTACATGCATTGTATCGAACTAATTTGGTTGATAACCTTGTTTGTGATTGATATATAGTTTTAAGTCTTCGTCATAACTTACTAAGCGATTAGTCATTCACGTCCCTATATATGTTGTTCCAAGTGCTAGCTAAGAAGTAGCCATATAACAACCTAAAAGATAACAACTGCTAGATCTTAGAGAGTGAGGATATAAACCTAAAGATCAATTACACTCTCAAGTTTGGATTTTATCTTTAAAGCTTTTAGTATTAATTTATGTATTACTCAAGTAGATTATGATCAGGTTATTAAGTCATGTAAACATACTCAAGTTATTTTAGTGTAAATATGTATTTTTTTATGATTTTCTAGGTAAATAACATGTTTAATTTATAAGTTGTTCACTTCAAAGCGAGTTAGTTGTGGATACCTTATGTAAATCAAGTCTAAAATAGCGATTGTAAGGTTAACTTCTATCTTAGAATGGTTTATGTGGTAGAACTGTTATGACTTTGTTGCTTCGGGGCGTAACATTCATCATTCAGCCTTGCTTAAGGGATAGGATAAGAGTAAAGTAAGCAAGGAAAGTGGAGAGCAATGCTCACAATAGAGTGAAGTATATTTGTCATGACCTGAAGGGGCTAGTCATAGCAGTCACGTATACCGTACAAAAGATTACAGATTGAATCCCTTTACAATCGACAACCCTTTTATACGATACACAAGACTATAGCTATAACTAACTACCAAGAGTGCGCAAGCATAAGTAATATCATTTCATGATAAATAATAAAATATAGAAACATAATTACATAATCTATTTATATAAGAATTAGAGATAAAAAATCTAAAACATGTCTTAAGTCAAACTAGTATCACTCGATTACATAATCAGCTCTATAAATTATCAGAAGTACTCTCTAATCATGTCCTGCTCCTACATTGACCCCATGTAAAATACTAACTTCGGGCATGCGACAACCCGACTCCACAAATAACTCGGCCTATGAAAGAAGACTATAAGGGTATAAGTTAACTAGCTCAATGAGATAGTTTCTTCAACCAAACAACAATCAAGTTATATAATAATTAAGTTTAATCAAATGAATGCATGACAATCAATATGCCAATCAAATACATGCAGGTGACCAAGTACTCCATGTAACTCAGATTTAATGCCCTCTAAAGTCAGGGTTAGAGATACATCGACACAGTTAGATCCGGGTATCATATTAGAACTTATCTTATAACGAAACTCCGCATTTCGTATTTAAAATGTAATGGTATATCCATTATCAGTTGTATTAAAACGAGTTTTACATATGATTGTGAGTAGATTTATCAAGTCTTCACTTATCGCTAAACGAAAGCCTCTAGACTCGATCCTTAGCCAAGCAGTCGGCGCCTCCAACGCCTAGTAATCCCACGAGCTAAGGTAAGGTCATATGGTATATGTGCACCGTACGAAATCTATAATAAACAATAATCAACCCACGTATGGCCTCTTGCTACCTCCGTGTAATGTGACTGCTAGAATTAGTTATGTGATGTATGATTATGCGTGTTTCAAGTTAATTTTTTTCTAGTCGAGTAAAAATTAGGTCTTATTATTTAGTGGTCATTCAATGTCACAAACAATCAATTCCTAATGAATTTACTATGCAACAATCAATACATTATTGTAATCAAAGTAAATTCACCATTATCAACCAATTATCATACACAAGCATAACCCAACCCCACACAAATTCATTTATCGATCATAACTTATATTCATTAACTACAAATACAAACAAGCATGGAATCATTAGGAAAACTCATTATGTCATAGTCAACTTAAGGGTCGTAGTAATCTGGTGGTAGCTTAAGGTCAATATCAAAATCACCTAAGAATAATAAATATTTATAAGTTTAGGAATTTAAAGCTAAACTAATATTGTAATTTGTAAGGTTTATTTCACCTAGTTATACGAAATTATCGATTCGAGCTTTTTATCGAATTGCGTATAACTTTTTTGTTTTAGTTCGGATCGTTATGAATTTATAGTCCATTTTGATCGTTTTCGAATGTATTTTCTCGTAGCGAGGTCCGTTTTGGACATTGTGACTCGCAAGTTAAATTGTAATAAAAAAAATTCACAACATTTATTATTTTAATTTAAAAATTATAAATTATTAATTTTAGCTTTATCTTAATATATTTATGATTTAATAATTATTTAAACCATATAATTGATATTTTTATTATTTTAAGCATATTTTTCCTATTTTTGAGATTTTAGTCTTATTACAACTATTATTATTATTATTGCTATTACATTTATTATTTATTATTTTCTTATTATTCATTTGTATTTTATGATTTACATATATTTATGTACTTATACCATATTTAATTAATTTTATAATTTACTTTAATTCGTAATCCCTAATTTATGGTAATACGTACCTACTTCTTACATATTTATAAATTTATTTTATTTAGTAATTATTATATTATATATACCACTTAATATTCATTATACTATATATATACTATATGTTGTACATATACCATATATTATATACATTAACGCCACATATATGTATACCTATATATGTATATAAAATATAACTTACATAAAATATAACTTACATGTATATATATGAAATATATATCTACAAAATACTTATACATACTATTCAAATACATATTCATGTATATATAAAAATACATACGAAAACGAAAATAAAGCATAAATACATATCTCATTCCCCTTTCACGTGTACAACTATATATATATGTCTATATTTATTTTGTAAAAATGTTACTAAATACATATTATGTATAGTCTTATTAGATACATACACATACCATATATTATACTTATATACATACATGTCTACATACATATCTTTATACATACATATATATCTTAATTTAATTACTTATGCATACATACATGTATTGGTAATGAAATATTTACTAAAATACAATACAAATACTACATATATACATGTACATACCATATAATATACATATATACTACTAAAATATTTTTACTTACCTATTATATTTGATTTTTTTTCTTCTTCTTTTCTTTCTCCTTCTTCTTCTTCTTTCTTCTTTCTTCTTAGTTTTTCACTGTTTGGTGTTTTAAATTTCTAGAAATTCTTTTTCTTTTTTGTTTTTGGTTTGGTTTGCTCAATCTTTTTTTTTTTTTTAGATTTTTCTTCCTGTTTCTCTTCCACATGATTTGTAATTATAAGGAAAAAAATAAAGAAAATAACTAACCTAATCTCTATATTTATGAAGACAAAACAAGCTAATCATTTCTAATTTTTTTTTTTTATAACTCAACACCTGGCATTTTAATTAAACACGTGGGTTGTGGTTTTTTATTTTTTTCCTTTCGGTTCCAGGACGTGACAACAAGAGGAAAAGAGGAAAAGTAAGAAAGAAAAACAAAGAAAATAAAAAATAAAAATAAATATATATAATTTTTCTAAACATATAAATTATAACAATACTCATCATAAATTAATTTTGGAATTTTGTGAAAATTTATCAATTTAATTGGTATCCATTATAATTATAATTTTTACAAGTTATTGTAATGATTTCATTAAAATTTTATACGATTAAGCGATTTAGTCAATAATTGCAATTGACTATAATTATATCACTATTGAGTAGTATTTAACTATTTTATAGGCTTATAATTATAGTTTTAGGATTTCGATCAAATTCTGGTTCAATTTTGATTAATGGTGTACATGATTTAAGGTTTCAACCAATTTCTAGGATTTTTATTATCGGTGTTATATTCGATTTATTAAGTTTCATAATCTTTTATTATTACTAGCTTTATCGACTTATTACACAGTTTATGACACTTAGACTTAAATTAGGATTCAAACTATCGATTTTCTTGGGTTTACAATATTCAATATCAGGTTGTGTCTATTGTAACTACCATTACAAATGGTATTTATATTGGAAATGTTAGGGTATCTTACCTAAAATGGAAAAGACAAAAAAGTGGTATTTCTAAAAGAAGTAATGTATAAGGAATAATAAAGGGTGCAAATGAAAATTCAAAGAAATTGACAATTGGTATAGCAAATCCTTTCACTTGGGGGTTGGACACATGGCAATCGATCATTGTAGACACTTTTGGCAAAACCACAAAAGTTGTACGGTTAGGTTGTTAGTTGCCAAGTAGAGGTGCTAAGCAGACCTAAGGGTCCTTCTAAGAAGATGTGGGTTTAGACATGTTGTAGGTTCTCAGTATTAATACTATCGAGCTGTTAGTCGGTACAATCATGGCTAAATAGACATGTAAAAGGATTGAGCTATTAGTAGTATATATTTTAGGTCGGCACTTGATTACTAATAGATGAGGAGTTACTCAGCTCAGCATGTGGAGTTATTTAGCAATGAGGATCAGTTTGCCGTTGGTAGGAGTTGGTTGAAATGATAGAATCTGCTTCGTCAATCCTTCAAGGCCTTAGACTCGGGCTTAAGTCAAAGGTCCAATTGTTTGATTCCTATTAGAATGAAATGACTCAACTAGGTCAGTCTATCCATAATCACCCAAATAGCATCATGCTTGTCTTTGGTCTTTGGAAGACAAGTAACAAAATCCATTGTTATGTACTCATTCTTTTGTTCAAACACCAGTAATGGTTGCAACTCACCTATTAGTTTCTTATGCTCAAACTTAACACTTTGACATGTTGAACACTGAGAAATGAACTCAACCATATCATACTTCATATTTCTCCATCAGTAGTGATCCTTCAAATTGTTATACATCTTGGTACCTCTAGGGTGAATTGAATATGCTAAATAATGAACTTCTTCCAATACTTCTTTTTTCAACTTTGAATCCTTCAATATACATAACCTGAGCCTATATCTTAAGATCACCTCAATATTAATTATGAACTCAAGTGCCATCCTTTGCTCTATTTTGCTCTTTGTCTTGAATCTCTACATCCCTAGCTTGTATTTCTTTAATTTGGCTTACTATAATTTATTGGATGTGTAAACTTGCTAATCTTGCTCTTATCTCTCTTTTTATGAATTCCAAATTTAACCTGCCAATGTCTTTAAGTAAGTTCCTTTGTGTCATGATCAATGTAGCAATGTTACCCTACTTCTTTCTCTAAGTGCATTTGCCACCGCATTTGCTTTTCTTGGATGGTACTATATATCCACATCATAGTCTTTGATTAGCTTCAATCACTTATGCTGTCTCATATTTAATTCCTCTTAGGTAATGTACTTTAAGCTTTTATTTCTTATGACAATCTTATACCTTTCCCCATATACGTAGTACTTGTATAGTTTCAATGCCAACACAACTATTGCCAACTCTAAATCATAATTCGTGTAGTTCTTCTTATAGAGCCTTAGTTGTGTAGTTGCACAAGCTATCACTTTCCATTTTACATCAAAAGGTACCCCAACCCTTTGTTTGACACATCACTAAATATGGAGAATTCTTCTCTACTCTTAGGTAAAGCTAACATTAGGGCTATAACTAACTTTTCCTTTAACATTTGGAAGCTGGATTCGCATTGATCATCATAAGTAAACCTTACACCTTTTCTTGTGAGTCTTGTAAGAGGAGATGCTAACCTTGAAAGTTATTCTACAAATCTTCTATAATATCCTGCCAACCCTAAGAAACTCCTAATCATTGTCACTGTTTTCGGTTTAAGCTAATCCAAAACCACTTTCACTTTTACTAAATCTGATATCTCATTCTTATTAACCACATACCATAAGAATACCACTTGATCAAGCCTTCACATAAGGAGAATTTAGCATATAATCACTCATCCTTCAACTTGCTTAACACCAGCCTTACATACTCTTCTTTACCCTTAGAATACATAAGAATGTTATCTATAAACACAACAACAAACTTGTTTAGAAAGTCTCTGAATGCCCAATTCATTAAATCCATGAAAGCAGCTAGGGCATTTGTTAACCCAAAAGGCATCACCAAAAACTCATAGTCTCGTATCATGTCTTGAATGTCATCTTCTTTGATCCATAACTAGTGATATCTTAATCTCAGTCAATCCTTGACAACACTTAAGCCCATTGCAATTGGTCAGACAAATCATTAATCCCGAGAAGAGGGTACTTGTTTTGTATAGTGATACTATTCAATTCTTTGTAATTGATGTAAAGTCTCATACTTCCAAATTTCTTCTTCACAAACAATAATGAAGCTCCCTATGTAGAAGTACTTTACCATTCTATTCAATTGCTTTAAAATAGGAGTAGTATCAAGTATTAATTCAATGCAAAACTTTATCTCTCTTTTAGGTGGCAACAACGATAGGTCATTAGAGAACACATTGGAATACTCTTTTACCATGTAGACACCTCATTTTTGCCAATTTTTATTTAATTGAGCCAGGTTAGTAAATAAAAAAAAATATAAAAATAAAATACAATAAAATAATAAAATAAATGAAAATTCAAAGAAAATTTGAAAAATATAAAAAGGAAATTAAGGCAGGTCGTAACAAGTCAAATCGTATTAAGTTGAAGTTAGGTTGTGGGATCAAATGACGATATGAGCTGAATTAATTAATTTAAAGGCTTAAAATTATGATTTATTAAGTTATTGGGCTATATTTAATTGGATAGGGTCAGGCCAGGAAAGAAAAAGCCTAACCTAACTAGGGTTTCTATAAGCTAGGGTATCTATAAGTTAGGGTAAATTTTGAAAGAATCGTAATTGTATCTTCTGTATCTTTGATACGAAAGATTTGATTTTAAGCTTATAAATAGTACGTTGGCTAGGGATTTAGGGTTTTTTTTTTTTTTAATCTTAATCATATACCTTCAAAAACATAAACAACTACATGCACCACCGTACCCCCTTACGTGCCATATGCACCATATGCGCCACCATACCCCCCTCACATGCCACCTTAGCACCATCGCGCAACACCACACACCCCACACACTGCCTAAACTCGCCGATAGCATTACCCATTAATGCTTACAGTTGCCGCCTACTCATGCTTACAGTACCGCTTGTATCGCTTGAGTCACTACTTATGTCTCACCCGTGCGCTCATCCTTGCTGTCACCCAATCGTTCGCCTATTTGCTTACATAAGCCTTACCCTTACTATCATTCGAGCTTGCCCAAGCCTCACTCGTGCGCTCGTCCTTGTTGTCATGCAATCTTACCCATTGCTTACCCAAGCCTTACCCTTGCAATCGCTCAAGCTCACCTAGTCTCGCCCGTGCACTCGACCTTATTATAGCCTGAGCTTACTTAATGTCACCCATGCACGCTTAGATCACCACCTACTAATGCCTAGTGTACACCTATCTATCGCTGATCAACGCCTAACTCTAACGCGATTCGAAGTAGGTAAATTTTTTATTTTATTTATTTCATTATGTTTTATTAATTAGTTATATTTTTTAATTTTTAATTTATTTTTTGTGTTTAAGTGTAGGTTTTTAGTTGTTATTTATTTCATTGCCAATTTTTTAAAATTTAGTTAATTTAGGTTTTTCTTTTTGAAAAATCATTTTTTCAAAAAAAATATTTTCTAACACATAGTGGATTTTGGAAAAAAGAAAAAAAAATCTAAATTGAGTTTTTTAGGGTTTTTGTTTAATTTAGGAAACTTAGATTTTTTATTTTTTTATAATAAATTGATAAAAACGTAAACTTGGCTCTATTTTCAAAATAAAAATAACCTACCCATTAAATATGTCATAAAAAAGAACTACAGTAGGTTTGATCCCTTTTAGTAGGTACGTAGGTATTTTCGGGGTAACCGTTAAAAAATAATGTTTTTTCCTTTTTTAGAAATTCGTAATAAAAAAATAATAATAAATGACTTATAGCTACTTTTGCGAATTTAGGTATATTTTTAATATTTTTAGGAAAATTAGAAAAAGCCCATTAATTTCTTTTAATTTCCACATGGTGACTTAGTCTTAATAGGTTAGCCCTTGAACCTACTTTTTTGGTTCAATTTTCAAAATATTAATTTTTTTAGAATATTCGTAACCCTAATTTTATTTTTTGCTAGTTAAGCTGATTGGCGACTCCATTTTTTTTAAAATAAATTCTTTTTTCCTTAGTTTAATGTCGAGTAATTTATATTAATCAAACTAAGTTTAATGTAAGTTAAATTAAGGAAATTGAAATAAGGCTTGACAGAATTAGCGACTTTATTGAGGACCACTTGTGAGCTAGTCATGTAAAAATTAAAAAAATTAATTAATGAGCTTTTTTATTTTTTTTTCTTTTATTGTATTATAGTAGTAATAATTGTTTTTTTAGTAATGCAGGCCTAAGAACAAAGCCTAGCCCAATGGACCTTCTAGGGGATTAGGAGGGAATTTTTTTTTAAGCACTCATGTCTTTAGATGTGGTCAAACTTAGGCTACCTTAGATACTTAGGATGGGCTACCATTGTGTAAACCTCAGGTCGCTGGGGTCTTTACCCTCACTTAGCAGTGATAGGTAAGCCCACCCAAACTTCGATGTAGCTCACTAAGCTTTTCTTTAGAAAGCATTAAAGCTATAGAGCCTATGACTCGTAGACCCTACCCTCTTGCATCATCCTTTTCAGGAAAGGGGTAATTATTCTTAAATTATAGGAAAAGCCTAATTAGTTCACAGTTGGCCTAATCTTATTCTTCAGAAAAAAAAAAATAGTAACCCTTATATATGAGTATTTCCAAACATCATTTCTTCAATAGAAAAAATCCTATTTCACACTCGCTTATATATAAGAGTATTTCCCAATTGTGAATTCATTGTATTTCCTATAATCGATTAATCACCTACCATTACTGCATTGCATTTGTGTGTAACATATTGCATTTTATATGTTTGATTATACTCATGTCTTTGTGAATGTTTTAGTTTCTTATGTTATATGTATATTATTTTTTTCATTTGCTCCTTAGTTAGCGGAAGGCTGCGTAATTTCTAAGAAAATCTTTAAAAAAACTGTGAAATTATTAACATCATATTCAACTTTATTTTAAATTTAGTGGCTTTGCTGTAAATAGTTGTTGTGTTTTATTTTGTTTATATCTTTTTGTAATATAGATATGGAGAGTTAGGATAGTGTTAGTCTAGAGCCCATCAGCCTAAAGCCCGTTTGTGAAGTCTAACTGGATAAGTATTCTTTTCCTAAAGCCATCCTGAAAAATTAGTTGAACTAACTTCCACCCACTAAGTAAGACTACGTTCGCAAGAAGATTGGGCCAATCATATCCTTCATGCAGGTCCAGCTCCATTGGCTTCTAATCCAGGCCCTTATCCATTACTAGGATCTAGAATCTATAGCTTTTAACTTCGGCCCACACGTATTGACACCCACCATAGAAGAATACTCGCAGCTACTTAGTGCCCCACCTCTCAAAGCAGGCATAGCTATCCTTGATCTCAGAGTCCAGCCTGAGAAAACCTTCATGACGCTTGGCCCCATTCTTATCTTTAGAGGGCCAAAAATGTCTCAGTATCCTAAGATTAGTGGAGTGGTTTTCAAGCCTAAATGTCTATCAGAGATATTACCAGATCTTTTATGGAGGATATGAATCATGGGTCGAGTAGAGGGCCAACGCATTTATTGTAGCAGTGATTAGAACGATGTTATTTCCCTTCAGATATGGTCAAGTCCACTATAGGGTTACCAAGTTAGTGACTCAATTCCTAGTTGGTAAATCTTATATATCGGCATTATTGGCAGAACAGTTTAGGACACTTACCCACTTGAAGAAGCAGGGGCACGATTATTTCATGGCTAACCCTACAATCCTTGCCATGTGGTTTCTTAATCACACAAAAGGGTATGGAGGGAATCTTCTTAGAGAGTCCCTGACAGAAAATATGAATCTAATTGACAACTTTGCTTGCCACCTCAAGGTACTGGATGAAGCTCAATTTAATGGATGGGTATTAGTTATCAACAAAATGTAGCTAGTAGACTTTATGTGGACAGCTAGATGGAGCCACTATACTCAAGCCATCTTGGAGTGCATCGATTATGCAAGTGTCCCCCTTATCATTATTACGGCCTATACTGAGTATTTCCTAACTTGTGTCACCAAACAGTTGGGTCCACTTCAAGTGGTGGCCTACAGAGACTCCTTGGACATCGTCACAATAAATTATCAAGATCCTTATCTACCCACGGTTGCTATAATCTAATGACTAGTAGAACTTGTGAAGCTATGGGAATGAAGAGAAGTCAAGAAGATAGTCCATGTAGGAACTTTGAGGGGCAAAGTCGAAGAATACCGAACTACTAAGCAATTCTTCTACAATCAGTTAAAGAAGATGGGAAAGATATGGTATGAAGTGCCAAACATATTCAAACATGAGCTAAAACCAGCACGTCTTTCACCTATTGAGCAGGCCTATCGATATACCATGCGGTCTAGAGTTGAAGCCTAATTCTAGGAAAGTAAGAGAATCATTGTAGAGTTAAAGCTAAAAAATGAGAGACTGCTAGAGGAAAATCAATTCTTAAGGAGCAAGACTCGAGAAAGAGATGTTACAGTACGAAGACTTATGAGGGAAGTTGATGAAGCTCGTCTCAGCTAGATCAATCGGCTCTTGTAGATATAGGATTCAAGTTTTTTAAGAAAATTAGTTAGGAGTTTTTCTTTTCTTTTCTTTTCATTTAGTTCGTTTTATAAGTTGGATCTTATGATTAATAAATTTGCAGCTTTAGTAAATAAAATTTTCACTAATTGCATAATCTTTAACTTATTATTATTATTATTATTATTTATTTATTTATTTGTTTAGTTGACTTCTAGAAAGAAAAAAAAAAGGAGAAAAGAAAATTTGAAAAAAACAACACAAAAAAGGCAAACAACAGAACAACAAAATTCACAAAAAAAGGAGAAAAAAAAAACAACAAAAAAAATCTTTAATTCACCAAAAAGTCTAGTTTTCACGTAGAATTTCGAAGATAGTGTCTAAGCAAGTAGATGTAGCTAGAAGCTCGATATTCACTTGTGCTAAGGCCAGAATGTCAACTCAAGGCACTAAAAACATCAATCAAACTAAGCTCGACCCGAGAGTAGCAACTCTAGAAGAAAACATGAATAAGATGGTTGAATAGATCCAGGCTGTCACTTGAGCTATTGGGATTCTTAACGATAGACAAGGATCTCAAGACAACCTAAATTAAAATGCAGAAATGACCCCTCCCCTTGAATTGGAAGATGAAGAATCGGTTCTTAATGCTGAGGTATGGAGGAAGGAGATTAAGGAAAAACACTAGGAGATGGAAAGAAATTTTATGCAGAAGTTGACTGAGAAGATGAAAACCCTAAAAATGGTTAATGGGTTTAAGTAGATGGGAATAATCAATTTGCCAACATATGAAGACAATGACTTCTCAGAAAGATTTAAAGTGCCCAAATTTGAGAAATACAATGGGACTAGTTGCTCGAAGCTCTATACTAGGTTATACATTAGGAAAATGGGGAAATAAATGAAGTATGACAAGGTGATGGTCTAGACTTTTTAGGATAGCTTGACTAGGCTCGCTTTAACTTGGTATGCCCAGCTAGACTTAAATGAGATCAAGACTTAAGATAAGTTAGCACGGGCTTTCTACAACCAGTATAAGTTCAACATTGAAGTGGCTTCATCCATGTGGGATCTAAATAATCTATGAAAGAAGGTCAATGAGAACTTTAAAGAATATGGTTAGAGATGGAAGGGCTTGGTAGCTAGGGTGACTCCACCCTTAACCAAGAAGGATTTGACTTTCACTTTCATTAATGCTCTTGGAAGCCCATATTACCAACATCTAGTCGGGCACCCTACCTCCAACTTTGTAGAAATTGTAGCCTTAGGGTGCCAAATTAAGGAAGCTATTGCTATTGGAAGGCTTCTTAATCTTAAAGTAGTTGAGAAGAAGATGCTTCCCGCGAGATTTTCCAATAAGGCTAGAGAAGCCACCATAAGCATTGTCAATATCGGCAACCTTGTTAGACTTGTAGCTTCGACTAGAGGATCTAATCCCCTATCAAATCCAAATCAAAACAACCACCCACAAAGAAGACAATTTACTCATAATAAGCCAAGTTCTTGTACAACTAAGGAAGGAGAATCTTCTAACATTTGAAATACCAAGGGAAGGACAAAGACCAAGAGATTATAACTCGGAGCTTCATTGTGATTATCATTTAAGGTAAGTGGGGCATTCTACGGACTAATGTTGGAGACTCAGACATAAGATCTAGGATCTTATCGACGCAAAATTGGTTCAATTGGTTTTCATTCAAACTCTTACTCTTAATATGGGTAATAACCCTTTGCTGAATTATGGAAATTCTATCAATATGATCATTATTCAAATTTTTGAATTGGAGATTAATCTAGATAGTCTTCCCATCACTATTAAAGGGATAGCTTAGAATCTAAGGTAAGCTAGGTACTTATAGAATATGAATCACAGGGATAGAACTTGGACTAGACTAGCAATATATTGACTACTGAAGGATGGGAAGATAAAGAAAGTTGATATCATAGCTGTGACGATTCCAAAACTACGAAATAAAAGTACTCAGAAGGAGCTTAGGAAAAGATATGAAGCCAAAGATTTGACGGTTAACATCCTAGAAGAATCGATAGGAAAGTTTGAGTATCTGGTGGATTACACCGATTCACTTAGCATATACGCTGACGCCCTACCCACTAGATGGGGTTTAGAATTTAAGGAAGAGGTGTCGAGCCTAGTTTTTCACCCTCCCGGTTCTTTTATAAAATTAGGTCTTCTTTAAGCCGATCAGTACTAAACCCTACCCGTTTAATACTGTTCCTCGACTAGGGTTTAAAGAAAACCATTTTTTTAATTTAAAAAGGGTTTGGAGTCGCCATCCGATTGGAGTCGGGAAAAAGGGTTAAGTTATAACCAATTGAGTGGATTGGCTATAACTTAGCTACCAGTTTATCGATTTAAAAAAAAAAAAAAACCAATTTGTAAAATGGCTTTCTTGAAAACCAGAGATTTAGGTCCAAGGACTAATTTATTAAACCCTACATAGGTACCACTTTTTAACTTTTCGAATTTAACTTCGCTTTTCAAATATACTCTTTTTAATTTGTAAAACAGCTAATTATAATACACGTAACTAAATTGATCAATTTACATAAATATCAAAAAAGGGAAAAAAAATAAAACTTTCACATTTTAAGTTGCTTCGTACTTATATACGGGTGCCTACATACTCACTATTCGAAATTAGACGTATGTAGTTCTTTTGATGAAAATATAGTGGGTTGATTGATTTTAACTTTGAAAAAATTTTCGAGTTTATATTTTTACCCATTTGAGTTGATTTGAGAAAAGATTATAAGGGGTCTTAAGTTGGAATTTATTTTTGGAAAGCCTGAAATGCCCTAGTTTGGAAAGGATTTGTTTTATTTTTATTGAAAAAAATTGATTTTCTAAGTGTCAAAAAGTAACTTTTCTATTTTTATTCCATTTTATTATTTTTATTATTTATTTATTTACTTTTTATTGTTAGTTAGCTTTTTTTTTTTTTGTATGGTTTCTCTTTTGCTTAAATGTGAAAATAAAAAAAAAAACCAAAATAAAATACTTACTATTCTTTTTTTCTTTCTTCTTTTTTCTTTTCTTTTTCCATTCTTTTGTAATTATTTTTTTTCATTACATTTACATAGATAAAACAAATAAATATAAAAAAAACAAGAAAAAAAAATAAAAAAGAAATCGGGTGAAGGCAGCAGGATGCGCGGGTCGAACCTAGGTTACGAGTGGGGTTGGACTGCTGGGTCGGGCCACAAGTCATTCCTCTAGGTCGGGTCGGATCTTGGCTTCCTCTTCACCAACACTAGCAGGGCAAGATTTAGCGCGATCTAGCATCTAAATCGAAGGGGAAAAGGGGTTTTTGTGTGTTTCCAATTAGGATTAGAGGGGGTAGAGGAAATGCCGTGGTTAATAGAGCTCGTTTTGGGTGGTTTTGAAAGTGGCGGTCGGCGGTGGTGTTCATTCCTCCGATGTGGTAGCAGCTAGGCACAAAGGGACTGTTGGTTTGGGGATTTAAGGGTACGGGGAGAGTGGCCATGATGTTAGTTTGGGTCGATGGATGCTGAGGGTGGTGGTTCGAGGAGAGAGAGAGGGGCGGCTATTAGGGTTTGGTGGTAGCTACCTTGGTGGAGTTGTTAAGGGTTACAATAGAGGTTGAAATTAGTTAGGTTGGGGAACCTAAGCCGTGGGTATTCTTCCCAGAGTAGTGGCTCAACTTAGGTTGGAGTGAAGAGAGAGAATCGAAGAGAGAGAGAGTAGGTTAGAGAGAGAAAGTGATCAAGAATGGATAGAGAAAGTATGAAGATTGATTATGTTCATTGTGTATGTGTGCTATGTCCCATGATCATCAATTTATACACAAATCCAACCTAGAAACAAAGGAAAGTTGGAATCGGATTTATTTAAAAATGCCCAAAAACCTAGCTTTTTTTTTTTTTATTTTTGAATGCCGATTTGAATGTGCTTTTGACTGAATTTGGACTTATTCTTATCACCAATTCAAAGCATGCCATGTCTAGTATAAGATTGATGCAAGAAACTACGTGCTTATGTGTGGAATTTACGTAGAAATTGAAGCTAAAGTGGAGGGTATGGGTTATTCATGAGAAGGAAAGAGGAGGAAAATCAGGAAAAAAATGGGGGAAAATCGAGGGAAACAAAGGGAAATTGCTGACGTGGCACCACGTAAGCCAACTCGACAAACCCTAACTTGCCACGTGTCAATACTTGATATGTAGCGGCTAACGTGGCATGCCATGTGACACCACATCAGCAAAGGCCATTCAATTTGATGATGCCATGTGTTAGGACACGTGGCGCAATCAAATCCTGACACGTAGCAGTCTATGATGTGATTAAAAACAACAGGTAAGAAAAAGGCCTCTTGCCTTTACTAAGTTTCAAACCCAAGACCTCACGCTCAATACTAGTATTATACCCATATGCTTAACCGTCAGGCTGTTGGCCTATGCCTTGTCCACATATGGATTCGGTCGGCTTGGGCTTAATTTAAATCTAAACCCAGGTTTAATGGCCCGACTCCTAAACCTAAATTAAAATTAAAAATCTATTCTAACAAAATGTTATTTTCTAAAGAATTTTTTTTTTCAATTTCAAAATTTCTTATTTTTTCGTATTTTCTAAATTTCTTATATTTTTTTTGTATTTTTTCCTATTTTCCTTTTTCTTATATTTTTCTAGAATTCTTATTTTTTGTTTAAATTTCTTCATTTTTTAGGGGCTTTCTTTAATTTTCTATTTTTTAAACTTTTCTTAATTTAGGACCTTGTAACCTTATTTGAAATAAAATAAAATAAAAGGGAGGCAAAAATTAGGTATCTACAGCTACTCCTCTTTGTGATGAAGTTTAGCAAACTTTGCCACAAAGATAAAACAGATACTATTTTTGCCTCAAGAGTGGATTTTATTCAAAGAAGCGTTACAGCTAATTAGCTATCCTAGGTCCACTCCATTAGGGATTTTTGAGAAGAAAAGGGTAACGCTCTAAGAGATGGTCAAAAGACGGAAAGAATTGAAGTTTGGTCATGCTCTTATGAACTAACAAAGTGAAGTGAAACGGGCTAACCACTCCTTGAGCTAGATAAGACCCTACGAAGAATGAGCAAACGTAGTCATGCCCTGATGAGTTGATTAACTAAGGTAGGCAAAGTGCTCCTAGAGCTAACTAAGACCTTGAGAAGAAATGAGCAAACTTAGTTGTACCTTGATGAGCTGACTAACCAAGGTTTGTAAAGTGCTCCTAAAGCTAGCTAAGACCTTAAGAAGAAATGAGCAAACTTAGTTGTGCCCTGATAAGCTAATTAACTAAGGGGGGCAAAGTGTTCCTAGAGTTGGCTAAGACCTTAAGAAGAATGAATAAACCTGGTCGTACCTTAATGAGCTAACTTACCAAGGTGGGCAAAGTGCTTTTAGAGCTGGATAAGACCCTAAGAAGAATGAACAAACCTGGTCGTACCTTGATGAGTTGACTAACCAAGGTAGGCAAAGTGCTCCTAGAGCTGGATTAAACCTTCAGAAGAAATGAATAAACTTGGTCGTGCCTTGATGAGCTAACTAACCAAGGTAGGCAAAGTATTCCTAGCACTGGCTAAGACCCTAAGAAGAAATGAATAAACTTGGTCTTGGTTGTACCCTGATGAGCTGACTAAGTAAGGTAGGCAAAGTGCTCTTAGAGCTGGCCAAGACCCTAAGAAGATGAATAAACTTGGTCGTGCCCTAATGAACTGACTAACCAAAGTGGGCAAAGCGCTCCTAGAGCTGGCTAAGACCCTAAGAATAAATGAATAAACTTAGTCGTGCCTTGATGAGTTGACTAACCAAGATGGGCAAAGCACTCTTAGAGCTGGCTAAGACCCTAAGAAGAAACGGGACAATGCCTTAATGGCTAGTTAAGAAGATGATGAAGGTAATTGTTTTACAAGCCGGTTAAGAGAAACTTGGTGAAAGGAACTGCCCTACAAAACTTGGTGAAGAGAAGGGCTTGCTTGCAAGAAATTTGGTTAATAAAGGGACCCTATGGATTAGAAGGATGAACTGAGCTAAGATCGTATCTTCATAGGTTGGCTAAATACTAAATGCAGAGAGTAAATGCCTTTAGGTTGGTTAAAAAAAAAAAAAAAGATTGTTAGGAGTAAAAGTGGTCTAAATGCAAGAAAAAATTGGTATGCTAACACTGTATAGAAGTACTTACCTGGTCTTTATCGATAGCACCCAATCCATCAAACCTTTTTTGAAAAGACCCCATTGGAAAATTACTGACTCTTATTTTAGTCCCTTATTATCAACCCAGATGTTCTTGACATACAACGTTCGAGACTTTGTTGGTTCCTTTTGGAGAAATCATGGAAATTAGCCTGATGCAGGAAAACTACCCACTATTTTTGTTTCTTTGGAAATTCTATGAACCCCAAAGCCTCATTCCCATCTACCATGATTGCTTACTTGAGTTTCACATTCCTTTGAAAAAAAACAGACAATAAAACTCCCTATTGAGGGGGATTAATCCGTAATAAAGTATTTAAAGAATTTTGTTAATTACCAATGTTTTAGATCTTATTCCTTAACTCCTCTTGTGCTTGCAGTGTATAGGTTTGATTAAATGAGGTAAAGGGAATTAGACCTTTCCATGGAGAGAGTGATTATCCTAACGACGACAACGGCCAAGGATACCAAATTTGCTTGTAGATAATGAAAATTAGACCACAATGACATTCAAAATGATTGGCATTTTCGTGTTTTGAGCAAAATTCCCATTGACTTCTTATGGATAGTAAAATTTTACAGCGTCAATATTTACAGGGTCTCTAAAATCTAGACTATCCATTTGGGATAAAATCAAAGCCCCTCCTGATAATACTTGCTTTACGACATAAGGACCCTTATAATTGGGGGCGAATTTCCCTCTAGAGTCTTATGCATTGGGGAGAGCTTTTCTTAAGACCAAATCTCCTTCTTTGAGGTTACGAAGTCGCACCCTTTTGTTGAAGGCTCGAGCCATTCTTTGGTGATAACATTGATTATGATATAGGGCTATCAATCTCCTTTCATCAATCAGATTTAGGTGTTCAATGCGTTTCTTTACCCAATCGACTTAGTCCAAATGAATTTTTGATAGTACCCTGAGTGATGAGATCTCAACCTCTATTGATAACACTGCTTCGATGCTGTATACTAAAGAGTATGGTGTTGCTCTAATTGACATTCTAATGGAAGTCCGATAGGTCATGAGTACGAAGGGTAACATCTCATGCCAGTCCTTATAGGTAAAAGCCATTTTTTCAATGATTCTTTTGAGGTTTTTATTTTTTGCTTTGACGACTCCATTCATTTAGGGTCGATAAGGAGTAGAGTTCTTATGAATGATTCAGAATTGCTGGCATAATTCTGTCGTAAGCTTGTTGTTGAGATTGGTGTCATTATTAATGATGATTGTTTCAGGAGTCCCATACTGAACCAGGATGTCTCTCTTAATGAACTTAACTATGACCCCTTTAGTAACATTTGAATAAGACGAAGCCTCTACCCATTTGCTAAAGTAGTTGATGGCGACTAATATGAAGCGATGTCCATTGGATGCTTTTGGAGTGATAAGGTCGATGATATCTATGCTGCACATTGAAAAAGGCCATGGTGTTGAGAGGGCATATAATTCCCGAAGTGAGACATTTTTCTTATTTGCATAACCTTAACATAAATGACAATGCCTAACATGTTTGATGCAATCACTTTCCATCGTTGACCAATAATACCCTAGCCTTAGGATTTTCTTTGACAACATGTATCCATTCATATTAAGACCGCATACTCCTTCATGTACCTCCTTCATTAACTTCTTAGCCTCTTCATTAGGCACATACCTTAAGAGTGTACCGTCAAATGAGCGTTGATATAAGGTGGACTCGCTTACTAAGAATTGAGTGGCTAATCTCCTAATCATCTTTCTATCTCTTTTCTCAGCCTCTTCAGGGTATGTGCCTTGTTGTAAGCACACCTTAATATCATGATACCATAGTTTTTGGTCCTTCATACCCTCCATCGTTAGGCAGAAGGTAGGCTTGTCTTCAATTTCAATAGTAAAGGGCTGAATCTCGACTCCACTAGATATTTGGATCATAGATGCTAGTGTAGCCAAAGCATCAGCAAATTGGTTACGAGTCCTTGGTATGTGATTGAAGGTGACTTCTTTAAAACTTTTTGTTAATTCAATCAAATGTCAGTGATAAGGCACCAGCTTAGGATCTTTAGCTTTGTACTCTCCCCATGCTTGGCTAATAATGAGTGAGGAGTCCCCATACACTTCTAATTCTTGAATGTCTTTCTCTAGGGCCATCTTAATTCCTATGATGCATGCTTCATATTTAGCAATATTATTAGTGTATGGGAAAACGAGCCTTCTGGCCATAGGATACTGAGTACCTTTAAAGGATATTAGTATTGCCTCGATTCTACACCCAGACACGTTGGCTGCACCATTAAAGAACATTATCCATTTTGGTGGCTCGTCATCCTTTCCTTTATCAGAGTTTCCTCTAACCACTAAGATACCCTCATTGGGGAAATTGACTTATACTTCTTAGGGAGTACTATCAGAGGGTTTTTCTGCTAATTGATTTGACAAAGCTTGCCATTTGACTAAATTTCAGTTCACATATGTAATGTCGAACTCTGATAGCAGTACTTACTACTTTAAGATTCTACCAATTACGGCCGGTTTGTCTGCCAAGTACTTTAGGGGATCGTATTGAGTCAATAATTCAACCTGGTAGTAGAGTATGTATTGTCTGAGTCGATGGATTACCCAGACCAACGAATAACAAGTTCTTTCAATTTCTGAATATCTCTGCTCCCCTTTAGTGAATTTTTTGCTCAAGTAGTATATAGCCCGTTCCCTTCCTTCCTCATCTTTCTGGCCAAGCATGCACCCCATAGACTCTAGTAATATTGTTAAGTATAGGAATAAAGGCTTCCCAAGTTTCGGAGCTACCAGAATTGGAGGGTTCATGAGGTATTCTTTGATTGTTGTAAAGGCCTGCTCATACTCTTCATCCTAGTTGATCTTGGCATTCTTTTTTAACAACTTAAATAAAAGATGACACATGTTTGTGAGTTGGGATATGAATTGGGCTATATAGTTTAAATGGCCCAACAAACCTCTGATTTCTTTAAGTATGTGTGGTGGGGGTAGGTCAACTATCGCTTTAACTTTATCAGGGTCTACTTTAATGCTCCTTTAGTTGATTATGAAACCTAATAACTTCCCTGATGTCGCCTTGAAAGTACACTTCTCTGGGTTGAGTTTCAGTTGGAATTTTCTTACCCTATCAAATAATCTCCTTAGATTTTCCACATGATTTTCTCCTTCTTTATACTTGGCAATCATATCATCGACATATACCTCGACTTCTTTATACATCGTGTCATGAAAGATTGCTACCATGACCCTTTAGTAAGTTACCCCAGCATTTTTGAGTCCGAAAAGCATCACTTTGTAGCAAAACGTGTCCCAAGTTGTGATGAATATGGTCTTGACTTTATCTTCTTTAGCCATTCGAATCTGGTTATACTCGGAAAATCCATCCATGAAAGAGAAAATATGGTTTCCAGCTATGTTATTGACCAATACATTGATATGGGGCAAAGGAAAATTATCTTTAGGGGTTGCTTGATTGAGATCTCAAAAATCTACACATACCCTTACTTTCCCATTCTTCTTCATAATTGGTACTATGTTGGCTACCCACTTAAGATAATCAGATACCTCAATGAAGCCGACTTCCAATAATTTTTTGACTTCTTCCTTGATTTTCAATAAGATATCTGGTTGGAACCTTCTCAACTTTTGTTTCTTAGGCTTGATATCCTCTTGTGTGGGTAAATGATGAACCACGATCAATGGGTCTAATCTAGGCATGTTATCATAAGAACATTCGAATACGTCTTGGTATTCGGATAGTAATGTGGTCATCTCTATCTTTTGATTTTCTTCTAAATTTCCCCCAACCTTTAATACCTTAGGGTTTTCATTGGTACCAACATTAATTATCTCTATTGGCTCATCAATGGAAATTCTACTCATTTCATATTTTTGCCAGCTTTCTTGTACGTCATTATGGTCATCAACATCACCCTCATTGATTAACCCAGTAGGGCCAAAAGTGATATCAATATTCTCATTGCCTATTTACGTGAGGTATCCATAGCCTTTATTCAAGTCATTAGATCTGGAAAGAAAAAGAAAGTGTGCAAAAGGAAGAATGTAAGTAAGTTAGGAATAAAGAGAAAGGAAGCTGATTTTATTTTGGGGAACTCTCTTTTGAGTACAAGCATTTAGAGAACAGAGGCAATTTATTACAAAATTCTGTAAAATACTGGATCATGATTCATCCCTTACCCTAGGGAAGATTTGTTGTTATTTACAGGGATGGAGAACCAATTATTCAAGTGATGGGCTTTGTTAATTAGGCCAGCCCCTTCATTCTTGTTGGAAGTGCCTTCTTTAGCGGGCTTTGAGTTTTAGGTTTCGATTTTGATGAAAGTTTCTAACAATGGTGGGAAGTTCATTGGAGCATGATACAACCTGTCACCTTTTCTGCCCCTAGCTTGCATTCTTTGCAATTCTTCTATCGGGGTTGGAGTGTATCTTAACCCATAGGACCCAAATTGGCCTTCTTTGTATTTCAGCCTCTCTTCCTTCTACTGATTGGTGATCATGAACACCTCATTAAACATCTAGAGTCTAAAGTCCTCTTGTTCTTCTGTATTAATATAAGGTATGGCCATCTCTTTATAGATTCCATAATCTTAGTCACCCAAAATTGTGATGACCTGGTCATTGGAGATGAACTTAACTTTCTGGTGAAGAGTTGATGGTATTATCCCTACTGAATGTATCCAAGGCCTTCCCAATAAAAAATTGAAGGTCCTTGGAATGTCCAAAACCTAGAATGGGATGCTGAATGTCTGTAGGATGATATCAACTGATAAGTCCACCTCCCTTATTATCTCTCTCTTGGATCCATCAAAAGCTCTTATCATTGTTGAACTAGGTTTGATAGCAGTTGTATCGACGCTTAATAGATCCAAGGTGGCCAAAGGACAGACATTTAGAGATGACCCATTGTCGATGAGGACTCTTGTTGTGAAGATGTTATTTATCCTTACTATTATGAATATAGGCTTTGTGTGCTGGGTACCTTCTTCACCCAATTCCTTGGTAGAGAAGGAAATTTGATCTATGGTGAGGATGGAATTGGTAACAGAGCCAATCCTTTCAGTCGGGATTTTACGAGGGACCTTAATATCCTTTAGTGTTCTAAATAAGGCCTCTCGGTATGGGTCTAATGCCATCAATAGACTTATGAGGGATATTTGTGCTGAAGTCTTAGCAAGCTGGTCCATTTTTTTGTACTCACTAGACATGATCATCTTGGTGAAGGCAGTTAATCCTTCTTTATGTGCAGCTTGTTCGATGTTTAGCATTTCCTGTATGTCTTTCTTTTTTAAGTCTTCCTTTAGATTGTAGATTCTACTAGAGCAAGTGATCCCCCTACAAGTGAGCTTGATTGCCTTTAGTTTATTGCCTAGTAATTGAAGGGGGCAGCTTTATAATTTTCGAGGGCCACAGGTACTTAGAATGTGTACCTTTTATTTTGTGGGACCTCTTTTTTGTAAAACCTATAAACCTTTGGTTCTTGGTTTTGACCGATCATGTTGATGGTAGATTTTGAGTGGTTAGATATCATATTGATGATAGGTCCATGGTTTGGCAGTAGGTTATTGTTGACGTTTGGGGTAGGAGCCTCCATAAAATCCAATTGTACTATACCTTCATCGATCAAATCTTGGATTTTTTCTTTCAACCATTAACACGAATCAGTTGAATAGCTTACTTATCCTAGATGATATTGACATCTTGCATTGGGATCAAAGAACTTCGGCCTGTACCTTTCATCGGGAGCCTTAGAATATAGCAAATTATCTCTTCTTAACTTCTCGAGCACCTAACTAAGTGGAACAGGTATTCTGGTGAACTATCTCGAAGCCTTATTAGCCTGTAGTTGGTTTCTATACTGTGGTTAAGCTGGCGAGGGATTCATCCTAAAAGAAACTTAGGAGTTAAGCCTTGCATTCGAGTTGACCATGCTGACAATAGCTTCTCTAAGCTTGCTGGTGGTAGGTTTAGCAGAGGGTGGTCTTCTATCTATTATTTCTTACAGCTTGCTAGAGGAAATGACACTCTTAATTCGATACCCTGTTGCCACTATTTCTACAAAGTTAGTAGAGGCTTGTCAGTCAGGTGAGTAAAGTAGGGCCTCTCAAGAGTATTAATGAAAGTTGTCGTCGGCTCCTTTTCAATCATAGGGGTAGATACCCTTGTAGCTAGGGACCTCTACCTTTGAGCATTTTCTTTGAAGGAGTCATTGTGCCTTTTCCTTTGGGCAACCAAATCTATCATTGTTGGTGCCACTTTGATGTTAAATCTATATTGCTCGTAGAATGCTCTAGCTAGCTTCTCTCATGTATTCACTTGATTTAAGTTCAATTAGGCATACTAAGTTAAGGTAGGGCCTGTCAGGCTGTCTTGAAAGGCCTGGATCATGAGTTGATCATACTGTGCATACTTGCCCATCTTACGTACATACAGCCGGGTGTGTAATTTGGGTCATCCAATCCTATTGTATTTTTCAAAGTCAGGTACTTTGAATTTTTATAGGAAGCTTCCATAATTGTAGGCAAAAAATTCTGTTATTCTAACATGCTCGAATCCATCATACCTCTCGAGCATTTTCATTTTTTCGGTGATCTGTTAAGTTAACCGCTCTTCAAGCTCTTTTAATCTGTCCTAGTCAACTTCAAGCTTCGAGTTGATTGGGAATGAGTAAGTATTCGGCTCAAAGGTTGGGTTGGCCTTTAAAAATACCCCTTCAGTTTCAAAGGATTAAAAGCCCTGATTGCCTTTAGGGAAAGCTTCTTCTATTTCAAGGGGTGGGGCCTCAGTATTCTTTCTATATCGAGCTTTGGAGTGCTCTTCATTTGATGGGGCTGTAGACCTAAGCAGAGAGATGCTGTCAGCATGGAAGCTCAGTTGATCTACCATCTTTCCTATTATTCGTTCTAAAGATTGGAATCTCAACTACGTGGAGTCAATAACCTCAGGGTTGCTATTGCCATTGTTGTTGTTTCCTTGGTTAGCCATTCCAATTTGAGAACGAGTTTTGATGGGGCTTCTCTAGAAGGTTTGATGTTTGGGAGTTATCTTAGCAACCTAGGTAAAAACCACTTCTCAAAAAGTTAGCATACAGATATTTTGAAAAAGAATGCAAATGAATGAAATGCAAGTGTATCACATGGATGAAAAGGAGAGGATCGACAAATGATTAACAGAACGGCAAGTTATTCATTATTTTTGGTTTCCCAGAGTCTTATTACATGAAAGAAAGAAGAAAAGAAAAAAAGGTACAAATTCATCTATGCTAATTTCCTTTTTTTCTGTAGTCTAGATGACGTTTTCTTCTTCTTGTGGTCATGCTTAGTCGCTTCTTCAAATTCTTGAATTTTCTTCTAAACCATCTTCAGCTGGTGTTCTAGGGCATGTGACCTTTGTCTAGATTCTCGGTATAGGTTCGCCCATTTATCTTTCTCATCATGGAGGATCTCCATACATGCTTTCATTTGGTTCATGTAGGTTACCATTTCAAAGTTAGGGTGCATAGGGGAGGTTTGAAGGAATTTTGGTGCCCAATATCACATTGCGCTTACCTTATGAAGTTGATTGTATAAATACTTTTTGGTAACCTGGTGTTTGTCTACTTCTCCTATGAACTCACTCAGATCAATGTTTGGGCTTATGGTCCAAGTGTCCCACTAAGCTTTGATTTTGTGAAGTTTGGATAACTTTTCTATAGAGTGAAGCTCTTCGAGATTAAGAGTGAATGGTTCCAATTAAGGTTTGTGAACTATGTCGTGGATCCCTCTAAATTGTCTCACCATGTTGCTTGGATAGTAACTTGTACACCAGCTCATCCCGATCAGTGGAACAGCATGGTAATTCTTGCAAATCAGTGTGACCTTAGTGTAACTACTCTACTTGGCAGTCCACAGTATGTCTTCTACTCGAAAATCTTGTAGAACTTCTATCCAGAGAAAGGTAAGGATATCTTATAGTAATTTGATCTTATCGATGAAAAAATCAATAAGGTCAATCTTATTCACAAATGCTCCCCTTATTAAATCCAACCTAAAGCACTTGATGTGACTAATGAACCAAACCATTAATAGTGCTATGCTTGACCTAAGATCTCTGTAGCCCCTTTCCTTAAGGAAATTAAGATTCCTTATTTGCTCAGCAAAGAGTGTAGGAATGTAAGACTTACTTTCCCAGAATTGAGCCACTAACTCTGTTACCTTAAAATGTATAAGAAGAGACCCACTTAAGAACAAGATAGTAGCGAACACAGCTAGTACATAGGCTTTGATTCAATTTTCTTTCCAATTCCCGAAAAACAGTGCTTAATTGTTAGAGTTGGGCTCATTTGGGAACTAATGAACTAGATCCCATATCTTGATGGCGTATTTGTTGCAGTCATTCAAGGCTTCATTTATCTTAGTCATACGGATTCCTAAGAATTTTGAGAAGATACATGTTGCGCCGAAGTTGAGTTTCGGGACATATATTTCATCCAAAGGAGGAGCTTGGAGCAGTTTGGTGTACTCCTCTAGAGTTGGGTTGATTAAATGTGGTTTAAATTGAAAAGCCACTTCTTTGGGCTCCTAGAAATGGACTAAGGCCCTTACTAGCATGATGTTAACCTTCTCTTTGGCCAGTGAGAGTATAGGTTTAATTTTGTTGGTAATGAACTGTTGCTTTCTTGGGTTGAAAGTTTGAAACCATTGGTTGAGTATAGGTTTTGGGTTTGCAGGTTTGTGGACATGAATCTCTTTAGTGAGAACCCTAGCATTGGATGAGTTAGCCATTTCTGAAACATTACAAAGAAAGCATAAATTATAAGGGAAAGACTAATATATAAGATCTCTTATGTATATCAATTTTAGGAAGAATACAGGAAAAAAAAACTTTGGAATCTTTGGCATTTTTTTTCTTTTTTATTTAACATTGCCATTTTGTTAATTATTTGTTGACCTTATGAAGTGTAATGCAAGACAGGTGGGTTCTAATGGTCCTTTAAATTCTATGACCTCACACGTTTACAAAGAAATGGTTCTTTGGTCATTGAAGTTTAAGTAGGGTAGCTTAATCGGCCCCGAACGATGGTTACCCTACTATATCCGAGACTTTACACAATGGCTCCTTGTCCTAAGGTCCTATGACAGCCCAGGTTTGACTGTATCTCTCATGTAATTATGATGCAGCAAAATAAATTACATGCTTCGGTGTATGTTATTTACAAAATAAATATGCTAATTACAACAAATATATACACGAAGCAAATAATAAATAAACAAATCAATATATAAAGAAATAAATAAAAAATTAAAAAATGCAGGTAATTTGAAAAGTGATTTTAATTTTGAAATGTTTTTAAGTGGTTAACCCTCTTGATTGTCCCTAGTGGAGTCGCCAAGCTGTTGAGCTTGGTTTTTTACTCTCTCAGTTCTTTTATAAAATTAGGTCTTTTTTAAGCCGATCAGTACTAAACCTTACCTATTTAATATTAATCATCGATTAGGGTTTAAAGAAAACCATTTTTTCAATTTAAAAAGGGTTTGGAGTTACCACCCAACTTGAGTCAGGAAAAAGGGTTAAGTTATAACTAGTTGGGTGCATTGGTTATAACTTAGCTATCGGTTTATCAATTAAAAAAAAAAAAAACCAATTTGTAAAATGGCTTTTTTGAAAACCAGAGATTTAGGTTCGGAGGCTAATTTATTAAACCCTAAACGAGTACCAAATTTAACTTTGCGTTTCAAATATACCCTTTTTAATTTGTAAAACAGCTAATTATAATACACGTGACTAAATTGATCAATTTACATAAATATCAAAAAAGGCAAAAAATAAAACTTTCACATTTTAAGTCGCCCCATACTTACGTACAGGTATCTACGTACCCGCTATTCGGGATCAGACGTATATAATTCTTTTAATGAAAATATAGCGGGCTAATTGATTTTAATTTTAGAAAAATTGCCGAGTTTACATTTTTACCCATTTTAAGTTGATTTGAGAAAAGATTATAAGGGGTTCTAAGTTGGAATTTATTTTTGGAAAGCCTAAAATGCCCTAGTTTGGAAAGGATCTGTTTTATTTTTATTGAAAAAAGTTGATTTTCTAAGTATCAAAAAGTAACTTTTCTATTTTTATTCCATTTTATTATTTATTTATTTACCTTTTATTGTTAGTTAGCTTTTTTTTTTTTATGGTTTTTCTTTTGTTGAAATATGAAAATAAAAAAAAAAAACCAAAATAAAATACTTCCTATTTTTTTTTTCTTTCTTCTTTTTTCTTTTCTTTTCTTTTCTTTTTTTTTTTATTTTTTATTACATTTGCATAGATAAAACAAACAAATAAATAAATAAAACAAAACAAGAAAAAAAAATAAATTAGGTGAAGGCAATAGGATACGTAGGTTGGACCTGGCTTACGGGTCAGGTTGGACCGTTAGAGTGGGTTATGGGTCAATCCTCTAGGTCAGGTCAGGTCTTGGCTTCCTCTTCATTAGCACCAGCAGGGTACGATTCAGCCCGATCTAGCATCTAAATCAAAGGGGGAAAGGGGTCTTTGTGTGTTTCTGATTGTGATGGGGAGGGGGGTTAGAGGAAATGCCATGGTTAATGGAGCTCGTTTTGGGTGGTTTTGAAAGTGGCGGTCGACGGTGGTGTTTATTCCTTCGACGTGGTGGCAGCTGGGTACGAATGGAGTGTTGGTTTAGGGATTTAAGGGTATAAGGAGAGTGGCCATGATGTTAGTTTAGGTCGAAGGACGCTGAAGGTAGTGGTTCAAAGAGAGAGAGAGGGGCGGCGGCTAGGGTTTAGTGGTAACTACCTTAATAGAGTCGTTAGGGGTTACATTAGAGGTCGAAAGTAGTTGGGTTGGGGAGCCTAAGCTGCGGGTAGTCTTCCTAGAGTGGTGGCTCAGCTCAGGTTGGAGTGAAGAGAGAGAATCGAAGAGAGAGAGATAGTGGCTTAGAGAGAGAAAGTGATCGGGAATGGATAGAAAGAGTGTGGGGATTGATTCTGTTCATTGTATGTGTGCGTCTATGTCCCATGATCATCAATTTATACACAAATCCAACCCAAAAACAAAGGAAAGTTGGAATCGGATTTAATGAGAAATGCCCGAAAACCTAGATTTTTTCCAATTTTTGAACGCAAATTTGAATGTGCTTTTGGTTAAATTTGGACTTGTTCTTATCACCAATTTGAAGCATGCCATGTCTAGTGCGAGATTGATGCAAGAAACTATGTGCCTGTATGTGGAATTTATGTAGAAATTGAAGCTAAAATGGAGGGAGTAGGTTGTTCTTGAGAAGGAAAGAGGAGGAAAATCGGGAGAAAATGGGGAAAATTGAGGGAAAGAAAGGGAAAGTGCTAACGTGGCGCCACGTCAGCCAACTCGACAAACCTCGACCTGCCATGTGTCAACACTTGACACGTTACGATTGACGTGGCCTGCTACGTGGCTGATACGTGGCACCACATCAGCAAAGACTGTCCAATCCGATGATGCCACATGTCAGGATATGTAGCGCAATTAGATCCTGATACGTGGCAATCTTTAATGTGATTAAAAACAAAATGTAAGAAAAAGGCCTCCCTGCTTTTACAAAGTTTCGAACCCAAGACCTCATATCTTAATGCTAATACTATACCCATATGCTTAATCGTCAAGTTATTAGCCTGTGCCTTATCTATATGTGCAATTAAACTGTACATATGAACTCGGTTGGCCTGGGTTAGATTTAAATCTAAACCTAGGTTCAATAGCCTAACTCCTAAACCTAGATTAAAATTAAAAATCTACTCTAACAAAATGTTATTTTCTAAAAAAAAAAAAATTTTTTTTTTTCAATTTCAAAATTTCTTAATATTTCATATTTTCTAAATTTCTTATTTTTTTGTGTTTTTTCCTATTCTCTTATTTCTTTTCTAGAATTCTTATTTTTTTTTCTAAATTTCTTCATTTTTTTAGGGCTTTCTTTAATTTTCTTTTTTTTTTGAACTTTTCTTAATTTAAGACCCTATAACCTTATTTGAAATAAAATAAAATAAAAGGGGGGGAGGCGGGGGAGGGGGTGCAAAAATTAGTTGTCTACAAGAGGATAAACTTATTGTAGAAGCCAAGAAGGCGATTGAGATGGTTGGAATGATTGGAGATGAGCCCTAGTCGTTAGTTTTCAAATATGATGGAAAGACTAAGAAAGTTAAGGAATTAGGAAAGCCTAAAAAGATTGCTTTCAATGTCTCGATAGCTTTAGAAAATTACAATGCAACACCTATGGATTACTAGGTGGTGAATCAAACAACCAGAGCCTCATCACCCATGGTTGGTGGACTTATACGCTCGGGACGAGTTTATGATCAAAATGAAGAGGCCAATATGAAGTCCACTATAGAAGAGGCTTCTCAAAAAAATCTTTGAAGATGCGGATGATAAAGATCAGAATATTGCTAAGAAGATAATGAAAGCTAGTGAATATAAGATAATGGATTAGTTAGCCAAAGTACCAGCCCAAATTTCTCTAATGGGCTTGCTGTTATCATCAGATACTCATCGAGAAACATTAATCCAGATTCTTAAGGAGGTCAAAGTACCTGAAGGGATTTCTATAGAAAAACTGGGGCTGGTGGTGAACTTAATATTTGTAATGGATTAGATTTCGTTTTCATCAGATGAGCTAAGTAAAGAAGGAGACCGGTGTACAAAGCCCCTATTCATAGTGGTTAAGTGTACGGGGAAAGTAGTGGCTTGAATTCTGATAGATAACGAGTCATCATTGAACGTATATCCATTGACAACACTAAATTTACTTGGTTTAGATATGACTGAGATAAAGCCTAACTCGATTTCAGTAAGAGCTTTTAATAGATCAAAATGGGAGATAATTAGAGAAATTGGGTTGCAAGTCGAAATCGGTCCGCAGGTGTTTGCTATCCCCTTCTAAGTTCTTAACATCCTGCGAACTTTCAATCTTCTATTAGGAAGACCATGGATTCATTCAGTAGGGGCAATTATGTCCAACCTACATCAGAAAGTAAAGTTCATAGTCAATGGACAGTTGGTTACTATTCTCGGGGAATAAGACTATGAGATTTACAAAGAAACGACTATTCCTTATGTCGAGGATAAAGAATTGGAAGAGCTAGGGTTATAGATTTTTAATGAAGTCAGTATAATCAAAGAAGAAAGACAGGGGGGCAAGGAGTCATTTGAAATAGCCTAAGTAGTAGATTGGAACATTTGGGCTTGGGTATGAACCTATTGAAGAGGAGATTCAAGAAATGAAGGCTAAAACTAGGAGCAAGAGAGGGGATCAGTTGTACCATGCTTATATGGACTTTCTAGACATCCATTAGACATTCTTAGCACCAGCTGGTGTTCAAGAACCTGAAGTAGCTAGTCTATCTAAGGCCCTGACTCAACAATGCAGCATTGGTCCGAATGAGATAGATGATGTCAATGTACCAGTTTCCTTATGCAACTAGTTTTCCATTCCCATTTATAGGTCTCTTTAGAAACGGAAAATTAGATTAATTAGGATCATTCGATTTTGATAGTTAGTCCAATTAGTTAGGCCTTTTCTTTAAGACAATTTGAATTCATTCATTCAGTAAAATTCTTTCCTTTCTTTCTATCAATTCTTCTTTATTATTTATTCATTCTCCTTTTCTTTTTTCCTTTATTCTTTAGATCTTGTAAAAACGATAAATGTAATGGATATCTCGCGCATATAGACGATGAAAGTACCAATATCACCTTTGGCCCTGCTCAATTAGACGTTGGAGATGATATTGAAACTTCAAACGAAATTCAGGAGAGTTGGCATCGACATGAACAGGGTAGAGTGATTATTGACGAACCAATGGTTGTGATTAATTTGGGGATAGAGGAAAATCCATGAAACTTGAAAATCGGTGGTAATTTGATGGATAATCAAAAATAGGAGTCATCACAATTACTATCGGAATACTTGGAAATATTTGCTTGGTCTTATGAAGATATACCCGGTTTAAACTCATCTATTGTAGTTCCTATGTTGCTAACTAGGGAGGAAATTAAACCAAAAAGATAAAAGCTTAGACGATTTAGGCCAAATCTACTCTTCAAAATAAAAAAAGAAGTGAAGAAGTTGTTAAAAGTTAAATTCATAGAAGTATCAAATTACCTTGAATGGGTGGCTAATGTGGTGCTAATGTTGAAGAAAAATGGGAAGGTTAGGGTCTGTATAGATTTTCGTGATTTAAACCAAGCGACACCAAAGGATAATTTTCGTTTGCCTTATATTGGCATATTGGTAGATAATACAGTTGGGAATCATCTTTTTTTCGTTTATGGATGGTTTCTCGAGGTATAATCAAATTAAAATAGCAGAAGAAGATAAAATCAAAACAACTTTTGTTACCACTTAGGGGACGCTTTGTTATCGCGTAATGCCTTTCGGGTTGAAGAACGTTGGGGCAACTTATCAATGTGCTATGGTTGCCTTATCCTATAACATGATGCACCAAGAAATCAAAGTTTATGTAGATGATATGATCGCCAAATCCAAAGAGGATGAAGATCATGTGGATATTTTACGAAAGTTATTTTAGCTATTGAAGGAATTTCAACTAAAGCTGAATCCATAAAAGTATACCTTTGGAGTAACTTCAAGCAAATTATTGGGTTTTGTAGTCAGTAGAAAAGGAATTGAAGAAAACCTAGATAAAGTTAAGGCAATCATGAACATGCATGCACCGAAGGCTGTAAAAGAAGTTCGGGGACTGTTGGGAAGGTTGAATTACATCGCTTGGTTTGTATCATATCTAACTAATAGATGTAAGCCGTTATTTAAACTTTTCAAAAAGAATGCAGCAATAGAATGGGATGAACAGTATGAGCAAGTCTATGCTGAAATCAAAGAATATCTTATGAATCCACCTGTATTGGTTACTCCTACATTGGGACGGCCCTCGATCCTTGACAATTCTTCTTGAATCGATGGGATATATGTTAGGGTAGAAAGATGAAACGGAAAGAAAAGAGCATCCTATATATTATTTAAACAAGAAGTTCATAGAAGGTGAGCAAAAATACTCAGAAGTGGAAAGAACGCATTGTACTTTAGTGTGGGTGATGCATAGGTTCAAGCAATACACTCTCTATTATTCAATAGAGTTGTTGACGAAACATGACCTGTTGAGGTATTTAATAAAAAAACTGGTGTTGATTGGGAGAATATCGAAGTGGTTGTTGCTACTCTCTAAATTTGATATCAAATACGTAAGTCAGAGTTCAGTTAAGGGGTAGGTGATGGTTGACCAATTGGCAAAATACCCGTTAGAAGATGAGGATGATGGTTCAGAAGTGTAATTTCTTGATGAAAATGTAATGATGGTAAATGAATTGAGTGGTGAGAAGTTGGGATGGAAAATGTATTTTGATGGAGTAGCAAATGTGCTTGGATGTGGGATAAGAGTAGTATTAGTATCTCTTAAGGGTAATTATTTCCCTGTAGCAGCAAGATTAATATTCCCGTATACCAACAACATAGCAAAATATGAAGCCTACATTTTGGGGCTCAAAATGGCGCTAGATATGGGAATACAAGAATTGGAAGTGTACGGAGATTTTTCCCTTATAATTCTCTAGATCTTAAGGAAATATAAGATGAAGGATGAGAAATTGATACCTTATCATGAGCACTTAGGAAAGCTAGTTGAAAAATTCTAGAAGATTTCATTCACTTACATTCTAAGGACCCATAATCGATTTGTTGATGCATTGGCCACATTAACGTCAATGGTGAAAGTCACGGATAGGATAGAAATTTAACCCTTGAAGATTGAAGTGGAAGAAAAACCGGTTTTTTGCCTTACAGTTGAAGAGGAAGAATAAAAAAAGCCTTGGTATCATGATATCAAGAAGTTACTTCAAATAGAGTAATTTCCTAAAGATGCTGATAGAAAAGACAAGAAGACTTTAAGAAGATTGGCTACTTATTTCTTATTAAGTGGAGCCATATTGTACAAGAGATCACCAAATGCAACATTGCTAAGGTGTATGGATGAAGAAGAAGCAGAGAAATTGATGAAAAAAGTGCATGAAGGAGTTTGTGGTCCTTACATGAATGGGTATATGTTAGCCAAAAAGATCATGAGAATGGGGTATTTTTAGATGACGATGGAATCAGATTATATCAAGTACGTAAGGCATTGTTACCTATGCCAGGTGTATGCTAACAAAATCAATGCTCCTCCCTAAGAATTGCTTGTATTATCAACTCCTTAGCATTTCTCGATGTAGGGAATTGATATGATTGGTCCAATTTTGCCAACAGATTCAAATGGGCATAGATTCATTTTAGTCACGATCAACTATTTTACTAAGTGGGTAAAAGCAACGGGACAAATTTGAATATTATTACAAGATATGGTGCACTTGAGTCTATTATTACAGATAATGGGACAAATTTGAATAACAAGTTGATGGATGAAGTGTGTAGCTATTTTAAGATCAATCATAGAAATTTAACTCCATATTGACCTCAGATGAATGGGGTAGTTGAAGTTGCTAATAAAAATATCAAAAGAATCATTGAGAGGATGGCGATCACTTATAGAGACTGGCATGAGATGCTTCCCTTCGCTCTCATGGCTTACAAAACCTTAGTCAGGACCTCTACTAGTATGACACTGTAATCATTGGTGTATGGAATTGAAGCAATACTACTGGTGGAAGTAGAAATACCTTCATTTCGAGTGTTGGTAGGAACTTAGCTCGATGAAGCAAAATGAGGGAAAAAGTGAATGGAGCATTTGAATCTTTTAGATGAAAGGAGACTTGCAGCGATATGTCACAATCAGTGCTACCAACAGCGAATGATCTAAGCTTTTAACAAGAAAGTACACCCAAAGTACCTTAAAGAAGGAGATTTGGTGTTGAAGAAGATACTATTGAACACAAAAGACCCTAGGGGCAAGTTTGCTTTGAATTACGAAGGCCCTTATGTGGTGAAAAGGGTATTATCAAGAGGTGCATTAGTGTTGACAGAGATGGATGGCCCGGAATTAAGGGGACTAGTGAATTCAGATGAAGTCAAGTTGTATTATCCATGAAAATTGAGATTCAATAAAGATTTCAATTTTTCTTAAATAGGTTGTAGTTAATCTTTCATCTTTTACAAGTCAAGTTAATATCCGTAAATGTTTTTGAATTCGGATGGTCATTGACCAACAAACACTCTACCAATAAACCTTGTTTCTTTGCCTCATATACTTAAACACCAAACACTTACCAATGAGTCTGAATCACCGGATAAATTGAAATCGAATGTTCTTGATCATTTAATTTTGTTTGAAATTAGGTATCAAACAAAGCAAATTCAAGGCATAAGCATGGTTTAGTTACAAGATTCAAAGGAAAGAAGAAAAAGAAAATGGTAGAAAAAAGAAGAAAAGAAAGAAAAAAAGAGAAAAGAGAAAGAAGAAACATGTACAGGCCCTTGGAGAAATTCTGCTAATTGAATGAGTGAATATTGGGAGTTGGTGTAAGCAAGCCAATTGTTTGCTATCTAAGAAATTCTTTAATCCTAGGAAAAATAATCTTAAAAGTCTTTGAAAAAAATCTTTAGGGAAATTAAGCTAGTTTTTGAAAATCAATCTCGAAGAGATCTATCCTCTTTAGATTGACCCAATATGAATCTCAAAGAGATCTATCTTCTTTAGATTAACCAAAATCAATCTTGATGAGATCTATCATCTTCGGATTAACCAAAACCAAACTTGAAGAGATCTATCCTCTTTAAGCCACAAGTTAAAATCAATCTCGAAGAGATCTATCCTCTTTAGATTGACCTAAAACTAATCTTGAAGAGATCTATCCTCTTTGAGTTACTAAAGTGAAATCCTATCCAGAAGAGATCTATCCTCTTTGGGTCACAATTCAAAATTAATCTTGAAGAGATCTATCATCTTTAGATTGACCTAAAACTAATCTCGAAGAGATTTATCCTCTTCAGGTTACCAAAGTGAAATCCAATCTTGAAGAGATCTATCCTCTTCGGATTAACCAAAACGAGTCTTGAAGAGATCTATCCACTTCAAATTAGTCATTAAAGCTAAAACCAATCTAAAAGAGATCTATTCTCTTTGGGTCACCTACCAACCAAAACAAAGTAAGAGTCTCGAAGAGATCTATCCTCTTCAGGTTACCGAAGTGAAATAAGTTTTTGAAGAGATCTATCCTCTTCAAATTAACCAAAATGAGTCTCAAAGAAATCTATTATCATTAGATTAACCAAGTCAAATCTTGAAGAGATCATTCCTCTTCGGATCAACCGAAACGAAGCTCAAAGAGATCTATCGTCTTCGAGTCAACTAATTTAATCTTGAAGAGATCTATTCTCTTTAAATCAACTAAACCAAATCAATCTTTAGATTAGCCCAAAACAAATCTTCAAGAGATCTATCCTTTTTTCAGATTATCCACTAAAACAAAAAGAAATCTATCTTCTTCAAATTATCTAAGTTAGGTCTGGCAAAAATGGGTATTTCTTTTGTCTTTATAGCAAAATTCTAATCGAACTTCACTATAAAGAGGGGTAGTTGTAGATACCTCATTTTTGCTAATTTTTATTTAATTGAGCTAAGTTAGTAAATAAATAAAAGAAATAGAAAAAAAATAGTAATAATTAAAATAAAAACGAAAATTCAAAGAAAAAATGAAAAAAATAAAAGGGAAATCAAGGCATGTCGTAGCAAGTTGAGTTATGAGTTAAGTCGTATCGAGTTGAAGTTGGGTTGTAGGATTAGATGACGATATGAGATGAATTAATTAATTTAAAGGCTTAAAATCAAGATTTATTAAGTTATTGGGCTATATTTAATTGGATTGGGTCAGGCCTGGAAAGAAAAAGTCTAACCTAATTAAGGTTTCTAGAAGTTAGGGTAAATCTTGGAAGAATCATAATCGTTTCTTTCATATCTTCAACAGGAAAGATTCAATTTTAAGCTTATAAATAGCACGTTGGCTAGGGATTTAGGGTTTTTCTTTTAATCTTAATCACACACCTTCAAAAACACAAACAACCACATATGCCACCATACCCTCCTTACGTACTACCACTTACCATTGCACAACACCTCGCGTTACCCTAGCACCGCTGCATAACACCATGCACCCCACGCACTGTCTAAACTCGCCTACAGTACTGTCTACTAACGCCCACAGTCGCCATTCGCTCATACCCTTAGCATTGCTCGTGTTGCTCGAGTCACTACCTACTTTTCGCCTGTGCACTCGTCCTTACTGTCGTTTAATCTCGTCCATCCGTTCACCTTTGCTGTCGCCCGAGCTTGCCTAAGCCTTGCCTATATGCTCCTCCTTACTGTCACCTAGTCTCGCCCATGCGCTCACCCTTACTATCGCTCAAGCTTGCCCAGTCATGCCCATCTATTCGCCCTATCGCTCACCTAATCTTGCTTGTATGCACCTAGATCACCGCCTACCACTGCTCAATGCACACCCAGTTGTCACGCATCAATGGCCGACTCCAACGCGATCTAACCCAAGTAAATTTTTTTATTTTATTTTATTCATTTCATTAAGTTTTATTAATTAGTTATATTTTTTATTATTAATTCATTTTTTGTGTTTAAGGGCAAGTTTTTAATTATTATGTATTTCATTGCCAATTTTTTTAAATTTAGTTAAATTAGTTTTTTTTTAAATCATTTTTAAAAAAATATATATTTTGATACATAGTGTATTATCAAAAAAATAAAAAAATCTAAATTAAATTTTTTTAAGGTTTTTGTTTAATTCAGGAAACTTAGATTTTTTAGTTTTTTTTTTTAAATAAATTGATAAAAATGTAAACCTAGCTCTGTTTTTAAAATAAAAATAACCTACCTATTAAATATTTTATAAAAAAGAACTACAGCAGATTTGATCTTGATTAGGGGGTACATAGGTGCCTTTTGGGCAATCGTTAAAAAAAAAAAAATTTCCCCTTCTTTAGAAATTCGTAATAAAAAATTAGTTACTTTTACAAATTTAGGTGTATTTTTAATATTTTTAGGAAAATTACAAAAGCACATCAATTTCTTTTAATTTCTACATGGTGACTTAGTCTTAATACGTTTACCTCGAATCTGGTTTTCTAATTCAATTTTCAAAAAATTAATTTTTTAAGAATATCTGTAAACCAGTGGTCAAATTAGGGTTTTCTCGCTTGAAAACCCTAATTTTATTTTTTAAAATAAAATTTTTTATTTTCCTTATTTTAATGTCAAGTAATTTATATTAAGTGGGTTGGGCTGAATGTAGCTTAAATTAAGGAAATCGAAATAGGGCTTAACATACCACATGTATGTCTTCCAACTTCAATGGTTCATTAGCTCCCATAAACATAGTTACCACTGCCCTCTTATGTTATAACTCATAGGTACGTGATTTTACCAATCTCCAAGCATCTAACTTAAAGCTAAAAACATTGCTGTTATCCAAGATAAAATGTACTACCATACCAAAATAGTCTATAACAACTTTTGACCCCTGTTTGATACTACACTTCTTGACATGCCTTGCAAATGAACTATGTCCTACAAAAAGAGAAAAGCAATAACTGAAGCATCATTAGTTTTTTCAGGACACAAAGTATGCCATTTTGTTAAACCTATCCATGATGACCATTATTGCATCTTTGCCTCGAGTAATTCTTAGTATTCTTAGAACAAAGTCCATGCTCAACTCAAACCAAGGCTTAATCAAGATAAGTGAAGGCATAGCCCTCCCTTACTCGGCTCAACATTTGGCCCTCTTATAAGTAAGGCAACTCTCAACAAACCAATGTACATCTTATCTCATCTTAGGCTAAAAGAATCTCCTACTCAATAACTTATATGTCTTCTTCTCTTCAAAATGTTTGGAGAGCCCTCCACCATGAGCTTTCCTCACTAACAACTCTCATATAAAACAGGTCAGCACATATAGCTTGTCGCTTTGAAATAGATAACCATCTTTCACATGATATTCATCTACTGTTTTCTCTTCTCTACAATATCTATATAAAGGACCAAAATGAGAATCATGTTGATATTATTCTTTAATGCTTGCAAACCCTAACTGTCCGGTCTATAACTTAATAAGAAGAACATGTCTTCTTAATAGAGCATCGATAAGTACATTACTCTTGCCTTACTTGTATTCGATGACAAAATTAAACCCTTCCAGAAATTCAATCCCTCGAGCGCTTAAAAAGCTTTGATTGGCCTCATAAATACCTTAAGGACTCATGATCCATGTTTATAATAAATTCCTTTAGTATAAGGTATTGTTACCACATGTGAAAAACTTAGATTAATGCCAAGAGCTCTTTATCATATACAAAATAGTTCAATTGTACTCCTCCGAGTATTTCACTACAATAGGTGATAAGTCGGCCTTCTTACTTCAGCATAGCTCTAATGTTGACTCTTGATGCATTGCATTTAAGCTCAAACACTTTCTTAAAGTTGGCAAAGCTAAGATTAGGGAAGAGGTGAATCTTTTTTTCACTTTAGCAAAGCTTCTCTCCTCTTTATCTCCCCACTTAAAATCTACGTTCTTTTTTATTAGCTTAGTCAAGGGTGCAACTATAGTATCGAATCCTTCAATAAAGCGTCAGTAAAAGGAAGCCAATTCATGGAAACTTCTTACCTTAGCACATGAAGCTGGGGTCGGCCACTCAATAATGACTCAAACTTTTTCTTCATCAACTCTTAATCCTCGTCCACTAATCATGTAGCTTAAGAAGATCACCTCTTCCTAACATAAATAGCACTTCTTTATATTTTCGAATAATTTCTTTATTTAAAGGACATAAAAAATAGCTTGGAGATTATTAGTATGACTTGTAAGGTTAGCATTGTAGACAAAGATGTCATCAAAGTAGACTATGAGACATCTTCTAATCAGGTCTCTCAAAACATGGTTCATCAATTGCATAAAAGTATTTGAGGCATTTGATAGCCTAAAAGGCATCACCTTCTACTCATATAAACCATGACAAGTCTTGAAGGTAATTTTCCATTCATCGCCTTACCTTATACGAATTTGGTGTTATCTTGACTTTAGGTTAATCTTGCTAAACACTTTAGCACCACTCAACTCGTCTAACATATTGTCTAACCTCAGAATAGGGTACCTATACTTAATCGTGATCTTATTCATAGCTTTAATATCTATACACATTCGCCAAGTACCATCCTTCTTCAACATTAGTATTACAAGCACAACATAAGGGCTAAGACTCTCTCTTACATGCCCTTTTTCCAATAGCTCATTGACTTGCCTTTAGAGTTCGACAGCTTGTTCGAGATTTAACCGATAAGCTAGCTTGTTTGGTAAGGTAGCACCAGGTATCAAGTTAATGTAGAGTTCAATGCCTTGAAAAGGGGGTAACCCTTTGAGTAACTATTTTGGAAATAGGTCTATATACTAATCTAGTAGCTCTTTGATCTTTAGAGGTAGCATAACTTACTCATTCAACTTTAACAATCATTTGATCAATAGAAAGGTTGGCAAGTTAGCTTAAATAGCTTCTTGGAGCTTAGTATGGCTTAAAATCAAGGCCTTCCTTAATTCTTGAGCTAGTTTAGCTTGCAACTTACTAACTTAGCTCAATATCATAAGGTTTAAGGTAATCTTCCTTCCATCTTTCTCAAACACATATGTATTTCTAAAACCATCATAGACGATCCTAAGATCAATTAACCATGGTCGGCTTAGTAACACATAGGATACATATATAGGCAGCACATCACAGAGAATTTCATCGGAATAATTTCTAATGGAGATGGGTAACAACACTTGTTGGGTGACATAGAGTGCTCCCTTCTCATTTAGCTAATGCAACTTATACGACTTCAAGTGTAAAATGGTTAGCGATTTGAGCTTCTTAACTAGATTGACAAGAACTATGTTAATACAACTCCCACTGTCTAAGATGAGTGTACATACTTGTTCATTCCTCTTGCTTGTGATATTGAACAAGTTCTCTCTTTGCTCCTCCTTGAAAGATGGCTTAATACTTATAGCATGTTAGATAACCAAAGCTAGCTTACCCAAGTCCTCAGCAAACACATCGTCCTTAATCAACTTGTGATTAACCTTAACTTCTTCCTCTAACTCTCTTTTCTCTTTAGATTTCTCATCTGGACTATCTACTTCAATCTTCGAGACATCTCTCTTGATGATCATAATTCTTTTGCTCGGATATTAGGAAACCATATGCCTAAATCCTTGGCACTTAAAGCACTTAATGTGGTTTCTCTTTCTCTTAGATCCTTGTCTCTTCTCATAAGTTCTCTTTGGTAACTCCTAGTCGGTAGGGCGACCCTTTAGCTCAACCACTACCTCATCTCCTCTATTAAAGTTAGTGCTTTGGGGAGCTCAACTACCGCTCTAAGCAAGTTAGTGAGATTAGTTAGGTTAGCTCATTATAGAATGACTTAGGCTATTCCTCTTTTGTCTCTCTACTCGTTGGGCAATTTTGATGGCCTCGTTTAGTGTAGTAAAATGCTGTAATTCTACTTTGTCTTGAATATTATATCTCAATCTAGTAATGAATTTGGAAACTGTTTGGGCTAAAGGTTCATCTACTTCACATTGGATCATAAGCATTTAGAATTCTCAATCATACTCACCAATAGTTCAACTTCCTTATCTCGGCTCTTAGAGTTGAACAAAAGTATCCTACAAATAAGTATTCGATACAAATCTATTTTTTACCAATCTTTTCATGTCAAGCAAGTGTTAACCTCATTATGTCTCTCCTTCTCATGGCTTGGAAGTTTCTCCACCATGTTACAACATATCTTAAGAACTCTATAGCAGCAAGTCTCATTTTCTTACAGTCCTCATACTGGTAATAGTAAAAAAACTCAGTTGATTTTCTCTTCCTAATCAAGATAGTCATCAGCGTTTCCACAACCATTGAAGCATGGGATTTAAAGCTTCACAAGGTTAGTAGCTCAATTTAGTCAAGCTTATTCTTCTACTTCAACATACTCTTCTTCTTCATCCTCTTCATCTACTTCACCCAAGTCAATCCTCATCCATACACATTCTCCCACTCTTCTACCTTGATTTTATCAAGCTGGGATTTGTCTACTTACAAGCTGTCTAACTTGGGGAGTGTTTTGAATGGCATTAGTAGGCCAAAAGGCTAATGCATGAATAGCTCACGTTAAGTCAGCAATCAAGTTAGCCATTTCATCAAACTACTCATTAGTGCTTCTAGGAGTATTTTAGGGTTATCAGCCATTGTGGAAAAAATAATACTGTTATAATCTCCAATACTAGCATTTATACTCAAATTGGTCATCCTTTACTCAACATTAATGTATTTTAGAGAACAACATAAGTACGATTTTTAAACACTTAACTTACTACTTTACAGTAAATAGAAAACGACTACTTGTTCTATTTTCATGGCTCAAAATAGAGTATCATAAGGTACATGCAACAACACTACAACCACTACACACTACTACAATCAATACCACTCATAATGGAATAACAGAAAGCTTAAGTACAACTTACCCAACAAACCTCTACTCTGATACTAAAATGATAAGCTAAATGAAGATTCGATAAGGGTGACTATATCGAGGGTAGGTTTAAGTATGTAGAAAGATTAAAAAATGAGGATGGAAAAGTATAAGAAACAAGAAATGAATAAGCAAACCATAATTAGCTACAAGGATGTTACGTACTAGGAAACTACTGAAGACTCACAAAGTGAATATGATATGATGCACGAGCTAACTTTATGAATGTACTTACCACCTAGCTTTGTTTCAGGGTTAGGATAAGAGTGAAGCAAGAAAAAAGAATACTCGGAAAAGAGATAATGAAGTATATTTAATATCAGATATATTGTTGCAGCTACATTTACAAGTGTATTTATACCCAAAATTTTAGGATAACCTACCTAAAATAGAAAAGACAAAAAGAGTATTTTCTAAAAGAAATAATGTACAAGGAATAATAAAGGGTATAAATGAAAAATCAAAGAGATTACTGATTGGTATAGCAAATTCCTTCACGTGGGGGATGGACACGTGGCGATTAGTTATTAGGGTGGTTCTAGCTGAAATAGACAAAATTGTATGGTTAAGCTAGAAGTTGCCGAGTAGACTTGGGGGTTCTCTTAAGGAGATGTTGGCTCTGATGCATTCTGGCATTCTCGGCACAAATATTGCTGAGCTAGTAGTTGAGATAGGTAGAATAGAACACACAATAGGGTTGGTCAAGTAGCCAAGGGAATATGAAATAGGTAGGCATATGATTAACAGAACTGAAGTTGCTCAACAGTGAGGATCAACTTAGCCTCAGCTGGAGTTGCCTAGAATAATAGAATCCACTTTGTTAGTCGTTCAAGACCTTGAGCTTAAGCTTAGGTCAAGGGTCCAGTTGTTTGATTCCCATCAGGAGAGGTAAAGAAGTACACACTATTGAAAGTGAAAAGATGATGGATCCTAAGATGAATCCTCTAGGTTGAGCATTTGAAGAGTATGAGCTTAAGGAGAATGATACCCCAACTGATGAGTACATGATTGAAATTAGAACCTGAGACTAGTAGGTGATGTGGTAACAAAGAAACTGGTTGAGGAGGATTTCATGAAAGGAAATTCAATTTGGAATGTTTGTGAAGTTGTAAATGAGATTAGAGAAATGAAGGGGAATGAAAAATAAGATTTCAAGGAAAATAAGGAGAAGGATCAATGTGAAATGAAAGATGAGCAATTTTAGATAAGTGGTAATGATAAGTTAGTGTTGGCAAATAATTGGAGTGTTAATGAAGATGAAGTGGATGTTATGCTTGACTCTAAGATTAATGAACATGAGAGCATTGAAGAGAAGGAAGTTGAGAACACGACAAAGAAGGGTTCTTTGGATATGATTAAGACTGATTCAGTTGATAAGTCAATTGAGACATTTGGAGAGTCGACAAAAGAGATAGATCACGAGCATATTCATAAAGTGATCTGACCTATCCAAAAGGTTGTAGACTTAAAAGTAGATTACATACTCCTTAAGATGGATGACCCAGGAAAGGTTACTGTACCATGCACCATCTCAAGCCAGTTCATTTCAGATGCTTTATGTGATCTTGGTACTATAGTAAACCTCATGTCCTTTGAGATGATAGAGAAATTGAAGCTAGGGAGTATGTTTAGAGCTACATATATGAACCTTAGGATGGCTAATTGATCTTTTAGGACACCCTTAGGGATATTTGAGGACGTGACGGTATAGATCAGTTGATATAAGTTTCCTATTGACTTTGTGGTGGTAGATATGGGAGATGATTAGCATATGTCATAGATCCTTAGGCATCCATTCCTATCTACAGTGGGTGCCCTCATTGATGTACAAGGATAGAAGATTGTATTGAGAGTAGGAAATGAAGAGATCATGCTATATGCTAGGAAGTGTATGGAGCAAGATAAATCTTATGTTTCTAGTGATATCTCTTTTGACTAGTTGATGAGATCAGTTGATGGGGACTCTGTGAGCACTAGAAGAATGAGTTAGGTGTTGATGGAGGATGACTCTGGTGTTGTAAGGAGAAAGCCTTGTAGGTTTAAGCAACCGTGATAGAAAAATAGCAAAAGTTGGGCTAAGGACTATAAACCAAGCATTCAGTAGGATGCAACCTACTATTGAGTCTCTTTATTTTTGTTGATGCTGGCTTTCCTTTCAATTCTCTATGCTTGTGTTCATTCTAGTTTCCTTTCTTCATTCATATTAGTTGTTTTGTCATGTTTATGTTTGGTCGTCCTTTACGTACTTCTTTCTAGATTAGGCTACAGTGATCTCCTTGTTTCTTGTGGTGCAAGGTTGCTTGGTTGGAGATTTAGAGCATACATTAGTTGGCTATGCTACTAGCTTAGAGTTTAAAGTACTTATGGTGTAGTCTTGGATAATGAGCACTCATAAGCATGGAGTAGGGATGGAGACTTGCATGGATGTGCATATACAGTAGCTTATACCCCATGGTATCTTGTTCTTTCCTTCCCTTTATTTTTATTCATATATTTTGTGCTAAACATTGAGGACATTGTTTGTCCTAAGAGTTAGGGGTAGATTTTCTGCTAAGCCATAGTTAGGGATTATACTAGCTAATGCATAATGAAGTAGTTGGTGAATTCTATGTTGACTTGAGTGTGTTGAGTTGATTATCTACATGTTTCTATGTACTGGTCACATATTGGCTATATATGATTTGCTTGCATCTTGATCCTTGTGCATATTATGTGAAAATGACAATTGATCCATGCTATTGTTAACATTTGCTTCATAGGAATAAAAAATTTTGGAACTTTAGTTGTATTTCTTAGAAAAAGAGAAATTTTTAACTTAATATTTTCGATTTTATGGCTTTTTCAACTTGATCTTGAGTTAGATACTCCTCACTTCTCTAGAGTTAAGTCACGAAATCGTTACTTTGTTTAGTTACACCTTATTTAGATTAAGATTTGACAACTTAAGATTAAAATAGTATCCTTGGTTAAGGACTAGGTCCTTGCATTTTTAAGTTGACAAGTATGTACACATATTCTTTGAAGTTTCAATAGCTCGATATGTTCATGTAAATCAAGCAAAATTTGAGCTTGCCTTGAATATTTCTTCTTGAATATAAAAAGAACTAAAGTTAAGGATAAAATAAATCCCAACCAAATCATTAATAAAAAATAAAGTAATGTAAAAAGAGAGTACAGGTGAACATTTGGGGTACCCAATAAGCGTTTGGTGCATCTCGAATGAATAATTCCTAGAAGGGCTCATGAGCTGTGAGTCTAAGCAAGTAATTTATGGTGCATGTGAAAATGTATTGATTTTAGGACGATATTTCATGTATGAGTCCTAAGAGTTAGAAGATGATGTCCCATGAGTTTAGAATATAGAAATATCATAAAATAATGGTATCATAGCTAAAAATAGATAATTTTACTAAGTTATACTATAGTGCAATTTACATATCGTAAATGCATAAATTAGGTAACAAAAATTAACTAAACTTTGGAGATAAATTATTTGGACACCAAAATTATAAAGTAACATAAAATATTAAATAAAAATAGTACGCTTACCCTAGGTGTAATTATTATATATAATTATATACTCGAAAATGTGTATAATTACTTAAAATTTTATAAGAAAAATAAAAATTTATAAAAAATTTTAAAGCATTAGAATTACAATGTATTAGGCATGGAATCATCAAGGACAGCTGTGGATCAAAGAATCTCTCTTAATGACACTTAACAAACTTGGGAACAAAGGTATTTAAGCTCAAAGTAGGTAAGAGAAATTCTTTTTACACTCTACAAACATTGGAATCATCACCAATTCTCTCTAGAATTTAAATAAATCCTTAAGGAAGTTGAGAAAAATATAGAATAGGGAAGAATAGTAAGGAACAATTTTGGAAAAAGATAAGAACCTGCACTATGCAAACTAAGCTATTTCAAGAAACATGGGTTCCTAGAGTGATCGGGCAAGCAACTACTACCACCTAATAGTGGTGGCAATGCCCAACTAGGCATAGAGAGGGTGGTAGTTAGTGCCCGAATGGTGGCTTTCTAATAAGCTCCAACTTTTAGTCAATTTTCTTGTATTTCCTAAAAATATTAAACTAGGTCCAAAAATTCTAAACAAAATTATTTTGAAATAATTTTGCGCCTACTATTTGGAAAAAACGTCATATTGCAAAAATTTTGAATGGATACATGACTTTAATAAATTGCTTGAAATCGAACAATTTTTTAAGCTATTTTAAATAACTCCATTATGGTTGTTTTGAAACTAAATTTTTTCTACAATTTCCATACATTGCATGTATGAATTCTATGAAAAGATTTTAGCCAAAAATATTTTGCATAATTTTTAGTAATTTTTAAGCCTCTAAATTTGGTGAAAAATGTTATTTTTGGGAGATTTTGTATAATAAGCTTTGAGGGAATCAATTTGTATTAGTTCTAGAGTTCATATGAGTTATGTCATGCTGTAGGATATGATCTAGAGTTAAAGGAATTGAAGTAAAGTTGAACTACATACCTACCACTAGTTGAGGGCTTAATGCACTAAAGTAGGAAATGAAGGTTTGGAAGTATGATGAACATGTGTGTAACCAAAAACATGATGTTGGAATGAGTCACTCAGAATAAACTTATAATTGGATCTATTCAGAGGGTTTTTCAGATGACTGATCTAGTACAAGAGTCACTTAAAATCATGATACAAATGCTTAATTAGAAGGTTAGCGGGTGTAAGAATTTTGAATATATTAATGTCAAAGTCTTGGTTAAGACAACGTTTGGTAAAAGAGGTATGGTTGTGATGACTTTAGAGATATGTGCAAAAGGTTAGTGGATGAAAGGACTTTAACTCTAAATATGTTGGAGCTTTGTTTAAAGGAGTTGTTTGGTAAAAGAAGGGTGATTGTATTGAGTTTAGAGACTTGACTGAAAGGTTGGCTAATTTGGAAGCCTTGGATGAAATCACCTCAAAGACATCTTTAGAAGGTTGGTAGGTGAAGACGAGAATTTGATTCTTTAATTCAGAGGCTAGATTAGAAGGTTGGCTAGTAATAAATACTTAATTATACCCCATCATAGACTTATTAGGAGTATATGGCAAAGGAAATTGAAATGGCTTCGGAGCTCTATTCAAAGATTGAATAACGTAGAAGAATTAGTGGAAATGACTTCAAAGGCTTGTTTTGAGAGTTGATTAGAGTAAGGAGTATAGTTAGGATAATTTTAGAGACTGGATTAGGAGGTTTTGAGATTAAAACTTATCATTAGGAGAGTTTTCAGAACTTGGTTTAGAGACTTCAATAGTAATTTGGAATTCAACATAAAGCTTACACAACTTGCTAAAGATAAGTCATAACCACAATTAAACTATTTAAATTAATTCATTTACCTTATATTTAGTAAAACTAAGGTCATTGTATTGAATATTTAGGGGAAAACTAAAATGGATGAAACCTATATACAAGATTATCAAGCATCACTTATCCAAGCAACTAAGATTAGTACTTCATCGCAATTTGTGGTATTATTTAAGAATACTTGAGGGCCTTAGTATGTATCTTGCTTGTGATTGTAAGTTTGTAGCCTGTGAGCATACGACGTGTGCATGAATATTGTATTGCTGTTATGAAGTTTTAGACTATATGTGTTGGTTACTTTATGATGTTTCTTGCTTTAAACTATCTAAAATTGATTAATCACTCCAAAAGCAATCTAACTCAAATGTAACTTAACTTTTAATCAGATATGCATCATAACCTAATAGGGGAACTACTAGGATTCTCTAGCCAAACATAGACCCTTCGATGAGGAAAGCTGAAATGGTCCTTACCCTACTTTTAGTCAAACTAAGTAATAGGAGAGGAGGTTACAGTAAAGTTGGGGACCATGGTTTGAAGTAAAGTCCTAGGTAGAGGGTGTTATCCATTACATAAGCCCTAGTTTAGTTCCAATCCATAAAGCACGTGGCATCAATCTCTTCAACCCAAATTAGAGTAAGCATGATTTCTTTGATCTTACAACGGACCAAATAACGTCGTATAATGATATATGCTTAAACATGCATTACATCTAAATAACCTTGCTTAGAACCTTAGTTACTCAATGCTAGATATATACTATTGTCTCCATCCCATTTACTAAGCAAGTCGTCACTCATTACCCTATAACTACTTTGTAGGTTTTGTAGTAGATACACTAGTGCTACTCCAAGTTCTAAAAGAGTAGAGAACAGGGTCAGGGAATAAGATTTAAGACAAATTGGCTAGATTCTTATTTTGTTTATTGACTTTACTAACCTTTAGGAAAACTAATAAGGTTTCTTCAAGTGACTCTCTACTTTTTAACTACCGTTACCTATCCTATGTTCTATAAACCTATATACTTTTATTAATCCTTACTATGTCGTTTTTCTAAAGTTATTTATAAAACTTTATTTCTTCTCAAGCTTTTATACCATAAAATCTCTTACAAAAGCTATTTTAGAAAGTTACACCATAGGTTGATACTAAATAAGAATTGAATTGGATGACTCAAAGCTGTTGAGTGGTAAACGCTAGGTGTAAGTTATACCTACATTAGTGGCTAAAGTAGCTAGCTTTTAGCTTAGGTTGGTTTATACAGTGAGGCAATTACGACTCCCCAATTTGGGGCATAACATGAGCCTTTAGTTTCCAACTTGTGATAAAGGTGAGGAATAAAGAGTTCCCTAAGGCAAATGAATCAAATAAGGGATGCATGTGTGCTTAAAGCCAAAAAGAAAATAATAAAATGAAAAATAGGAAAAACTGGGAAGAGCAAAGTAAAGGAAGAGCTTAGAGTTTTGTATCTTTTACTTAGTGGTATCATGCTTGTGATATAGATTAGGAGTACATACATGCATATCTAGTGTATAAAATGTGAGGATTTCTTCCATAATTGATGGATGTTATACTTGATCTTTAGTAAGAGAATCTTTATTTAAGCATGGTGACTAAAATCTTTTGAGCAATTGCTTAGTGGTTTAAGTCTATGGTTAGTGATTTGTGTGCATGTTGATTGATTGAGTAGTAAAAGGGCAAGAGAAAGTTGCTTGAGCTTGAAATGAAGCTAAGAAAACACATCCATTTCCATTAAGCTTTATGGTTTTAGTACCATTATAAAACACATCTAGTTCCCTCGTAAGTTCTTTGCCATGAGATTGATAGTTAGGTTTACTTAAGGACAAGTAATGTTTAAAGTTGGGGGTATTTGATGAATGTGTAAAATTACACATTTATCTTTTCCAAAATAGCACATTTCATGCATTTTTTAGAGTTTTACTATTATTTTTGAGTTAAATTTGCTAAAGTGCATGTATTTTAATCAATTTTGTTAGGATTTAGAAAAATGATCAAAATTTAGCCTCTAATGATTTGTATAAGATTGTAAGAATCTATCTAAACTATTGGCTCTTCTTCGATGCAAATTTTGCATGATCATGTTCAATTCTTAATTTTAAGGTCATATATGATGAGTGCTTCATTGGTTTAATATCATAGAATAATTGATGTGAAAAGGATATGATCAACAACTTATTCAGTATTTGGTAATAGCTAAAATTCTTCTAAGTTGGTTTCTTTCTTTTGTTGACCACTTGCCCCATGTTTTTCCATAATAATAGAAGACCATTTCCTAACATATGACAAACCAATATATGTCCTTTGCATTTTTGATAGAAGCTACAAATCATATGAATTTGATAACCTATTTGGAGGCTCATTCCTTCATGTGATGACATTGGCCAAACATCGTACTTGAGCACAAGATAAGAGAAAGCAACTATATGAATCCTTGAGCTAGAGCTATTAGCAAGAAGTCCTTATGAACAAAGTGCAAGATAACGTGCAGCTCACTTGATCCATCTGTAGCAGCTTAATGGGACTTATGTAGTTAGTAAGAATGAGCTTCAAGTTGTCAACTTAGTGGGAAGTCCCCAACATGTTGTCACTCTTTGCAATTCCATGATTGAACATGTGAAGAAGCCAATTCATAGTAGCACTCTCAAGAAAATTCAACAGTAGTTGACACCCTTATCCAAATAACAACTATAGCTTCATCTCAAACTCCAATTGATGACAAATTAAACTACAATTTCAGCGACTCCAGGCCAATGCAATTTCCTAACATGAACAGTAAGCAAGAGTGAAGCACATGGATAGTAGCTCCATTTACTTTATAGCATCAGAAGATAGTCCTAAATAAATAGATCAACCAAGCTACGACTTGATACTTTTGGTGGTTGGAGTTAAAGACTTACTAAAGAACCGCAAGGGAATCTTTACATTTCATTTAGGAAGTAACAGCCAATGCCAAGCAGAGCTTCTTAAAGATCAAGTTCCAAAGAAAGAATGAAGAAAAAACTAAGCCATCCATACTTTATTTAATAAAATATATGCACTTCAATTTTTTGTTATTGAGCTATGCTAAAGGAACTTCATTACCTTTTTTTTTTTTTATCGTAAGCAATGCAATCTAAGTTGAACTAAGTAGAACTTGCCTTAATGGTAAGATTTACGCTATAATTAATTAGAATTTTGCTACTCTAAGAGGTTGGCAAGTTCTAGAGAGTTTAGTCAAATCCCATTTAGTTAACATCTAATGTTGCATCAAGGCATCGCATTGATTCAAATGAGAATATATTTATAAATCCAATTTGATAATTTTTATCTCTTAAACCTAAGACCCTCATATTGTAGCTAGGACAATTGGTTTGGTATTCAATTTGTTGATTAGTTTTTACTCCATCTTAATTTAATTTATTGATAACTTAACTTAGGGAAAAACTTGATAAGTTTAGTACTTAGCACCTAACCCCCTACAGAATATGACCTTCACTTGCTAACTATACTACTTATACAACTTGACATACTTCTCGGCACTTACTCCCATTAAGCAAGTCAGTAGGTAGGAGAGAGTCCCTATTATGAACAAGTGGCCATTGAAAAGGGTCCATGAGTAGTGGGTATAGGACAAGCCTATAAATGAGTGCGCAATGCTCACTCCGAGAGGTCGGGGGGAGGTGATGAGCCTTTATCAAATTGCAAAAAAGACTGCAAAGTTAGGCCTATACACATAGGCTAAAATTATAAATATATATTATTTAATCAGGTAGGCGAGCAAGAGGCTAACAAAGAGTATGAGTGGTTCAAGTAGGAGTTGGTTGCATGAAGTAGGGAAACATTTTGACTAAATGAGGACAACGATGATTGGGGGATCAAGAAGCTTCAACTAAAGTAAGATTTTGCTACTCTTTGGTAGAAGTTAAGTTGGTATAAGAAGTGGGTGGATGACCTAAATGCTAAGGATGTTGCTTGTAAGGAGGAGCTTGCTACCGTAAAGAGTGAGGCGAACTCAGCTAAGCAAGAAGTTAGTGTTGCCCAAGATGAGGTAAGGGTTGCGAGAGAGGAGGTCGAGGCTGCTTGGAAGGGTGAGAATGCGGCTAGAGGGAAGATTAGCCACTTGTAGAAGGGGATTGATGATGTTTATGCTGGGTTTACAAGGAGAGAGGAGGAGCTGAGGGATAGGCATGACTTGATACTAACAGTACTGATGAAACTCTTTGATGAGTTGTCATTAAGTCTAATGTACAAGGCTATGTTCAATGTTAGTTAGGTTGGTGCTGGAATGGTAAACATGTATCATAAGATGTTCTATCCCGAGTTAGACTTCAGCTTCTTAGATTACTTGCTAGAGGGGTATCTTGATGAGGATGGGGGTGGTAGGGATGGTGGTAAAGGTAATATTGCTACCAATAGGTGTGACTTAAGGGAAGCCTAATTACACTTTCTACAAGGGTGTTGTACTTTTCCTTTCCTTGTCTTTTGGTAATGCAGTCGTAATTCCCTTCCTTTACTGAGTAGTTGTGGACCCGTAACTTTTGTATTGTTCAAATGTTAATGAATGAATGAATGAAAGCTTCTTTTATTTGTGTGCACTTGTTTTCCTTTCATTTTTCTTTATGTAATTCTTGCTTTAGCATGTATGAAATGCTCATGGTAAGGCGTAAGACATAGGTTCTCGTGAGTAAATGAGTCCTATGAGAAGGTATTTGGTTTAAGATTTGATGCTAAAGTATTTACAAGCGAATAGCTTTAGTGAGTAGGTGCTCCAAATAGGGCTTAAGGCTTAGGTTCTCGTGGATGAATAAGTCCTATAAGAAGGTGTTCACGGTAGGACTTGATGCTTAAGTATTGATAAGCAAATAGCTTTAACAAGTAGGTACTTGAGGATTAGGTTCTTACAGGCAGATAAGTCCTACGAAAAGATGCTCGAGGTAGGACTTAAGGCTTAAGTGTTCGTGGGTGAATAATTCCTATGAGTAGGTGCTTAATGTATGGCTCAAGGCTTAGGTTCTGTTAACCTATGTGTCGAACTCTAAATGAGATCAATACAACTTTGAAGTTACCGAGCAATAAGCATCTATCCAAGCAAACCTATTGAGCTATCCATCCTCAAGAGGCTTTAGAATGTCTGACTCCAACTTGACCAAGAACAGATAGGCCTAGTTTCCATAATCTTTCCTGACTTTGTCTAAGCTAAATCCTACAAATGCCAAGTTATCCAAAGACTCACGTCAATAGGACCAGTCACATTACGGTCTGCTAACCTCTACTTGACACATGTCTTCTTGCATGGCATTCTAGAAGTATTCTATACTTTTCTATATAGAACATTATTTTTCATTTTTACCTTTTTTAAGAATGTTTTATAAATCTTTTGTGTGATATCCATTTTGTCTTTTCCTCATTTATTGTAACCTTAGTTGAGGTCATATAAATACCTCACTTCTTTTATATGTTAACATCATTTACTCATTATTGAATTAAAGAATTTTCTTTACAGAGTAACCTTCATGTTCGCTCTTATCTAGCTCCTTCAGCAAAAGTTAGTGGCAAGCAACCCTAATACTACATTTGTATGTCATATTGAGTGTTACGATTAGGTTAAGTAGGATTTGTTGGTGTATCATATCTAGTTGATAGTTATTTAATCTGCTAAAGCCCCTTTTTATTTTCTTCTTTGTGTTTGTTATGGTGTGGCCTCCATATATACGACCTTAGAGACACTTTAACTTCATTGGTATTAGAGTATGATTTCGAGAGGGAGTGTGTAAAGTGTAGTAGAGTTTTGTTCACGTTTGCTGTTAGTAGCTGCTATGTTCTTCCATAACTATTGCAATGTATTTGTGCAAAGCATATTTGAAGTAGTGAGCTAAGTAGTAGTAGTTACGTAAGGTAAGTGTGATAGTTTTAGTTACTCTTTCTATTCTATTTCTTTGCTATGAAAATAGAGCAAGGTTCATTCTTATGTTACGTTGAGTTATGTTAGGTATTAAAGTGTCTTAAGTGTTCTAGTGTGCTTTTAGGTAGTTAATAGAAGGGTTTTGTTAAGTATTATGTTGTCAAAGTTATCGAGAAAGTATTACATTATGTCGGATTCTAGCGTTCACGGAGCTATTGGTGTCTAAGATAATGGTGCTCCTATTAGTCATAGCCATGATAGTAATACCCTAAGGTCAATTGATGATAAAGTTGATAGACTCACCAACCTTGTTGAGAGTCTTGTCATAGTGATATAAAACAATAGGAAACAATCGTAAGGAAAGCCTAATTATGATCGAATAAAGGACATTCATGAACAAAGATATGGCCATGTTGGATAAGATAATTGCCTAATTTGACTTCATTAAGCTGGAGGAGTAGCAAACCAACCTACTCGATGAAGACTTAAGTGAGCAAAAATCGAAGATGATGATGAGGAGGTAGATGAAGTGGAAAAAGAAGAAGAAGAAGGGGAGTATTATAAGGCTAAAGAACGAGGGCGTTGAGCCCCTCAAGGACTTAATAATGTCAAAGTCTAGATCTCGACCTTTACTGGTTGCGGAGATGTAGATGAATACTTGTATTGGGAAGAGAAGCTTAAGGAAGCATTTGACTGTTATGGGTATAATGAGGTAGTGAAGGTTTAACTTGCTGCACTTAAATTTTCTAGGTATGCCACCATGTAGTGGAAGAATCTAAATGTAGCCAAAGTGATAGATGAAAGAAGAGGTGTATAGACTTGGGAAGAGATGAAGAGGTTATTGAGGGGAAGATTCATACCTAAGACATATTTGCAAGATACATTCGCTAAGTTATAAGAGCTTCACTACGGTAGTCGAATTGTTAATGATTATGTAAGAGAGTTATAGATGTTAATGATACAAGTAGATATGGATGAGCCTGAAGCTCATACTATATCATGATTCATCTATGGACTACAATATGAGATCTGCAACACTATAGAAGTGCAAAGGTTTTACACCTTGGAGGAGGCCATTAAGATAGTATAGAGGGTTGAGAAGTAAAGGAGAAATAATTTGAGTAGGCTTGGGTCGAGTTTTTCATGAACTCTTACTCCATGCCAACCTGCCCATGCTGAGCTAAGAAGACATATCCGAGCAAAGAAGAAGGACTGACCAAACAATGATCAAATAAGGAAAAAATTTAGGACAGAAGATGAGTGAGGTGAAGTGTTTTAACTACTTAGGTTATAGATACATGGCTGCTATGTCCTCACCAACGTACTATGGTGCTCTGATGTAGTTAATAGTACTAATGAGAGTGAGCATGAGGAAGAAGAGAAAAATGTTGAGCAAATTGAAGTTAATGATGAGGAAGAAACCTATGTCTATATTGACCAAGGAGAAGTGATGAATTTAGCCTTTAGATGTGTATTGAACTCAATGCCAAGCTCTGAGGAGGATCAAAGAGAGAATTTGTTTCACAGCAAGTATGCCATCAAGGGTCAATTATGTACGATTATAGTTGATGGAGAGACTTACACCAATGTTGTCACGCAAATCCATGTACAAAGCTTAGGTTTATCGACTTCTAAGTACTCCTGACCATACAAGCTATATGGGCTACATGGCAAGGGTGCTCTGTATGCTACAGAGGAAGTAATTATACCATTATGTGTTGGTAACATATATTCAGATGAAGTGGTGTGTGATGTGGTCACTATGGGAGCTTCACACTTATTGTTAGGGAGACCTTGGTTATTTGATAGACTTATTATTCATGACATAAATAAAAGCACTTATACCTTTATGAAGGAGGAAAAGAAGATTGTCTTGCAACCTATAACTCTAAGCCAGGTGAAGAAACACATAATCAACTCACCTAAGCTAGCAAGAAGAAAGTATTGGTGATGAGTCAGAGCTTCAACTTCTAAGAAGGTCAATAAGCCCATATTCTTATTAATTAGGAGACAATTGAAATTGAGAAATTTGGAAGATGTACCTAAAGAGGATCAAAAGTTGATAGATGAATTTTCTGACCTTTTTCCAAAAGAACTGCCTAAAGGATTACCTCCAATCCAAGGCATTGAGTACTACATTGATTTACAGCTAAGTACAATCCTATTGAACAAACCTGCTTACATAATGAATCCCCAATTGGCTACTAAACTAAAGAGACAAGTGGATGAGCTAATAGAGCACTAATATGTAAGAGAGAGCATTAGCCCCTATGCCATGCCAGCTCTTCTCATCATAAAAAATGATAGATTAAGGTACATGTGCATTGATAGTCAATCCATCAACCAAATTACTATTAAGGACATATATCTTATTCCAAGGCTCGATGATATGTTGGATGAACTTCATGGTGCTAAAATATTTTCAAAGTTTGATTTACTAAGTAGCTATCATCAAATTTGCATGGGACCTAATGATGAGTGGAAAATTGCATATGAGATGAGGTACCGTCTTTGTGAATGGTTGGTTATGCCATTTGGACTTACTAATGCGCTAAGAACATTTATAAGGTTTATGAACCATGTAATGTGTCCTTTTATCAAACAATGTATGGTCGTGTACTTTAATGACATATTGGTATATAGTACCAGCCCAGCTAACCATTTACAATACCTCCGAGCTATTTTTGTTACTCTATGGGCTAAGAAACTATATGGGAACTTGAAGAAGTGCACATTTTGCTAAGGTAAAGTTGTCTTTCTTAGTTATGTAGTATTAGGTGACGGAATCCGAGCTAATGAGCAAAAGATCTAAGCCATCTCGAAGTGGTCAACGTCGATGAGCATTACTAAAGTATGAAGCTTTCATGGCTTAGCTTCATTTTACAAAATGTTTATTAAGAACTTTAGTAACATTGTTTCCCCATTGACCAAGCTTACTAAGAAGAGTGAAGGATTCCATTGGAATGATCAACTTAAGCAAAATTTTAAGGAAATCAAAGAGAAGCTCACTACTGCTCATGTTTTAGCTTTACTTAACTTTGAAAAACCTCTTAAACTGGAGTATGATGCATCAAGTATTGGTATTGGCACAGTACTAATGTAAGAGCACTAACCTAATGCTTATCACATCAAGAGGCTCAAAGGTGCTGCATTAAACTAGTTTATGTACAAGAAGGAGTTGTATTCTTTTTTCTAAGCTCTTGCTGTATGGCAACATTATCTACTACCTTGAGTATTTGTTATTTATACGAATTATGAGTCCTTGAAGCATCTTGGGAGCCAAAACAAACTTTTGAAGAGGCAAGAAGAATGGTTTGATTTTACGAAAGGCTATTCTTACTTGATTAAGCATAAGAAAGGTAATGCTAATATGGTCATAGATGCCTTGTCACGTCGATAAACCTTATTGACCACCTTGGAAACTAAATTATTAGGTTTTTCACTTATTACGAAGCAATATGCTCAAGACTCATACTTTGATCCTATTCTTAAGAAGTGCTAAGGAGAAGTTGTTGTTGGAGGTTACGATTTGAAGAATGGGTATTTGTTGAAAGAGAAGAGACTATGCATTCTGAACTGTTCCACATGTAAGTTATTGGTTAGGAAAGCTTATAGCGATGAATTATCTAGTCATTTTAGGGAGACCAAAATAGTTGACCTATTGAGAGAGAACTTCTACTAGCCTAGTATGGCTAAGGATGTCCACAAGATCATTCGTAGTCATGAATTGTGTAAAAGAGGGAAAGAAAGGAAGGAGCCACATGGAGGATATATACCCTTACCAACATCGACCTAAACATGGACTTCGCCTTAAAGTTGCCTCAAACATCTAGAGGGAGGGATTTGATCCTTATAGTAGTGGATCGTTTTAGTAAAATGGCACACTTTATTTCATGCCACCGAACTAACGATATTTTATATATTGCTGTTTTGTTTTTATAGGAAGTTGTTCGACTATATGGAGTTTTGAAAACCATTGTATCAAATCGAGATACAAAATTTCTAAGCTATTTCTAGAAAACACTTTGGAGAAGCTTAGGATCAAACTTATGTTTAACTTTAGTAGCTATCCTCAAACTGATGGCCAGATTCAAGTGGTGAACAAGACATTAGGTACCTTACTTCAAGCTATTATGGGGAAGAATTTGAGAGATTGGGACTTATGCCTACTAGTCATGGAGTTTGCTTAGAACCAAACTATCTATAGTACCATTAGGTAAACTCCTTTTGAGGTCATCTATGGCTTTAATCCTATTATCCCTTGAGATTTGATGGGTACACACATAATTGTAGACAAAAGCTAATTCGGAGTTGTCTAAGCCTAAAGATTACAAGAGTTGCACCACTCCGTAGCTAGGAAGATTGCTAAGTTCAATGAAAGACAACAAGAGATAGGTAGTCATGGCTACCAAACTATTTCCTTCAAGTCGAGAGACCTAGTATGGATCTACTTCAGTTGAGAAAGATTTCCACACTTAAAACAAAGTAAACTATCTCTACAAGTTGATGGTTTATTTAAGGTCTTGAAGAAGATCAACTGTAATGCTTACTAGATCGAGTTACCCCAAAACAATAGTGTTTCCATCACCTTGAATGTATCTAATCTAATCCCCCACCAACTCGCAAAAATCATTGTAGAGGTAAGAGAAGAGCAACCACAAGAAGCCTCTTCAGATTTGAGGACAAATCCTTCTAATTCTCAGGTAAATGATAAGAATCTACTCCTTGAATCAGTCATATGAAGCCGAGATAGATGATTATAAGGACTCACTCAACGTATACTAGCTCAAGAACACTTTAAAGATGAAGATTCCTTCATCGATCTCAAACACCAACATTTCCATCAACCTGAGTGCTGAACTCTAGTTGAAATTAGTACAGCTTTCAAGCTGCTAAGCATCGAGCATCTATTCGAGCCAAGTTGTTGAACTGCCCATCTTCAAGAGGCTTTAGAATGTTTGGGCTCTAACCTGACCTAGATCAAATCGACCCAATGTCTAAAATCTCTACCAACTTCATCCTACTTAAATCTTGCAAATGCTGAGTCGTCCGAAGGTACACATCAATATGACCAGTCGCATTATAGTCCACCAGCCTCTACTTAACACATGTCTTCTATCATGACATTTCGAAAGGATTCTTTACTTTTCTTTATAGAACATTATTTGTCATTTTTAATGTTTTAGGAATCTTTTGTGTATTATCCATTTTTTCTTTTCCTCATTTATTGTAACCCTAGTTGAGGTCAAATAAATACCTTACTTCTTATGTATGCTAACATCATTGACTCATTATTAAATTATACAATTTTCCTTACAAAGTAAACTTTGTGTTATCTCTTATCCTTAGCTCTTATCTAGTTCCTTTAATAAGAGTTATTGGCGAGTGACCCGAATACTATATTCGTATGTCATATTGAGTGCTAAGATTAGGTTGAGTAGGATCTATTGGTGTATCATATCCAATTAGTAGCTATTTGGATCTACTGAACCCCTTTTTCTTTCTTGTTTATGGTTATTGTGATGTGGCCTCCATGTTTCAATGCTGAACACACATCATAGTCATAACAAGAAAGCAAAATGTGAAAGTTACGAAAGAGTTACCATGTTGAGTCAAGGGGTATTTACAGGCATGAATCCTAAGGAAGTGTATTGGTGGTTATAAGGATCTGTAAGAGTGTAATATCCCCAATGCGTTAAGATTTAGATGCATGGTGACACTTTGATCGAATAACCACAGTAAAATAACAATATAGTTACAACTACACACACACATGTGTAAGATATGATAGTCGTCATGTTCATTAATTGCGCTTTAGATACACGTGCTAAACATAAGGATTTGAAAAGGTTAGCTTCCTTAGGAAGCTTAACTAAAGTCCTTACAATTTCTTTACTTGCCACAGCACTTCTTTAACATGAAAGCTTAGAGAGCCCTTACATCTAGTTCAAACAAGTCAGTTTAGTTAGGCTCCACCTATGTAACCTTAAACCTAACTAGCATAATTGCATACTACCTCTATTAAACAACCTCCTCTATTTAGTACCCTCTCTTGCTTAAGGAAGTTGGTCCTAGTAGTCTCCAACTCAACATTTAAGTATCCAACTATGCCTAAGTATGGTTGACTCGACTCACCTTATAAGATATCTTCCCAGTGCAGACCCCTATCATGCTTCATTGGCCTCCTCTTCAAGGAATTCATCATGTCTGCCTCTTCTCCAAATTGTTAAGCTGTTAAGAGGCTCCAAGCCTAATTCAACCATGTACCTAAGGAACTTATCCATCCTCTCTCCTTGCCACCTCAATAGCAATAAGACTTTGAAGGTGACGAGTATTGATGGGATATTTTAGACTTAGGCCCCTTAAGCTTATATTGACTAGCCTAGACCCATGGCCCAGCTAGAATTCACTAATATTTAGCTACATTATCCTCTTAGTTGGCCTTAGCCTATACCCATCAAATGACTTACCTAATCACAATGGCTTACAAAGACTAGAAGATAGAGGATAAGGCATAGAGACTAGGTTAACAACTACAACTCAATAAATTCAGACCATGCTGGATAAGCACTCTCCTACTACCCATATGTACGGATGTGCTAAAGTGCCACCATTGGTCCCTTAACTTCTGGTATCCCTCCTTTGTAAATATCAACCTACACCTTAATGATAAATGACTTAGACTCTTTGTGCACTCAAGCTACATTTGAGCATACATACTCTCTCCACACACAGCAAATACTAACTTAAGTATCAGAGTAGTCATACTAAACAACACCTCGGTGACCTACATTATATCTTGTCTTGTAGGCTCATACTGAAGTGCAATGCCTAATCTCTCTTACTCTATTGACAAAATCCTATAGACGACATCAACCATCTATGTAGACTAGCCTAAAGGTAAATCAAAAGCAAACGCATGTCTAAGATGGATAAAAGTTTTAATGTGTTTAATGGATGTACTACTTTTACAAGGTTCTAAAATTATTAAGGATTCAAATATAAGCAAAATATGGTTGGTGATTCAAACAGGAAAGTAACGTAAGTAACGTAAACGTTTAGAACTAAAACTGTACTTTTCCCATTTTTTTAATTAAGTTTCTAGCATAATGAAAATTTCGTTTGTTCAAAAAGAGAAAAATATACTTTTGGTCTTTAACCTTCGTTTACTATTCTATTTGAACACTCAACTTTTTCCCCTATTTAAGCCTTAATATTTTTCAATATTTACAAATTAAGGCTTTCATTAGCATTATCACGTTTTCTATCCACAATAGATACATGATAGCATCAAATTCATCAAAATAATTAATTCAAATAAATAATATTATTAAATACATATAAATTAAAATGAAAATAATAAATAGAAAACAAAAAAATCTTAAAAGGAGGCCTTAAAATTAATAAAACTATAACCAACTAATTTATATCTAAGTTTAAGGGAAAGGTACAGCTTCAATCCTTAACATTTAGCTACTTTTTTATTTGAGTCATCAACTTATTTTCTTCTATTTGAGACATCAACTATTTCAAATTCTTACAGAAAATATGACTTCTTTCAAATCTATTAGGATTTTCATCTATCTATTACTTTTAAGGGTAATCATATACCAGATTGGTAAGGTTTGAGACTCTACTCATACCCTTCCTGTAAGTATTGCTTCCTAAATTTTGAAACTGAAACCCTATAGCACCTTAGAACCACTCAGGAAACTATATTTTGTAAAACTACCATGTGGAACCTATAAAATTTTACCTTTCTTCCTATAAGTTTTAAGTTTATGTGATATCAATATACATATATATATATATATGTGATATTATAAGTTCCCCATATGTAAGACCTATGGAACTTGTAGTAAAATATGTAAAATAGATAGTAATATTTCATGTGTTCAATATTTCAAGTTTATATGATCTTACTACTTAGCAAATAAGAAAGAATAAGGGGGATGAATGAAAAATACAAAGTGAAGAGGAAAATGCAGAAGAGTAAGGAAAAGTGTGGAAAAAGTAAAGCGAGAGAGGCTACATTGAGTTTAATCATTTAGGGTTATTAATTTATGATTGGGCTCCTTTTTTATATTAAGAAATTTGTTAGTCGAAAAATATAATATTGTCATTTATAACTCATTTATTAATATTATTTAATATTTGTATAGGGTAGATATAGAATACACTAAAACCTATGTCCTTTATACCTTAGAATATAAGTTTAAGGGTAGATATAGGATATGAAGACCTCTTACTTATACCCTATGCGATGGGAGCAAGTTCTACAAATTCTAGGGGAAATTGCAAATAAGCCTCCTAAACTTTGACTTACGTATGGATTAACCGTTTGAACTTTCAAAGTATGGCTTTTGACCCCCTATCTTTGATAAATTGGCAAGGACATTTCTTTTTTTAGTTAAAAAAGGTCACACTGTGATCAAAGTTTAAGGGGGTTTTAAAGTATATTTTGATAAGTTTAAGAGATGTTTGTGTGCCAAAATCAATGTTTAAGGGGGTTATTCTCAACCTAAAGGAGTTAATTGCTAATTTATCAAAGTTTAAGGAGTCAAAGACCACACTTTGAAAATTCGATGAGTCAATCTGCACCTAATTAAAGTTTAGGGGGTTTATTTGCACTTTTCCCAAAATTCTATACTAAGAACCTACCTTATGACCCTTAATACCACTCAAAACATTCTCAATTAAGTAGGGCACAACTAGGTATCCTATGTAATAGGGTTATCCGCTTACCCTTAGTGACTTACATTAACTTTAAATTGATGCATCATGCTTAATTTAATAAAAGGGTAATGTTAAATATTTTTGTTTGCATAATATAATAAGATATGATTCAAAGAATATTAAAAGTAACAAAAAGGGCTAAAAAATTGTTTGTTCTCTAACTACCTTGGCGAATTAATCTAAGGTTAATTGGAAGCTAATATATGCTTATGATAGACAAAAAATTTATCCTATTTAATAAAACGGCTATTTTCTATATAGTTTTAAAATTGTTAAAACTCAAATAAAGGGGGAAAAAAGTTGAGGACACAAATTAAAAGGTTAGTAAACATTGAGGACTAAAAACATATTTTTCTTAAGTTTAAACTTATAAACACTAATATTCATCTAGCCAATATGCAAGCAAATGAACAAGTTTTTCAAAAGTCAAAATACATTGGAAGTATCTAAGTTGATCTAATCAGCTTTAATCATGAATCATGCAACCTTCCTAGGAGGGGACTTAAGTTCATTGATGCTTAATGGACTAAGTCTTCTCCTAGAAGATCCTAATTGAATGCATAATCAATTATTTTTATATCTAAAGTTTAATTTCACAAACAATATGTTAAAGACATATCTTTCTTCTTCTTCTTTTTTTTTTTTTTTTGGTGAATAACTACATTTCATTAAAACTAGTCAAGAAAAATAGAAAATATGAAATCATCTAGACATGATCATTATGCAAGCTTCAACAACAACACAATTAATGTCTTCTATCATGACATTTAATAGAAAGTTACAAACAACATTATCAAAAAACTGATAAATTTCCAACTCTAATCCCTTCTTAACCAACACATCCACTACTTGGTTCTGTTTATGCATGGCCTTGTAAACAATTACATGATTAAACTAATTAATATTATCAATACATCCATCCAAGACTAGCTAACATATATTCAAATCAACATCTCTCTTCTAGACAAAATCTACTATAATAGAGGAGTTTGTTTCTATGACAATCTTATCCACTTGCTTATCCCTAAACAATTTAAGCCCTTTATATATAGCCCACAATTCCGCTTCTAAGGGCAAAGCCTCCTTAAGTTTTCTATACATTCCTCCCTTACTTTTCCATTATTGTCCCTTACCACAAATCATATTCCACCCACTCTTTTTGTTTCTTCCACAACACCATCATAGTTGATCTTAGTCCATCCATTATCAAGTTTCTTCCATCTAATTGTCAACCACTTCCTTACTGTATTCATTTTGCTCAGTCATTGACTCACCACTAATTAGCCTTTGCTTTAGTTTTCTATATCCAGTTCAACTACCGTTAATCATTATTGAACACTCTCCCATTTATTTCTCTCCAAATACCTCTCAAGCTAAAGAGAATGATAGTTTGAGTAGGGGTCCTTTCCTCCATCCTATTCCTTTTCCTCCATCGAGCTTTCTCTATAGCTACTCTTTCATTTTTTCTTCATTATCCACTTCCTCAACATTTTCAATCCTCATCTCTCTCCACAACTCCTTGTTAACGCCACACCTATAAATACAAGATAGATTCATCTGCACTATTACATAAAGGACACTCAACATTTATTGTCATACCCCTCTTTCTTATGTTGTTGCATGTAGTCATGCCTCCATTTAATAATCTCCAAAATAACATTTGCATGCAAGGATAACTAGGTGTTCTCCATATCCACTCCAAATTATTCTCTACCATTGTATCATCTTCTTATTTTCGCAACATCTATTACGCAAAATTAGTTGAAGCTTCTCCATTTATTTTTTCTGGCCACACTCTTATGGGCAATCCATCAGGATGATATTACCCAAGCGTTTACTTATATCCTCGTTTATCAGGTCTCTAACTATGTCTTCTCTCCAAATTTCAGGCACTTCCTAAACTTGTTTTACTGTTAAATAATTGTCATATTTATTGAGTGGCCTATAAAGCCAATTTGCTACACAACTATGATCCATCCAATTATCCATCCAAAATTTTATATTTTGACCATTTCTCTCTCCAATCTTTACATATCTATTTACCTAGTTTAAAGCATTACAAAAGGCTTAGAAGAACTTTGACATTTTTTTCACTCCAATTCACCCCTCGTGCATACAACACTTTACCTTGATAACTCTACTAGGTAATGAATTATCTGACTAAATATTTCCATAACTAGTATAAACAAATATGGGGAAAGGGATCACCTTGCTTGAACCCTTTATACAAACCGAACTGCTCTATCATAGATCCATTAAACAAAATTTAATATAAGGTCATTGATAGAAAAGACCAAACCAACTTTGTCTAAATCAAGCTTAACTAGGATCAAATATTTCTTCCCCTTCTTACAATCTAAAAGGTAGAGAATTTCTCTAAAAACAACAATATTATCACATATTGATCTCTTTGGGATGAAACTTGCTTGTTGTAGGTTGATTAACTCGTCAAGAAGACCTCTTAATTTGTTTACAAGCAATTTATGCACTACTTTACATTGTAGTACATAGACTAATCTATTTAAAATATTTTAGTTTATTTGCCCCCATTACTTTGGGATTAAAACTACCAAGATTCTATTCAACTTAAGGGGCATTGTACATGAATCAAAGATTTGTTAAACTATTTTGCAAACCATCACACCAACAATATCTCATTAATTTCTAATAAATATTGCACTCAAACCATTTACACTCGGGGATTTGTTTTTCTTGATACACCACATCTTGAGTGTGTTTCAATCATAAGAAAATCTCAAATGCATGCTTGATTTCTTCATTTGAAATGTTCTTTACAAGTTCACTTCTATCTGCATTTGAGATTTTCCTATGATTGAAATCACACTCAAGAGGAAACAAATTACAAAAAATCTTCTCCTTAGAGAACAAGCTGAAGAAGTGTTTGTTTATCAATTCTTGAATCTCTACTAGCCAAGGTACTGATTTGGAAGAATTTTGTGTTCCTCTCTCCTTCTAGAATCCATTTAGATCTAGCTTTCATAGCTTAGAGTTTTTCATCATAATTCAAAACCATTTCCAATTCTTTGTAGAGAAATTGCTCTAGATCTATTAATTGTTGAATCAGATTATTCTACAAAGCTCACATAACCACTTCAACATTCTCTTTAATGGATTTATTTAGAACATGGATTAACCTAAATACTTCTTTATTCCAATTCCATAGTGAATTAAGTAAGGTAATTTGGGTATTTAAACTCCTCTAGATTTAAATTATTAGCAACAAAATTTTTAAAGTCCAGGTGTTCTAACCACATGGGTTGCAAACGGAATGGTTTGTCCTACTTTGACCATCCTCAAATAAATGGGAAGGAATTTAAGAGAATAGGGAGGTAATCTAATTGGCTAGAAGCTAAATGAAATAGTTTAGCTTTTAGATGGATAATTTCCCATGCATCATTTGCCTAAGCCCCATCAAGCCTGGTTTAAATTAACACACTCAAGTTACAAGATTTTCTAAACCAAGTAAATTTCGGCCCAATAAAGCCTAAGTCCAACATGTTATCTACATCCATGCATTTTTGGTATTTATCAACTCTCTACTGACTCACTAACTTCCTTCCCCACTTTTCTTGGTAGCATAAAATCTTATTAAAATCCCTAATCATAACTCAGTCTATTATATCTAGTAGACAAACTTTCTAACTCCTTCCACAACAGACATCTCTCCTCAAACCAAGGAGAAGTATAAATAGTAAAAAGTAACCAAGAATGTCGAGAATGACATACCTGAACTTCAAGAGTAATTTGTTCTCTTGACATTGACCTCTCCTAGATTACTGCATCCTCCTCATTCTAAATCACCATAATACACCCCTTGAAGTCCTTTGGCTCAACACAACACATTTGGTGCATCCTCACACGATCTTTTAACCTTTTTGCTCCTATAACTCCCATGTGAGTTTCAGTGATAATAAAGATTTGAGGGTCATGTCATTCATAGGTCTCTAATGGCTTTTCTACATAGTTTATAATTAGCCCCTCTCGCATTCTAGGCCATAATCTTAAATGTTTTCAATCTCATTGAAGAAGATAGAGTATCCATCAAATCAAACACCTTAGTAAAGTAAAAATATTAATTAAGTTATAAATTTTATATAAGTCATGTCAATAGAAAATGCATCATAGTATAGGAAAGTTTCAATCTATAAGTTTTCGAGTAACTATAGATTTATTTTAAATTTTATCCTTTAAAATATATGCCTAATTTATGATTTCGAAACATTTTTCTAAAATACTTATTTTATATAAACATTAACTAGGTTTAATTTTATTTTAAGTATAAGGATTAAATATTTTCTTAGTACTATATATATATTACCATATTTTTATATATGACTTATTTTCTTAAAAACTATATATCTATATTTTAAGTAATTCTTTAATTTTCTATTTCAAATATTAATCCATCCTACATGTAGAACACCACCTTAAGCCCTATCCTAAAATATTCAGCCATGATCCTCAATGTTTCTCTTGGCTCTCTCCTCCCCTATCCTCTCACCAAAGCCACACTCTTTCTCAATCATTTGACATCGTCCCTACCCCCCGCTCTCTTCCATCCCTTCTATCTCTCAATTCATCTCATCCCTTATTTCTTTTCTTTTAATTTTCCTTATCCTCTCATCTCTTCCCCCTCATCATTTCACCAGACCCCACCCCTTCCTACATCCCTCACTCGCCTATTCCTTCAATTTTCCCTTCCCCTAACATACTTTATCAATTATTCTCAACCCCAATTTCTTTTGACATGCTAAAACCCCCACCCATCAAATTCTCATTCCATTCCCTCTATTTCTAAATCCAAACTCTAATATATGAACCCATTTTCCAAACCTCTCTCCCCTAAACTCTCATCCTTCTAATCAATCCACTTTGCTGTATATTTTGTTTCATCCCACTTTCATGCTTTCCAAACTCATTTCGATAATTAATTCTAGTTGATTATTTAGGTATTTATTTAAGTAGAAAGTAATTCCAGCATTTATTTAGTGTATGATAGGTTCGATTTCATCAATGTTTTGGTATTCAGTCGATATTCCAGTTTTGATGTTTTATTCTACGAGTTGACTTGGTATCATTTCTTAGTGTTGTGTACGTAGTATATTTTCTTTTATTTTTGTAGATTATTGTAAAAAAATAATTATTCTTCTGGTAAATAGATTTCTTATATTAATTGAATTGTCTGGTTTATCATACTATTATTTTCTGCAAAAAAAAAAAAAAAAAAAATTTGTCGTTATAAATTGTGTCACATATCGAACTATTGGGTATATATATAATTGTGGAGTTGAGTCACTATTTCTATTGGATTTAGAGTATGTTAATTTTGTACTATATATGTATTATTTTGATTATCAGTTTAGCTATTTGCGATTCCATTCTTTTATGTAACACCTTGAAATTATTATTGATAACATTATCATTACATTTCTCCTATTATGATTATTATTACTATGAAGTATATGATAGTAATTGTTAGTATGTCTATTTTTGTTTCTATTTATTTTTATGTACTTTTACGAAATTAAGTATTATTTATTAATATACGTATTATTTTATTACTTTAGCTCATAAGCCTATACTTTAGCATCATCATTATATGTTTATCTTATATTCTCCTTTTTATACGTGATATCCTTACTATATGAATAATTAAGTAATAAGTCAACTTTTTACTCTATCATATTATATGTATATGTCAATTTATGAAGTCAAATTTCTATTCCTATTATATTGGATATTGGGTCACTATTTTTTGGCTTGTTGTTCAGTATGTTAATACATGTATCATATGTGTATGTTAAATTGTCAATTCGATTTACAATGATACTATCCTATTATTATTATGCCTTATTATTAATATTGACAGCATCACAATTTCAATTCTAATAGTTATTATGACTATATAATATATTATATTATTTGTAAAGTATGTCCTTTTTTATTTCGATTATTAATATATCATTCCCTACGTATTTCTACAAACTATAATAATATCCGATTAAGTATGTATTCTTTTATTAATATATTGATTAGTAAATTATATATTTTGACACCTTCATCATATGTCCACTTTATATTTTCCTTTATAGATATATACATATATATTTTGTACTTTATGATTTAAAGTAAATAAATAATATTATATACAAATATGTCAACTTTTTGTTTTATCATATTACGTATTTATATTATCTTCCATTTCTAATATTGATTTATGATTAGATTTGATTATTTTCTTTCGAGACCTTGATTGAGTAAATTACAGGTTCATAGATAATACCTAAGTAGAACTTAGTCAAGTTAATCCCCCTCTATGTGCCTTACATATGAGTAATTCTCTTATGGAACAAGTTAGGATACATAACCTCTTCTTCCTGAATAAGTATCCATCCTTCTTGTGGTAGTCATCCAGTGTCCGTCCTTCCTTACATCGGGCATAGTTAGGACCAAAGTGTGGATCCTTAGCATACAGGTTCTTTATGGTTAAAAAACTAACTAGCCTTATTTGTAGCTTGGTTAGGAGGGTATGTTGTCTTAATAGGGTATCGACCACTACATTGTTTCTTCCATTCTTGTATTTTATGACATAGGAAAAACCTTCTATGAACTCAATCCACTTGGCTTGCTTCCGAGATAGCTTTAGTTGGCTCTTTAGACATCTCAAGGATTTATGATCAGTGTAGATCACAAATTCCTTAGGTAGTAGGTAGTGTTGTCATACTGTCAAGGTTCAAATTAAGGAGTAGAACTACTTATCATAGACAACATAGTTGAGTGTGGCTCCTCAAAATTTCTCGTTGAAGTAAGCAATAGGTCGGCCTTCTTGTATTAGCACAATACTTATGCGTAGTCTAGATGCATCATACTCTGCCTCAAACACTTTGTCAAAGCTCAGTAGAGCTAAGACAGGGGTTGTAGTTAGCCTTTCTTTCACTTCCTCAAAACTCCTCCTCTCTCTCTCTCCCCATCTGAATTTAATGCTCTTCTTTAACAGTTCAGTAAGTAGGGTTGTAATCACACTAAAATTCTTTATAAATCTACGATAAAATGATACCAAGCCGTGAAAACTTCTTACATCTACAGAATAGGTTGGCTCAAGCAATTCTATGATCGCTCTTGTTTTCTCATCATTGACTCGGATGCTACCTCCACTCACAACAAACCCTAAGAAGATCACCTCGGATTAGCAAAAATTAGACTTTTTCAAATTAGCATAGAGCTATTCAACTCAGAGTTTTGCAAAGACTCTTCAGGGATGCTCTTGGTGTGTCTCTAGGTTAAGGTTGTACACCAAGATATCATCAAAATAAGCTATGACAAATCTTCCCAATAATTCTCGAAGCACATGATTCATCAAGCCCATAAATGTGCTCGGTACATTGGATAGTCCAAATGGCATACAAGCCATTCATATAAACCATGCCGTATCTTGAATGTGGTCTTCTACTCATCACCCTCATGCATTTAAATATGATGGTACCCAACTTTAAGGTCGATCTTGGAGAACATTTCTACTCCACTTAATTCGTCTAGCATGTCATCAAGCTTAGGTATGAGATACTTGTACTTGATAGTGATTGGATTAGTCACTCAGCTATCCATACACATCCTTAAGACCAACCTTTCTTTGGCACTAATAAGGCCGGCATAGTACTGTACAGGGGCTTAAGGATTTGTGCACATACCCCTTCTTCAGTAACTCATCTACTTGTCTTTGCAGCTCAGTGGCCTATTTAAGATTCAACTTATAGGTAGGCTTGTTTGGCAGTACAGCTCCTAGTTGTAAGTTGGTCACATGCTTAACACCTCAGATTGGGAGTAAACTGTTTGGCAGCTCCAAATCGGCAAATTCCTCTTGTAAGGTTATTACTTCGGTAGGCAAATCCTCTTGCTTGGGTCTCACCTTCAAAAGTCTTTAGATAAGCAAATAAGTCAGTCCCTCAAGCTCCATTTCTCTTTTCAGTTTGGCACGGGTCAATGCCAAAGCTTCTTTCTTGAGGGTTTAGCTAAATTGAGACTGCATAACCTTTACCTACTCAGTAGTCATGGGTCTCAATTTCATCCTTCTTCCTTCATGCTCCATAGAACATGTATTCCTCTTACCATCGTACATAGCTGCTCTATCAAACATCCATGGTCATTTAAGTTGATTGTGGGATGCACTCATAGGCAGCACATCAGAAAGCACTTCGTCTTGATATTTGCCAATGTAAATCGGTACGAACACTTGTTTGTTCACCTATAGGGCTCCCTTATCACTAAGCCAATGAACCTTGTAAGGTCTCGGGTGTAGCTTGGTTAGCATTTTCAGCTGTTGGACCATAAATGTAGAGGTTGCATTGGTGTAGCTTCTATTATCAACTATCAAGGTATATAATAACTCATTCACCTTACACCCAATATGAAAGAGATTTTCCCTTTGTTCATCTTCGAGTACGAAGCTGATGTTCATCATCCTCCTTAACACTAAAGTGTTCAGTAAAAAGTTGTCTTCCTTACTATAGATAACTTCCTCCTCAGATAGTTTAGTTTCTTCGTCCTCTTTGAGCTCCTTAACTTCTTCATTAGTGTTGTTAACCTCTATAGTCGGTACTATAAACCCCTAAAATTTTCGATCTAGCTTTTGAAATAGACTAAACCATATTAGACAATTTAAAAGTTGATAAGGCTAATGAAAGTGAAAACCCTAAAAAAATTAATCAATCGCGTAAGGAACTTTTTTTACCCTAAATATATGTAAACACTAAAGATTTCATTCAAAAGTGATAGAAACCCTAAAATGATCACTTTAAAGACATATGTGCACTAATTCATCATAATATACCCTAAAACCCTAATTGATAATATAACCCTCATATTTTGCCAAATCATTAGTAAAAGGTTAGAGATAACTTTTAATCATGCATATATGTTTTGCATCCTCATGTAGTCCTTTAGAAACTAAGATAATGAATCATATATTACATTTATCTCTTAAGTATATGATTAAGATAGTATTATATAGTGTTCGGGGTACAATTGAAGATTAGGCTAAATGTAGTGAACCTTAATACCCTAATTAGTACTTTTTGCATTAATTACACTAAGTAGTTTACCAAATGATGTATATAGCCTATAAATACCTAAAGTAAGACCTCATCAACTATTTTTACTAATCAATTCACCAAATACCTCATTTCTTTACATTTCCTTAATTTTTCCCTTAATTTTCCTTAAATACTACATTATGTGTACAAAATGGCATATGCTTAAGGAAAGTTGACCAAGTTAACACATGTTGACTAAAGTTAACAATTAGAAAAATCAACAAAAGACACTAATGCATAAGAAAAATATCTTAACCTCTAATGATTTTTTTTCTTTTCGTTTCTTTTCTTTTCTTCCCTCCTCTTAATTGCTGTCCATTCATTTCCCCTTTTAGACCCTACCATTTCCTTTCTTCCATAATCAAAACAATACAAAAAGAAACAAAGTAAAATCCTCTCCATGCCGTGACCTTTCTTCTTCCCTTTCACTTGCAACACTTTTCTCTTTGTCTCAATAATTCCAACACAAACTAAGGTATGTGATCAAGTTACGTTATGTTGCTTTATATTACTCATTAGTTAGGTAATTAGGTAGATTAGATAAGTAGAGATGTGTTATGTGTGATCATGAAGAATAGGAAATAAAGTTTCCATCTTTAAGTGTAGGAAGTTAGGAATCATGAAGAAGAGGAAAGGAATACATGTATATATGCTCTTAAGTATGTGTACATAAGGATATACTAAAAGAATACAAGTATGGGTATTTACGATATACATAACCTATATTAAGACAAAACCTAACTATACATACCTATACTATACTAAATACACACTTAAAAACACAAAAGAATGAAATTAAGAAGATTTTCTTAAGAGGAAAATTAAGCATACAAAATTTGTACAAAAATACATATGTGACCGTATAAGTATATGAATATGTATACAAGTATAAATACGGTATAAGTATAAGTATATGTATAAGTAGACTAGTATACATATAAGTAGAGGAAATGTATCAGTATATCTACATTATGTATAAGTGTACATAAAATACATAATCATGAGATAAGGCTTAGGTAAGTAAAGGATGATGAAAGTAATGATGTAATCACAAGATAACATAAGTCATGACATAAGCAATGACATAAGCGAATGATGATGTAAGCAATGATATAAGCGTAGGTTTATAAAATAAGAAAATAAGAAGAGTGTCTAATAATTAGTTACCTAAATTAGTAAACCTTAAGACACTTTCTAAATTGGATTATACTTAATTAAGTATACGAATTAGTAATAGCAAAGTAAAAGCCTCTAAGTATAAGAATTTAAGGGTTAACTAAATCATTAAGTATAAACAAAATATATAAATATAAGTAACAACAGTAATTAAGTTTCCATAGTTAAAATTTCTATAAATTTAGTCCATATCATAAAACACGGGTCTTAACGTCCAAAACGGATATCACCGTGTGAATGTACATTCGAAAATGATGAAAAATGACTATAAATTCAGAAATAGAACGAAAAAGTTTCATACAATTAATAATATTGTCTAATCGAATAAAAATTGATAGTAATTTAAGTAGAATTAGGTAATTAGATATTTAGAATTATTAGTTAATTCAATTACTTACTAGCATTATCATATCATAATGGTCAAATGATCCCGAGGTGAGTAAGGATCTCCTAATCGATTACTACGATTAGGGCGAGTTGCCATTGCCGAGTGAGCATTTACCCTATGATTCCATGCTTGTTTGTGATCATAGATAGTGGACTTAATTATTATTGTTAATTGATTACTGTATGGGGTTTGGGAAACGCTTGTGTATGATATTGTGTGTTGAGTTATGAATTTATCTTAAGTACAAATAATGCTTTGTTTGTTGCATGGTAGTATAGAAAATGATTGTATGTACTATTAGATGGTCACAACATAATTTGAATTTAATTATACTTAGCTTATAAAAAGAAACTGGAACATGCATTAACATGTATCACATAGACACAATTCCGGCCGTCACATCACATGGAGGTAAAGAGAGGCCATTTGAGGGTTGTTATTATTCATTTATTGGTTCTATACGGTACACTCATACAAAATGACCTTACCTTAGCTCGCGGGAACACTAGGCATTGGAGGCACCAATCGCCTAGCTAAGGGTCAAGTCTAGAGGCTTCCATTTAGGGGTGAGTGTTGACTACGAGGGCCCACTCACAATTATACTAGAATTTGGTTTTTATGAAAATAAAAGAATTATTTGATTTAAGTATGGAATGTAGAGTTCCGTAATAAAGCAAGTTCTAGTATAATACCTGGATCTGATTGATGCCGTGTATACTCTAATCTTGACTTCAAAGGGGATTAAATCTGAGTTATGTATATGAACTAGTTAATTATATGTATTGTTTGGCATTCTATTTGATCATTCATTCATATGCATGAATATAATGTACTTTTAACTTGCTTGTGGTGTGGCTGAGGGTTTTGCTCACTAAGCTTAGGCTTATACCCCTTTAGACTTTTGCTGCAAGATAGCCTGTTCATAGAGGCTGGCCGAGGGATGCCGTAAGTTAGCTTGGGGACTTGGGCAAGAGCAAGTTGTCGTAAGTATTGAGAGAAAATAGTTTATGTAGACTCTTACTCATGTACTTTTGTTTTACTAGTATTATAAACTTAGATGTAGTCAATTACTGTGTACTGTAAGCTTTGTACTTCAAATTTTATATTAATATGTTAGTGTGATGATATCATGTGAATCTGTATGTTCTTAGGAAACTAATGGTTGTAGAGCCTTGTATATTGTATGAAGAGTTCTTGATTAGAAGGGTAATCAATTAGGGGTTCTTCGTACAGTATACGGTGTTTACTGTGACTAGGCTGTCCTTAATTCATGACAGATTTAGTAGTATCAGAGCATGAATACAAATAGGGCAATTAAAACACTGACCCTAGATATTTAGATAACATACCTAGTGAGTTTGAGTGGGGGTAGAACCGAGCTAAGTATTTAAGCTTTTACACTTAAACTATACAATTTTCATTAACTCTATTTTAAGATCTAATATAAGCCTTGTTGATTTAGGAGTTGACATTACAACTGATGACTAAATGGGTCATCTTTAGGCAGCAGTAGGGTGAGACACTGTTTAGTTATCAACGACGCTTGCAAATCTTTTGTGAGGATTTGGCTTTGGTGAGTAGACCTTGTACGTTATTGAAGGTGTTCGTTGCTTAAGGTCATGGGTTGAATAGCTATTGGCAAGAGAGAAGAAATTTTTAGAGCCTGCCGATTCCTAGTGACATACCAGAGAATGAGGAGATGATGTACTTGCTTGAGTTTGAAGAAAACCCCACTTATCCTCATGGATTGGTCTTTCTGGTTTATAGGGAGCCTAGACCAATGCCCCCTTCATTTGCTCTCTGGGAAGATGTAGGTTGTGAAGTTACTTTAGCTATTGATAGACGAGTTGATCACCCGAGGATTTATACTTTGGGGCATGTTGGCACAGTGGTAGAATTTAGAGTGAATGAAGTTGGGAATTTTAATCCACCACTATTAGAGAATGAGCCTGAGCTAGAGATCAGATCGGATGCATTAGCCTTATATCCTTAGCCTCCTCAAAAATTTCACCTTGCTTCAGATCTTATTCCTGAGTTTGAGTACTACTAGGTAGATCTAGGGCTTCCACCTAAAGTTGTCGATGGAGGAGATCTTGATGAGATGCTGATGATCCAACTGGATCCCTTAGATTTCTGGTTACTACGAGAATGGGCTTGACAAGCTCCTAGTGAGGAATCGAGAGTGAATTCTAGCATTGGCTCTGTCTTTAGAGTTCCTGAATATTTACCCTGAAGTGACCCTGGTGCTGGACCATCATCTTACCCAGGATGGATAGAGTAGATGACTTGATAGTTCAAGTATGTAGTGGCTATGTGACTTCAGAGCGATCGTGCATGTCACTTTTGTTGTAAATATTAGGATCATATGTGATCATTTTATACTCTGAGTGTTACTTGCTAAGTGTTACTTATAGTGAGAATGATATGTATAAAAAACCAAAAGTAGTGGATAGTTAGGTTTGACTAAGGTTATGTAAGATGTAAGACTTGTCCTTTGGGCACAAAGTAATATGGATGTAAACTCCTTTTGTTTATAAGAAATGAAAGTTGTAGTTTATGTACCATAAGTGTTAAAATAATTATGTTTGCTTTCATTTTCATAATGGATGTTGAACTTAATTATTTATGACTAAGTGTTTCTTACTAAAAGTTGGAAATAAATTTTCAGTCAGAATAAGCATAAACGAGGACCCTCAGTTGGAGCTCCACTTGCTTTAGAGGAAGAACCTCATATGCAGCGGGATCGCACTGATGAGATACTAGCTGCAATATAGGTACAAAATGAGTTGTTGAGGGCATTTTTGGAAAGGGAACGTACTCCACCTATACATGCACCACCAGTAGATGCTGATAGAGAAGTACCCTTTCCTCCTCTACCTCCAGTAAGTCAGGTAGGAATTGTGCCACCAGTACAGCCTAATTTGAGACAGCAGCGTAGTATGTTACCAAAGTTTATTTGCTACAACAAGTATTTTGAAGGTTATGCTAGTTGACCAAATGAAGCTGAAGATTGGTTAAACCAGATAGAGCAGTCGTTTGAAGCTTTTGAAGTACCACTACACCTTCGACTCACTTATGGGACTTAAATGCTTAAGATGTGAGCACGGACGTGGTGGGAATTGAGACAAAGGAGTTTAAGAGATCCGATCACTTAGGAAGATTTTAGACGTGAATTTCTGGCTTATTACTTTCCTGGAAGTTTGAGGATAAGATATAGTGAAGACTTGTTAGACATAGTAAAGGGAACAAAAATTGTAGAGCAGTATGAATCTGAATTCAATAGATTGTTGCAGTTTGCACTGCCAAAATATCAGACTAGTGACAATTGAAGATGCAGATATTTTCTCGAGGATTAGATCCTGAGATGAAGAGAAGGGTGATAGAATTTGAACCAAGAAGCTTTACAAATATGGTTGAAAAGGCAAAAGTGTTAGATACAGCAAAAAGACAAAGTGAAGGAAGCGAATAGAAGAAAGGTTAATGTGTTTGGGAAGCGACCTTTTGAAGGACCTAGAAGTAGTAGTAGTAGCAAATTTAGGAGGATTATAAAACCTCAAGTTCCTATTCAAAGGAAAGCAATTAGCGGGGTTGTTAAATGCTGGAGATGTAAAGGAAATCATTATCCTAGAGAATGTCCACAACTCCAAGGAAAATGTTTCTTCTGTGGTGATAGTTCTCATTAGGTGACAAATTGTCCAAAGAAAAATACTATTACATGTTACATTTGTAACAAAGTGGGACATTTCTCTACTGCATGTCCACAGCGCACTACTATCACTACTCAAGCAGCTAAACAACCACCACCAGTTGTTGGGCGTTCGGGTATAGGGAAAACAGTTGGAGGACCAACTTTAGGAAATACTCGTTCAGCTTCAGCTAATACTGCTTGGGTATATAATTTGGAGGGTGAGTGGATCTATGAAGACATTTCCAGAGAAGAATTGGAGGATTATGGTAAACCTAAAGAGATAATAGGAACTGAGCTTATTACAGGTATGTACTTTTAAGTATTTCCTTATGAATTATTGAGATTTGAGTATTTAAAGTACAGTTATAGTACGAAGATAATAAGTATGTAGAATTAAGAAATAAGTAGGAAATAAGAATTATGATAGTAAAAGTATAAGGAGAAAACTTTTTATCATGATTCAAGGAATGTTAAGATAGATAGACATTCTATTTATACTTTGTTCGATACGGGAGCTATGCATTCTTTTATATCACCTAAAGTGGTGAAAAGAGTAGGCTTGATTACCAATGCTACCGAATCTAACTTTGGTGTGAGAAGTCCTATAGGAAGCGTTACGATTGCAAAAGAGATGGTGAAAGGATGTTCGTTTCAGATTCAGGATGTCAATAGTATGACTGATATGATTCTCCTGGATATGGGTAAATATGATGCAATATTGGGGATTAATTGGATGACTAAAGTCAAAGCTAATGTTGATTGTCAAGAAAAGAAAATAGTGTTTGAAGTTTCTAATGGAGTATAAGCAAAATTTAAAGGAGATTCAGTTGTAGCAAATGTACAGGAGTTAAGTGTTATAGAGATAATAATTGATGATAGTTTGGTAAATGCGATAGAAGTTGATCAAAGGAAGCCAACATTGGAGGAAATACGAGTGGTGAATGAATTTTCTAATGTATTTCCTGAGGAGTTACTTGGATTGCCACTGAAGATAGAAATTGATTTTGTTGTTGATGTAATGCCAGGAACTGAATCTATTTCAAAGCCTCCTTATAGAGTGGCTCCAATTGAATTGAAGGAGTTGAAGAAGCAGTTGGAAGAATTGTTAGATCAAGGGTTCATAAGACCAAGTGTTTCCCCATAGGGTGAACCAAGTGTTTCCCCATGGGGTGAACCAATGTTATTTGCTAAGAAAAAGGATGGGTCATTACAGCTTTGTATTGATTATCAGGAGTTGAATAAAGTAACCATTAAGAATAAATATCCACTTCCACGGATTGATGATTTGTTTAATCAGTTACATGGTGCAAGTGTATTCTCTAGAATTGATTTAAGATTAGGATATCATCAATTGAGGATTAAATCTGAAGATGTACCAAAGACAGCGTTTCGAAAACGATATGATCATTATGAGTTCCTTGTCATGCCCTTTGGTTTGACAAATGCACCTGCTGCTTTTATGGATTTAATGAACCATGTGTTCAAGTCACTATTGGACAAGTGTATAATTGTGTTCATTGATGACATTTTAGTTTATTCTACAACTCTTAAGTAGCATGAGAAGCATTTAAGGACAGTATTACAAACTTTGCGAGAGCATACGTTATATGCAAAGTTATCCAAGTGTGACTTCCATCTAAAGGAGATATCTTTCCTTGGACATGTGATTATAGGAGAAGGTATTTTTGTACATCCAGAAAAGATTAAAGCCATTGTGGAATGGAAAAGACCAGAAACGTTAACTGAAATCCGAAGTTTTTTAGGATTGGCAGGATATTACAGGAAGTTTGTTAAAGATTTTTCAAAAATCTCAAGGCCTCTTACCCAGCTGACTCAAAAGAATGTGAAGTATGAATGGATAGAAAGGCAAGAGAAGAGCTTTCAAGAACAAAAATAGAGGTTAGTATCTGCTCCTATTCTTATGTTGCCTAACAGTGATGAATCTTTCACTATATACAGTGATGCTTCCAAGGATGGTTTGGGGTGTGTGCTGATGCAAAATGGGAAAGTGATTACTTATGCTTCTAGGCAATTGAAACCACATGAGCAAAACAATGCAGCATATGATTTAGAGCTTACAGTTGTGGTATTTGCGTTGAAGATTTGGCGACATTATTTGTATAGATAGAGATGTGAAATTTATACTGATCACAAGAGCCTTAAGTATTTGTTTACACAAAAAGAGTTGGATATGAGACAAAGAAGATGACTTAAGTTGATCAAGGATTATGATTTGGGAATTAATTATTGTCCAGGTAGGGTAAATGCAGTAACTGATACTTTAAGCAGGAAAAATCATGCAGAAGTTGCATATCTTCTTACTGATCAATAGGAATTGATCAAAGAGTTTGAAAAATTGAATTTGGAATTCACTTGGCATGAAGTTGATGCAGAATTTTCGAACATAGTGGTTGAGCTAACTTTGATAGAAAGAATTTGAAGAATGTAGCAGGATGATCTTACTTTGAATCAGATCAAAGAAGAAATAGCAGTTGGGAAGTATACTGATTTCAGAGTAGATGAACATGGAGCATTAAGGATGAATGATAGATTATGTGTACCTAATGATTTGGAGCTTCGAAAGGAGATCTTAAATGAAGCTCATTCTTCTGGTTATTCTGTTCATCCAGGGGGAACAAAAATGTATCGAGATTTGAAAAAGAATTTTTGGTGGAATAGAATGAAACAAGATGTTGCAGATTATGTGATGAAATGTGAGACTTGTCAAAGAATAAAAGCAGAACACCAAAGACTGGGTGGATTGTTGTAACCCTTACTTATTCCTAAATGGAAATGGGATCAAATATCTATGGATTTTGTGAGCAGTTTACCAAGAACAACGGCTGGGCATGATGCGATTTAGGTTATTGTTGATCGACTTACCAAATCAACGCATTTTTTGCCAATCATCATAACCTTTTCTTTAGAAAAGCTATCTCAAATCTACATAAGGGAGATAGTGAGATTACATGGAGTATTAGCAGGAATTGTGTCAAATAGAGACCCATGATTTGTATCTAAGTTTTGGACCAGTTTACAAAAAGTTATGGGAATGAAGTTGGAGTTTAGTACGGCATACCATCCACAAACTGATGGACAGACCGAGAGAACCATATAGACACTATAAGATATGTTGAGGGCCTGCATCATGGAATTTAAAGGAAATTAGGATTCTCATCTACCATTGATTGAGTTTGCCTATAATAATAGTTATCGCTCAACTATTCAGATGCCTCCATATGAAGCTCTATATGGAAGGAGATGTAGATCACCTTTATTTTGGGATGATGTGGAAAAAGCAATGTTAGGTCTAGAGTTAGTATAGGAAACAATTGAGAAAATTACTATCATTAAGTAGAAAATGAAGGAAGCACAAGATCAACAAAAAAGTTGGGTTGACTTGAAAAGAAGAGAGTTGGAGTTTCAAGCGAGAGATCATGTGTACCTCAAAGTGAAACTAATTAAGAGTATTCATTATATGAGGACACAAGGTAAACGAAGTTCAAGATATATTGGACCTTTTGAAATTCTTGAATGAGTCGGAAAGTTGGCTTGTCGATTAGCTTTACCACCTAATCTGTCAAGAATCCATAATGTATTTCATGTGTCTGTTTTAAGAAAACACATTCCTGATCTTGATCGAGTCATTGAATTAGAACCAGTAAAGTTGAAAGCGAATTTGACTTATGAAGAACATCCAGTTGAGATTACAGATAGTAAAGTGCAAAAGTTGAGGAATAAAGAGATTAGATATGTTAAAGTCATTTAGAGAAATCATGAGCAAGAATCTGCTACTTGGGAAGTGGAAGATGAGGTGAAGCGTCGATATCTGCATTTGTTTGATAAACCAGGTACGCATTTCAAGTTTTGAGGACAAAACTTATTTGAAGGGGGGAAGGATGTAAACCTCTAAAATTTTTGACCTAGCTTTTGAAATAGACTCAACTATGTTAGACAATTTAGGAGTTGATAAGGCTAATGAAAGTGAAAACCCTAAAAGAATTAATCAATCGCGTAAGAAACTTTTTTTACCCTAAATGTATGTAAACACTAAAGATTTCATTCAAAAGTAATAAAAACCCTAAAATGATCACTTTAAAGACATATGTGCACTAATTCATCATAATATACCCTAAAACCCTAATTGATAATATAACACTCGTATTTTACCAAATCATTATTAAAAGGTTAGAGATGACTTTCAATCATACATATATGTTTTGAATCCTCAAGTAGTCCTTTAGAAACTAAGATAATGAATCATAGATTACATTTATCTCTTAAGTATATGATTAAGATAGTATTACATAGAGTTAGGGATATAATTAAAGATTAGGCTAAATGTAGTGAACTTTAATACCCTAATTAGTACTTTTCGCACTAATTACACTGAGTAGTTTACCAAATGGTGTATATAGGCTATAAATACCTAAAGTAAGACCTCATCAACTATTTTTACTAATCAATTCACCAAATACCTCATTTCTTTTCATTTCCTTAATTTTTTCCTTAATTTTCCTTAAATACTACATTATGTGTACAAAATGGCATATGCTTAAGGAAAGTTGACTAAGTCAACACATGTTGACTAAAGTCAACAATTAGAAAAGTCAACAAAAGACACTAATGCATAAGAAAAATATCTTAGCATCTAATGATTTTTTTTTTCTTTTCTTTTCTTCCCTCCTCTTAATTGCTGTCCATTCATTTCCCCTTCTAGACCCTACCATTTCCTTTCTTCCATAATCAAAACAATACAAAAAGAAACAAAGTAAAATCCTCTCCATGCCATGACCCTTCTTCTTCCCTTTCACTTTCAACACTTTCCTCTTTATCTCCATGATTCCAACACAAACTAAGGTATGTGATCAAGTTACTTTATGTTGCTTTATATTACTCATTAGTTAGGTAATTAAGTAGATTAGATAAGTAGATATGTGTTATGTGTCATCTTAAAGAATAGGACATAAAGTTTCCATCTTTAAGTGTAGGAAGTTAGGAATCATGAAGAAGAGGAAAAGATTACATGTGTATACGCTCTTAAGTATGTGTACATAAGGATATACTAAAAGAATACAAGTATGGGGATCCTTGTACATGGGTATTTACGATGTACATAACTTAAATTAAGACAAAACCTAACTATACATACCTATACTATACTAAATACACACTTAAAAACACAAAAGAATGAAATTAGGAAGATTTTCTTAAGAGGAAAATTAGGCATACGAAATTTGTACAAAAATACGTATGTGACCGTATAGGTATATGAGTATGTATACAAGTATAAATACAGTATAAGTATCAGTATATGTATAAGTAGACTAGTATACATATAAGTAGAGGAAAGGTATCAGTATATGTACATTATGTATAAGTGTACGTAAGTGTACATAAAATACATAATCATGAGATAAGGCTTAAGTAAGCAAAGGATGATGCAAGTAATGATGTAATCACATGATGACATAAGTGATGACATAAGCAATGACATAAGTGATGCGAATTATGATGTAAGCGATGATATAAGTGTAGGTTTATAAAATAAGAAAATAAGAAGAGTGTCTAATAATTAGGTACCTAAATTAGTAAACCTTAAGACACTTTCTAAATTGGATTATACTTAATTAAGTACACGAATTAGTAATAGCAAAGTAAAATCCTTTAAGTATAAGAATTTAAGGGTTAACTAAATCATTAAGTATAAACAAAAGATATAAATATAAATAATAATAGTAATTAAGTTTCCATAGTTAAAATTTCTATAAATTTAGTCCATATCATAAAACATGGGTCTTAACATCCAAAACGGACATCATCGTGTGAACGTATGTTTATAGTTCAAATTTTATATTAATATATTAGTGTATTGGTATCATGTGAATCTCTATGTTCTTAGGAAACTAATGGTTGTAGAGCCTTGTATATTGTGTGAAGAGTTAATGATTGGAAAGGTAATTAATTAGAGGTTCTTTGTATAGTATACGGTATCTGCTACGACTAAGCTGTCCTTAGTTCGTAATAGGTACTTCACCTTGGATCCCTGTTATTTGTCTGTTCAGATACTAAGTGGCCATGTATCTAAATCCTTGCCATTTAAAACACTTGATCTCACTTATCTTCCTTCCTGAACTCTAGCCCTTTTTGAACTTCCTCGAAGGTTCCTTCTCTTCTGCTTAGGTAGTCAAAACGGGTCGGGTCTCAACAACCTTGCTTAGTTTTGTTCGCATAGGTCTACTTAGAATAGTCTAGCTATTGCCTGGTCGGCTAACATGTGGTCAAAATCTTCCTGTTTAACCCCTTTCTATCCTTTGGCCGGCTTGGATTGCATCATCAAGCGTTCTAATATCTAGGGATTTTAGGACATCCCTAATCTCATACTTCAATCCTTTAATGAATCAAGATACAGTTTGGTCCTCTAACTCTATGACTTTACATCGAATCATTAACATTTGAAATTCCTTAACATAAGTGTCTACATTCGACCCTCCTTTTCATAGTTCTTGTAGTTTTTTGAAGGCATCTTGCAGATAATAACACGACACAAACCTTCTCCTCATAACCCACTTCATTTCATCCTAACTCCTAATCTCTCGTTCTCCTTCCCTTCTTCCAATTGCTTGCAAGTTCTTCCATTATAAGTATAACTAGTGAACTCCAACACCACAAGACTTACCTTTGCATTATTAAGTACTTTATGGCATTCAAATTGTTTTCCAATTGTATCAACCCAATCTAGGTAGTCCTCAACATCACCACTTCTAGAAAAACTCGGGATACACATGCTCAGTCCTTTGAGTTTAGGGGCTCCTACATTTCTTGCCTTAGGCTTGTAGTATTCCTCTGCTTCATCATCTTCTTTAGTTTCCTCCTCAATTTCTTCAAGTGATGGCCTTCGTCTTGCTTCCCTACCAATTCCTTCAACTTAAGGTAGTCAAGCTAAGGCATTAACTAAGCTAAATTGACCATTACCTTAGCCTTGTTGCTCACATTCTCTAGTGGGGTTATTCTTAATACACTACCTATCCTTTTTGATAGCAATCACCAAACTAGCTACTAAGTCAGTAAGCCTATCCAAGTAGTCACTCGCTAATTGAGGTGTGAAGCTTCCTCTTGCCCTTTACCATGTCAAGTACCACTTTTTTGGTTCCCTAGATTTCCTTGAATACTTGAGTCTAACATTGAGTATTACTTAACTTCTAATAATATCACTTGAAATTAATTACCGATAGCACAATTACACAATAAACGAACAATCAACCACACTCTGTTTTTATGTATCAAAAACAGGGAAAAACAGAGTATAGAACACTTCTTAACTACTAAACTCTAAGGTTAACAATAGAATTGTTATCACACAAAATAATAACAAACCACTCAAAGAATACAGTAGTAAAATCCAGCTTCAACTGTAGCCAGGCTTTGATACTAAGACGATACAAATTCCATGGATGAACACATTAATCTAATATCACGCGTAACCAACAGGGCAAGTCTAGGCTACAAGATGGCTCAAAGAGTAAATAATAGTCTAAGGTTGAGCAATGGTTCCCATGTATTGACGATGGATATGATGCATCAACGCCTTACATGAGCTTAGGTCACACTAGATATGATGTACAAGTATAGTCAGAGGTCACTTGGCACTATTCCATGCTCAAATGGGTTAGATAAGAGTAGCTCAAGAGTAAAGGTACATAGCTCAAGAGAGAGTAGAAATTCAGTGTATTCTTTTTATATGATGTTCGGCTATTACATTATGAGAGTATTTATAGTACTCAGCTAGGGTAAGTCTTAAATTACAAAAATGTATATAAATGGATCCTTACTTGCTAAGAAAAGAAGAATAATTTATAAGGAAAACACATATTCGTACAAAAAGAATATCCATAGTCAAAAAAGACAGTACGGATGTTAGAAAGGATAGTGTATGCACGTTTGTTGTCAGAAAGGATAGCACACGTGTGTTTTACTTAGTCTATTGTCCTGATAACACTACGGGTCGAGCTGGGGTAGTCATTCCGATCAAGTCTGCTCGAAAGTTCGATACTTTGACTATTAGGGATAGACACAGGTTAGTTTAAGGTCAACTCACATTTAGGTCAGCCTCTGAAGGTCAACTCCTAAAAATTGTTAGCTTGGCCTCAACACTATGGAGGTGGCTCTTTTCCTAGTTTGGTGGTTAGATTGGGTATTGTTAAGGGTTCAATTCGGCATGTCCATTGGTCACCTCGATAACTTCTTGAATGGTATAGAGAGCAAAGCAACTTAGTAGATCGGACTAGAGTAAACACTATTCTTCGGCACTTAACTCACCTTAAATAACTCGACAAACCAATTGAGAAAGCCCTCGGGCCCAAGAACATGTGATCGATCCTTTATCCCTATTATCATATGAATCACAATACTAATTAATAACATCTCATCATTAGCACATGAGATAAAAAATTCCAATAGGTTAAGTTGTAAAACCCAATATAAGGTACTACTTAATTACAAATTTGTGCAACACCAGCACAAAGGCCTCTAAATTACTACAATATTATATTTTAGTTTCAATTTTTTAAGTTGTAATAGAAATTTTTTTATAAACAAATCCTCAATATACTTATTAAACTTTTCAATAAAAATATTTACATTGAAGTCAATAAATAATGACATTATCTATAATTGACCATTGATACATGGTATTGATAACACAAATGTAGAACAAGTATAAGGCTTGGTTGCCTCAATTGGGAGTTATTATTATTAATATGTTATCTTTATCAGATTGGGTTATCTATGTTTTTTTTTTTAATCTTGAAACTTAATCTAAATCTTTGGGTGCTTTAAATCATATATGAAACCTAATAAAATCCCTATAAGGTAATACCTTATCTAGTTTGAAGTGAAATGTATGAACACTAGTCACTAGATATGGTTTAAAATGTAATTAATCATAATTAAATCTCATAAAAATGAATGATATTGTATCATGCATGGTAATGTAATTTGAAAATGATTCAATTTATGCATGAGTAAAGGGACAAAACTAAGACCGGCCATAAATACAAGTCTAACTGGATATGCTCTTTAAGTAACCAAATCGACACAGTTACTTTTAGATGTACCCTTAACATAATTTTCGCATGAGAAGAAAACTTGATACAATCCGTAAACATATCATTATAAATCACGTACTGTGTGAAATCTTATGAATTTTATTTAGAGGTTTATTACAATTTTACAGATTTGAAGAGCAAAATAAAAAAAATAAAGAAAGAAAAAGAAAAGAAAGATTTGAAAAAAAAAAAAAAGGAAAAAGGAAAAAGGAAAAATGATATGTGCCCCAAATTTTCCAAATATGATTTGTCACTCCTCAACTCTAGCTTTGTCTATCCTTTCATAGTATACCTTCCCTGCTGAGAACCACAACTCAAGATACTTTACACAAGGTGAACATTTTTATCAATCCTCCCTCTCGACATTGTATATGCTTCCATAGACGGTAAAAGACATTTTCATCAAGATGGCGTCTCTGTCCTTCTCTTTTGGTATACATCAAACTCAATAACCTCTTACCGGGGTGCTTAGTTCTTCTCAAAGATCTATATATCAAATTCACTAAACTAGGCACAACTTGTCCAAGACACAACAAGATCAAATGCTCTAAAAGTTTTAGACAAAAACAGAAATTTCTACAAAGTAAGTTCAAGAGCATTTTTTCTTTTTCTTTTTTTATTTTTGGCTTAAACAAATTGCAATAAGTTAATAATGAAATATCCTAAATCAAGAAAATCAATAAAATTATAAAAAAAAAAAGTAATTAAGTTAAGAATGGTAGTAAACAAATTGCAATAAATTAATAGTGAAATATTCCAAGTCAAGAGAATTAATAAAATGAAAAAAAAAGTAAGTAATTAAGTTAAGAATTGTAGTTTGGAGATCTAATAAATTCAAGTTTTAAAAGCTAAATCTTAAGGGAGGTAAATAGTAGCATATTACAAATAAGTCCTTAGCCAATTACGTTTGCTTATAAGGGCAATTTGTTATAATTTTCAAGCCATAAATCTTGTTGCTAATTAATATATATATATATATATATATATATATAGATGACTCTAGTAGGAGTCAAACCATAGGTTTAGGCACAAGCTCATAAATTTTATTGCTCTTGAAATATAAATATAAGATGTTTTATTATTTTTATAAATAAATTTAATAATTAACTTTTTTTCAAAGCTTGAGAAGGCCAAGACCCTCCAAACCGCCCCTAAACCCATCCATGGTCATATTGTGTTATCATCTATATTTGAGGTTTTGATTCTATAAATTGCGCTCTTTAAGGATGCGTTAAATCATGTATGTTTGGGCTTTGGGTATATATATTCCGTTCCTCATGAATCTTGTAAGTTATTATGACCTCTTCTTCTTCCTTTTTTCCCCTGCAATTGGACTAAGAGATATATTGTTAAAGTTGACTTGAACATAGACAGACCATCGATTTACTAAAATTATCCTAATGAATGAGAAAGGAATTATCCAGTACGCTTAAATGAAAGAACAATTGGGTAGACTTTTTTTTTTTTTTTAATTATAATGGAAAAAGGGATTTTAAACAGATTATTCTACTGGGAGCCTATCATTTATACCTGTAGATTTATATTATAACTAATACCATTTTAAGTAGCAATATATACAAATTACATTATTTTATTTAATAGATATTTAAATAATATAACCAATATTGGCCATTGCAATGAGAATAACAGTAACATCTGGCTGCAGAACATGCTTAATGTGCTAATATGGACTTTTTCTTTTGACAACTCACACAGAAGTTGACTGGGTAAACTAACTATATAACTTTTAAACTTTAATCTGTATAGTTATACTTAATAAACTACTAAATATTATTAATAATCCTATTAAATTTTGATAAGCAGATAAATAATCTCTTGAGGTTGTAAATAATCCTTCAAACTTTTTTAGACTTATCAAACTATATTTTAATATTCTTAAACTTTGATCTTAGTATGTCTTATTCTTTTATTTAAAAAAAAATAGCTGAAAAGATATGAGTCTTTTATACTGCTAATTTATCAAAATATTTAAGGAGATCATTTACAATATTTAAATGTCAAGAGATACATTTATACTAGAATCAAAATTTTAGGACGTTATTTAAAAATTCCCCTATATTATATTTACAAGATTAACAGTCCAGCTTCCAAGTTACTGTCTCGGGTGTCCTTACCCGCTCTCATCGTGGATTTTTCATTAGAAGTGAAAGACTGGTATAAATTAAGAGGGAACCTTCAACGCCATGGTCATAAGAAAACATTTTAGAAGTCAAGGACTCCCATTGTTTTTCAAACGACCTACGTGTACCAATTAATCCTGTAAATAAACAATATCAGGGGAATTTGAAATGTTCCACCACCTTGTAATGCATGCAATGGGGAGTAATAATTCTTAAATAAATCCTCTTTCTTTGTAATAAAAACACTGTTTATTCCAAGGTAGTATACACATGATTTTATAATTGGGGCTAGACTACTTCATAAACTTAAAAAGTAGTGAAATATTTGTGATACCTTTATGTTGTCTGTCTAAGAAAAAAATTTTGATGGAGGGACAAGTTATGCATGCATTATCACTGTGCCATAATTAGCATAGAAATGTAGTTCAGTGGCTATGTAATTGCTTGAAAACAATTTATAACGATGCCTATAGAAATAAAATACGCACAATGATAAAAAAAATTGTTTCGATTGAAATCTATATACACTCAGATCACAAAATAGTTTCATATATGATATGCAATTATCACGTAAACCATATAAGGATTTCTTTCGGTTTTTTTTCCGCCATATTCTATTTTCTATTTGGAATTTCCATAATTTTTGTATCATTTTTACTATATCATTTACTAAATATATTATTAATAATACTATTTTATTAAATTAATCATATGTAGACCCATCAAAAGCTAACTACTGTCACTTGATTAATATTGACCAATCATCCGGCAGGTAAAATGTTAAAAGACGAAAACCCGAATATATAAATGAATGAGGGTGCATATGTATAAATTGTAGTTTATCTTAACATTTCATTTAAGATGAGAAGAAGGAAAAGTAAAGAGCATGCTGAGAATAAAATGGAGAGGAAAATTCCAAAATTCTTTTGTTTAATGGTGGAATTGGGGAAGAATGTAATATGGAAAGAAAATAATTTCCTACGCCTCACAAATGTTTTTCCCTCAAAACCCAAAAAAGGTTAAAAACTTATTGAACGTCCTATTTTACCCTTTTCTTTGCCATGCCTTATCATCCTCCTTTTTCTAGCTATGACGTTTTTAAACATAATGATAATTTTAAATTAAACCTCATTTTATGTTTGATAACACTTTATATTTCTTTTATTTTTCTTCCCTTTATTATTATTATTATTATATGTTGAAAGTAATAAAATTCTCCTACAAGTCTTCCCTTAGTACTTCTTTATCCTTGTATTTTTTTAAAATCCTTTTCTAATTATATGAGGATCATAATTAGTCTAGCTTTAATTATCTAATTGGTTCATATCTTGAGTTAGTTTAGTTAGTTGAGCTTCAACCTATAATATAAATACTACATTGTACAATAAATAATTGAATACATAACATTTTTTTCTTGACTAATCTTCTTCCAATGCTCTCTAGTTCAAATTGTTTCATCCGTTGATTGCTAGACATCAACATTACAATTAGAGCAATACTCAATCTTAATCTTACAACTCACATGGTATCAGATTGAGCTATATATATGTCAAAATCATCAATCAGGTTTGAATCTTTAGTCTAATCATTCGGCTTGTCAAGATTTCATTTTAGTCATGAATAATATAATAGATAAGTTGATTGTTTACCCATTGTTCATGAGTGGTTATAATAGTCTTGGGATAAGTATAGGTAACATCATGTTCGATGGATCCGATTTCCTAACATGGAGTAAGGCAATTAAAATGGCACTAGGAACAAAGTTGAAATTAGGTTTCATTGATGGATCTTTGCTGAAACCAGCAAAGGACTCTCCAAATAATATTAAATGGATAAGATGCGATTTTATGGTATATTGCTGGATTTTGAATTCAATGAACAATGATTTGTTGCAAGGATCACTATTTTTTTTCTTTTTATAGTTTACATATGAACTTTGGTTAGAAGTTACTGAAAGGTACGGAATTTTGAACGGTCCACTTATATATCAAATCCAACATGAAATTTGTAATTTCAAGTAAAACAACCTATCTATTAGTGCTTACTATAGTAGAATTGAGAAATATTGGGACGTATTACAAGCTATAAATAGATATCTTAGCTACTAGTGTGGTAAAATGTCGAATTGTGAATGTGGACATGAGAAGAAAATTTTGAAATTTGAGTCAAACAACAAGTTGACATAGTTCCTCATAAGACTTAATGATGTGTATGAATGTGTTAAAAACTAGTGCCTTTCAATGGACCCTTTGCTAACATTAGATAAGGCCTTTTACTTGCTCAAACAAGTGGAAAAACAAAGAGAAATGACTTGTGCCCTATTTGCTGATATGGAAGCTTCGTCTTATTTGGTCATGTTAAACACTAATGCTAAATTTGCTGAGAATTCTAAATTAGCTTTAGAACAAAGGAGACAAAAGATTCAAATGGGAAAATTATTTAGCAAACATTATAAAAACGATATCGTGAGCTTATTTTTTCTTAACCCAATTAATATTAAGCCCTAACATATTTGATATTAACCATTGACTAAGAATTATGGAAAGTCTCCTTTTTTTTTATGTATCTTGAAAAATGTTCGGAGTCGCTACTTGATCAAGGTTAAGAGGAAAAAAAGGGGGAAGGGGGATAGGTTAGGTTAAAATTAATTAGGTGGATTGACTTTAACCTAACCACTAGTTTGTAGAAGAAAAAAAAAATTTGGAAAACTAGAGAAATTGAGTCTGGAGGCTAACCAATTAAACTCTAAATAGGTACTACTTTAGCCTTTCGAATTTAATTTTATTTTTTGAAACACCCTTTTATCTTGAAATGATAATTCTAAACTTACAAATAAATAAAATTATTTTTATTTACACAAAAAGGAGAAAAATTATAAATTGAAATTATTTACAAAAGAGAAAATAAAAAATTTTTCCTATTTTAAGTTATCTCGTAAATGCTTACATGTACGCTAATAAGGATCATGCTTCTCGTGGTTCAATTGGTGAAAACTTTATGTGTGTTGGTACATTTTAACTTTGAAATTTAGTCGAGTTTACATTTTTAATTGTTTAATCTTTCACTTAAGAAAAATCTAGAAGAGAGCACTAATGTTGAGGTTTTATTTTTTATTTTCGAAAATCTTACAAGAACTCTAATTTTTAAAAGGGTTTATTAATGACCTTTATTTTTGGAAAATCTTTGATTCTTATAGGTCCCGTATAAAATATCAAGAGAGGGGAGTGGTAAGGGAGTGAATTGATATCTTTTGCAAAAATGGAAACTTTTTTATTTTTTAACAAATCCCTTCTTAATAACCTAAATGGCATATAAGTAGTAGAAGATTGATTATTTAACTTAGACACAAGATAATAGTACAAAGAATAGAATGTAGAAAAGTAAATAAGATAGAGAGAAAGGAGATAAGGCAAAATATTTAAAGAGCTTCGTCCTTTTGCCTGCTACTTTTTTCCAACTTCACTACTGGAGACTCGGTCTTCCTCACCGATGTCGTTCTACTAGTCAAAATCTTTCACTAATGAAAAAGAAATTTAGGTTATAAGGATATCTAGTAACTTCTCTAATAGGAATCAACCTCCTAGATCAATCACAAGAAGTCGAGCTAAGGGAATTTAAGGACTCGTATGAAGAATACTAGCTTTAAGCCATAACCGAGACTAGGATTCCTATCCTGAGCTGACCTTCTACTAACCTATCTATCATATCCTTACGTATGTCCGACATGCTTTTGCCCAACTGCAAATTCTTGATCTAGAAGACAGCCTAGAACTAGCCGAGTCAAGCTCCCCAACCAACCACTAGCGTCTGACTTCAAGTCAGCTAACCTCTTTACTAGGCTAATTGGCTCCCAACCTAATCTAGATCAAGTCGGCCCCTGACTGTAATGCATTATTGCTTCCGCTTACATTATACCATATTCCTATTGTCCAACCACCAAGCAACACATGTCTTTTGATACAAAGTTCTAAAATGATTATTTCTTTTCCATACTGAATATTCTTTATCTCTTTTACCCCTTTTTAGTATGTCTTATGTAACCTAGTGTAGAATACCCTTTTTGTCTTTTTATACATGTAAAGTAACCTTAGTGGACGGGCATATAAACCCCTACTTTCTTGTATGTAGGTTATCATTCAACTTTTCAATACAAAATTACTCACTTTAAGCAACCTTAGTGTTCTTGTTATCTTTCAACTTTTATCTATTCTCTTTAGTAAAGCGTAATGGCGAATGACCCTTCAATTCGAACCGATGTGTCATATCCGGTGAATTGTTGGCCGAGTAGGATCGAGTAGTGCGTCATATCCATTTGGTAGTTGCCCGGACTTTGCTAACCTTTTTCTATTTGCTTTGGTTTGCTTCGTTGTGGTACCTCTCCATGTGTTCGACCTCAGAGACACATCAGCTTTGCTAGTATCAAAGCATGGTTCCTTAAGGGAATGTATGAAGTTTTTGTTCGCTTTTTTGTTAATGGTTGTTGTGTTCCTTCTATAACTACTATAGTGTATTGGTGTGATAGCAAGAGTGGTTTTATTGTTACTCAGTTTTACTTTGTTTTTTCATTGTGGAAAGACAAGTGGATGAACTTATCGTTCTAAAGAAGGATAGTTAGTGGCGTATGTGGATCGATAGCTAAGCAGTCAACTGAATTACTGTCAAGTATAAATACCCGATATCGAGGCTCGATGATATGTTAGATGAGCTTCATGGTGCCAAAATATTTTCGAAGATTGATCTATGGAGTGGCTACCACCAAATTCGCATGAGGCCGAGCGATGAATGGAAGACTGCCTTTAAGACTAGGCATAGACTCTACGAATGGTTGGTTATGTCGTTCGAACTTACTAATATGCGAAGCACGTTCATTGTAAACCTTACTTTTAGTGGGCCTAAGATTTGAATTAAGAATACTTTCCGAACATTTCTAAAGATCAACTAAACCAAAAACTTAAGTTTATATTTAGAAACGAATTAAATTTTTACAATTCAAAAACCAATTGTCGATGAAACCTGAGCTTGAAAAACTGCAAGCTCTAAAGTTACTTAAAACCCTAAACCTTAAAACCATTAAGGAATTTTAACCCTAAATAATTAATCGATAATTTAATTTGAATAATTTCATTCAACTTTAGAAAATTTCACAATTCTACAAAAATCAAATCATAAATTACAAAAAAATGTAAGATAAAAACCCTAAAACAATTTTCTATAAGGTTATGCCCTTATCTTCATGTATAAGCCTTACACATAAATAAGTAGACCAACCAATCACCTTAGATAACTTATCAGTTGAGAGTTGGAATCATTTATCAATTGATAACTTATTAAAATCTAGTGATAAGACAATCTCCTTATCACCTCTTCACTTATACTATATATGGACAATTTTTCACAAAATTTCATAAGCTTAACTTTAATAAATGAGACAAGACCACTCCATAGCCTAAAAAGACTTTAAATGGCAGATTTAGACAAGGGAGAAAGGGAGGGCCATGCTCTTGTCATTCAACCATTAATCACTTCCTCTTACACATCACTATTCACCCCTTAATGCTTACATCATCAAGAGTTGCAATGTTGACTTTGTGTAATCTACAAGACAACATTTTCAAGACATTTAAACACTCACTCTCTCTCCATTCAAACTGGCCACTTCTCCCCTTGCTTCTCTCACTTTCAATTTCACTTTCACATCTTCTTTCTCTCCTTTGAAACAAACATAAAAGGGAGAAACAACCTTACCCCATAAAATCAACTTTCCTTCCATTTTTGATGCTTCACTCACGGCAACTTTTTCTTTTGTTCTTGTGTCATTTTCTTTCACCATCTAAGATCTTTTAAGACCATAGAACCTTCCACAAATCCCATTCCAAAAGAACAAAAGATTCGGGTTCCAAAAGGTGGCAAAAAGGAGGATGCAAAGTTAAAAGCTTAAGTGGAACCTTAGTGCACAACCACCAAACTTTGCTTTAAGGACGACTAAGTGTTTCTTGTGATATTTAGATTAGTATTTATGTTAGGGGACTTTGATTTCTTGAAGATATAAGTAAGGTTTAAGTTGTTATAACACCAAAAATCGTTTTAAGAAACAAACCATGAAACCCTTACATAAAGTTGAAACATGAGCATGTAAAGTTGGTGTTTTGTAAAGACAATTGTTTAATGCTTTGAATGGAAGATTTTAAACTAAGAAAATCTTGAAATGAGAACTTTAATAGAGGACGAGCATGCTGGACGTGAGAGTTCCATAGTCATTTGGATGTTGATTTTGTTTCCATTAAGTTAAACATGCTCAAATCTAAACTTAAGTTAAGGAAAAATCCATCACATGAGGTTTTATAAAGAAACCAACTTTGTATGACATGAGCTATGATATGGGAGCTGTATTAAATATAAGATCTTCTATTTCTTTGTGTGGAACATAAGTTAAGGAATCATCTTATGGAAGAAAAGTTAAGTTAAGATATGGACACAAGTAGTTTAAGTGCATAATCTACCACCTAAACTTAAGGAAATGATGAAACAAGTTGAAAAATCAAGTAAGGACCCCTTGGAACCATCATGAACAGATCTAGAACGTGAGAAAAAGAAGCTTAAAAATATGATAAAAGTGAATGAACAAAGTGAAAAGATTAACCAAAGCAAGTATGGTAAGCATACAAAGCTTAAAACTCAAAACCGAGCCTCAAACTCTCAAAACAAGCTTAGAACTCTAAGTTGGGCCTTCAATAAAATTCTGACCAGCACCTTAGAACATCAAGAGAGGATGTTTTGAAGCCCATAAGAAATCCACCTAAGACTCTATAAGCCCACCAAAGTTACTAACTTTAGTTTGAACAAAAAACAAGCTCATTTGACAACTTAAGCCCACTAAAGGGCCCATGAAGTGGTTGTTAGCCTTAGGAATATAAATCAAAGTTGTAAATCTAATCTCAAGGAGTATTTTGAGCTTAGGATAAAATCTTAAAACCAAGCCCAAAGGATTTCTCAAATTATTAAAAAACCCATTTACCAAACAAGGCCTAAAAACACTCTAACACATGAGGAATGCTACTGTTCTGACCCATGGACAGAATTTTATGCCTCATTTCTAAAATCTAACCCTACCACATTAAAGTACACTCGAAAATGATGAAGATTGACTATAAGATCATAAAAATCGGATTTAAAACGAAAAAGTTATACGCGATTGAACTTTAGGTAAAAATCGGGAAAAATAGTCAAGAATATAACTTAAGAAAAATTTACTTAGTTTCTTAACTTTGTTTCAATTCCTTATAAAAATTATTTCAATGACCAGGGGACACTGTTTACAGAGATGACTTGCCTCTGGATTACTTTGATTGACCCACATGGCAGAGTGAGTAAATTCCCAATAACTCTTTACTTGATTGTGCTTGTAGAATACATGTACCTAAACTTATATATATAAATTTGGATGCTTGTGGGATATGAGAGATGCATGTGTATGAAATTGTGGATAAATGTGATGACTTGTTAATTATATTTAATAAAGGGAATTTTTTGCATTATATATATATGTGAATTGTATAGAATAAAATTGTCTGATTACCTTGAAAATCGAGATAATCACTTATCTGATTAAGAAATCAAAATGAATCATGCATACCCCATAGAGAATACGGATAACACCGACTGCCACTTCACGCAGAAGATGGGAGGGGACTCACAGGAATACGAGTTTCCTGTAGGATTAGGCACTAACTATGCCATCATATATATTGAGTCTCTGTCTTAAGTTGATGGGCTTACTAGGCATCGGGAGACGCCAACCGTCGGCGAGGGGCCTAGTCTTGTGGCTTCTGCTTAAGGCATGTATTTGTGGACCGCGGGGGCCACCACATCGCTAGACTTGGGATTTTAAAAGATATGATTTGATTTTGGTAAAGGAAGTATATATATATATATATATATATATATAGAGAGAGAGAGAGAGAGAGAGAGGAGAGAGTTTTGTTTTGGCATGAGCACAATAGTGCAAATGAATAAAACCCAAGATTTAGAACCCGGATTTTGGTTTGGGTCGGTTAATTATCTCCAAACCCTGACTTCAGGGGGCGTAATTCTGAGTCGTATACAGTTCCTAGGTCACTACATGCGTTGTTTGGCATACTATTTGTTCATGCATTCATATGGTTGTGCATCTAATAAATTTCTATCATGTGGTACTGACGAGGGTAATTATCTCACTAAATGTAAGCTTACACCCTAATAGTTCTTTTCCTTACAGGTTGATCGATAGTTGGGAATAGGATAAGAATTGAGTGCAGAGTGCTACCATTGAATCAATATGATGAAAAGCTTATGTAGTTAATTCGGAATGCTCCGAAAAATGACCAATGTCTCAATTAAGTTTAGTATCTTTAGTAAGTTTAGAATTTTCTAGAATTGTCTATCTTATTTCACTATTTTCGTAGGGGATACCGATTCTCTGCAGTTCTGAAGAACTGTAGAAAAATGGATATCCATAATTATTTATATTATATAATGAGTCAATGAACTAAAATTGAAGACTCTAGCAAATAACTATTTAGAGTCTTGCAATCTCTAACTTGCAAGGCGATTTTCTTATCATGGATGCACACGTAATATGGAAATTTTAGGCAATACTACTAAGCCCCTCCTAGGGTCGCTACATTCATGAGATTAATTAACCATGTAATGCGGCCCCCTAATTAGAAGATGTGTGGTCATGTACTATGATGATATATTGGTATATAGTGTCAACTTGAACAACTACATTCAAAATCTTCGTAAAGTATTTGACATTTTGCTAATTGAGAAGTTATATGGGAATGTAAAGAAATGCATGTTCTACCAAAGAGAAATGATATTCCTAAGGTTTGTAATGTCAGGGGAAGGAATCCAAGCATACGAAGAGAAGATCCAAGCTATTCTAGGATGGCTGATGTCGAAGAATGTCATTGGGGTCTGAAGTTTCCATGACCTAGCCTCTTTTTATAGGTGATTTATTAAAGACTTTAGTACAATAGCCGCCCCATTGACTAAGTTAACAAAGAAGAGTGAAGGATTTAGGTGGAACAACAAAGCTGAACAAAGCTTTAGGGAGATCAAGGAAAAGCTCACCTCGGCACTTGTCCTATCACTACCAGATTTCAATAAATGCTTCGAATTAGAATGTGATGCATCGAGGGTTGGAATTGGTGCTATCCTGATGCAGGAGCAACAACCTGTTGCCTAACACAGTGAGAAACTAAGTGGCCTTGCCTTAAACTATTTTTTATATGAGAAGGAGTTGTACTCTCTTTTCCGAGCCCTCATTGTTTGGCAACATTACTTGCTACCACGAGAGTTTGCTATTTACACTAACCATGAATCATTGAAGCATCTTGGGAGTTAAAAACAAACTATCAAAGAGATAGGCCAAGCAATTAGAGTTTATGGAGGGGTTTCGTACGTCATTCGACATAAGAAGAGAAGTGCAAATGTAGTCACCAATGCTTTGTTACAATGGCAAACCTTGGTAACTACTTTGCAAGGAAAATTATTACAATTCTCACTAATTACCGAACAATATGCTCATGACTCTCATTTCAACCCTATCATAGAACAATGCAAGGATAAAATTGTTGTCAAGGGATATTATCTCAAGGATGGCTATCTATTCAAGGATCATAGGTTATGTATTCTAAGTTGCTCTACATGTGAGCTATTGGTTAGGGAAGCTCATAGTAGAGGGTTATTTGGTCATTTCGAGGAGACTAAGATAGCTAATCTATTGAGGGAGAACTTTTACTAGCTAAGTTTAATGAAGGATGTCTATAAGGTAGTTAGTATTTGTGAAGTGTGTAAATGTGCAAAGGGGAAGAGAGAACCCCATGGAGAATACATACTACTACCAACACCAACCTTACCTTAGCCTAACCTCAGCATAAACTTTGTCCTAAGGTTGCCCCGAACATCCAGAGGTAAAGATTCTATTTTTGTTATAGTGGACCGCTTTAGTAAGATGGCACACTTCATTCTAAGTCATCGGACTAACGATGCTCTATAGATTGCATAATTGTTTTTACAAGAGATTGTCTAACTATATGGAGTACCGAAGACTATTGTCTTAGATCGGGACACAAAATTCTTGAGCTATTTTTGGAGGACTCTTTGGAGAAGACTTGGAACCAAACTTATATTTAGCTCTAGTAGCCACCCTCAAACTGATGGCTAGATTGAAGTAGTGAATAGGACTCTATGTAATCTACTTAAAGCTATTGTGGGGAAGAACTTAAGGGATTAGGATCTCTACCTACCTATTGTAGAGTTCATGTACAACCGAACTATCCATAGCAATATTGGGAAGACCCCAATTGAGGTCGTCTATGGCTTTAATCCTACTATTCTCCTACATATGATCGATACCCCAGCTACTATTAAAGCAAGTTAATCTAGAGTGGACCGAACCCAAGAATTACATGAGCTACACTAGTTTGTAACAAGGAAGATTACTAAGTTCAATAAGAGACAACAAGAGATTAGTAGCCAAGGCCACCAAACTGTTTTTAACCAACTAGTAGACTTAGTATGGATTTAACTCAGCTAAGAGCAATTCCTACACTTAAGATAGAACAAACTATCTCCTCAAGCTGATGGTCCATTAAAAGTCTTGAAGAAAATCAACCACAACGCTTACCAAATCGAGTTACTTGATGACTATGGAGTTTCTTCCACCTTTAATGTGTTTGATCTTCCTTCACCAATTAGTAGAGGATGACCCCGCATGTGCCCTAGATGAGGAGGCAGAAACCACTTCAGATTTGAGGGCAAATCTTTCTGACCCACAAGCAAATGATAGAAATTAACCTCTTGGACCGATCACAAGAAGTTGAGCTAGAGGAATTGAAGGGCTCATACAAAGAATACTAGCTTTAAGCTATAATCGAGATGGGGATTCCTATCCCAAGTTGACCTTCTGCCAACCTGTCTATCATATCCTTACGTGTGTCAAACATACTCCTGCTTAGCTGTAAAGTCCTAATCCAGAAGATAGCTTAGAACTAGTTGAGTCGAGCTCCCCAACCGACCATTGGTGTCTGACTTCATGTTAGTTGACCTCTTTACTAAGCTAATTGGCTCTCAACCTAATCCAAATTAGGTCGGCCCCTGACCATAATGCATTCCTACTTCCGTTTATGTTGTATAATATTCCTAATATCTAACTACCAAGCAACATGTGTCTTCTAACACAATGTTCTAGAATGATTCTTTCTTTTCTATACTGAATATTCTTTATCTCTTTTACTCTTTTTTAGTATGTCTTATGTATCCTAGTGTAGAATACCCTTTTTGTCTTTTCATACATGTAAAGTAACTCTAGTGGACGGACATATAAATCCTTACTTTCTTATATGCAAGTTATCATTCAACTTTCAATACAGAATTACTCACTTTGAACAACCTTAGTGTTCACGTTATCATTCAACTCTTATTTATTTCCTTTAGCAAAGAGTAGTGGCAAGTGACCCTTCAATTTCGATTGGTATGTTATAATTGGTAGCTTGTTGACTGAGTAGGATTGAGTGGTACGTCATATCCATTTGGTAACTGCTCGGACTTTGCTAACCAATTTCCATTTGCTTTAGTTTGCTTCATTGTGGTTACTCTCCATGTGTTTGACCCCGGAGATGCATCATTCTCTATCTTATCTCATTAGCTCTCACTTAAGCTAAAAACAAGCCTACAAAGAACTCCTTAAGCTATCATTCACTTAATTTCAATTTCAATAAGATTTATAGAAAGATGAGATAACATAATCAAATATCTCTTTACAATATTCACACAAAAACAAGAACAATGAATTGAAATATCTATTTTAGCTCAATTTCTTACACTATTTCTAATAGCATGCACTTGTACATGATGAATAACAGTGTTTTACTCTTCATGTATCTGATGTTTCTTCCACAACTCTAAATATATTTTGTTGATCCTTGGTGTAACAGTTAAAAAAAAAAAAAAGAGGCTATTTCACTGATTTTTTTTTTAGATGATATACATTTTTTTCAATCTTATCTCTTCATTTGAATTAAAACATCCCAAAAAATAGGAATATTTATCTTTTGAAAAATTTTGAATCCTTACTATTTCTCTTGACAATTTTCTTGTAGGACTTGAACTATCTGGCTGTTGTATCTCGTGAATACTTACTCTACATCCTTTTTGAGTACTTGGAAATTAAAAAATTTGAAGATTAAGTTTCAAGTATTTTGGATAAGCATGAAGAGATTTCAATAAATCTTGCTATACCACTCTTGCTCTCTAAACAACTTCATAAATAATATAACTCGTGATCAAGGCCATACATGTCTTACTTATATTTGTCAAGTAATAAGTCATCTATTCCTTTAAATTTGGTTTGAATTTTTGAATAAAAAATCTCCTCAAAATCTGGTTAAGTTCATTTGTAATATCTAAGGTCAATCTTGATAACACATCTTAATTGTCTGACTAATCCTCATCAATCAAGTTGCAATAATTTTAAATCATCTTTAAAAAAAAAACTGTACTTAAATCTTTCAAACTACTTCCTGATGTGCTTCTTTTCTTCTAATCCTGATATAAGAGTATTGGTGTAGCAAATCCATTTATCTAGATTGTTTAGCTATACTAAAAATAAATAATTCTTACTCAACTAGCAATATTGTCGGATTGATATCTCATAAAAATGGATTTTCTTAAACTTAATCTAAACACTCATTAGTTCTGATTTTTGAACTTCCTTAAATTAATCCAACTTCATATCTCCAATGACTAAATCTAACTTAGTGGAATAAGATTGAGTATATTTCCCAAATATACCTAATAGAGTAGAGCTAAGCCTTCTAGAAAATTTCTCCAAGTTAATTTATTTAGATTATTTATAAAATAGCTTAGGCACACTTTCTAATCTCAATTTCATATACTATTAACATGATTCTTCTCTTTTGTTGATATATATTCTAACTTACATTCTAACGGTGTAGTTTTCAACCTTATTTTCCTTCTTAACCTAACTTTACTCTATGTTGTCCTACACACTCATTATACTTTTAGATGCTTAGAATTTAATGAAGTACTCTTCTCCGTGGGTGTTGATTCAGGCTTCCTTTGATCCTTTTGACTTCCCAACTTTTCTTCCAATTCTTAGTAGTAAGATTTTCTAAGTCTAATTTACTTAACCTAATAAGATTAGTAGAAGATTGTCCCACGTCTACTGCTATAATTTTTGAGTCACTTTTTGACTTAGATTCTAACTCTACCCTAGCCTTTTTGTCACCAATCTCCCTTTATCATTGGCTCATATTGCATTTTCTGCTTCTTTCTAGTCTTGATAGGTATCTTCCGTTTTCCTTTAGGATCTTTAACTAGACTTATTCATTTCATGACAGCTCAATGTCATCACATCCTTTTAAATGAAACACTTGATCGGGTCTTTCTTGGTTATTTCAACTTTTTTACCCATAATTTCCAACTTTACAACATCTTTCTCACTAAATTTTAGATTTTTATAAAACTTGACTACTATTTCACTATTTACAACGTCATCAATGTTATATTGTTTTTTGTAGCCTAGAAACTCCACTACCTTATCATAATACAAACCATTCATTGAAAAGTATGGAATATTGAAATAATTCGATTGGATGGGTTTACCTTTGATCTTTCTAACAACATTTAGACCCACTTTTCTAATATTCATCAGAATCTTCCGATCTCTTCCCTTTTTGACCAAGAGAAGACTTTTTTAGGTTTCTAGGAAGAAAACTCAAAATGGCTACCTTTGTTATAGATTTCCTCCTTTGTGCAGCTATCTTTTGTTTTTCTTCCAAAGGGGTTTCAACTTGCTTAAATTCCTCTATTGCTATAGCTACACTCTCATAGCTACTGGACTTTTGAGTAGTTGTGTTAGGGTTTTGATTTTAATGATCAAGAAGAGTGTTATGATCACCAAGGTTTGGGTTACTTTTGTGAGAAGCTTCATTTGAATCAGAAACTTGCACAGTAAGGTCCATGACACTTTTAAAGGGTTTCTTTGAAGATTTGAGGGGTTTCCTAGAAGTCTAGATGATCTTCTAAGTGGCATTGTGAAGATGAAGAAGAAAGAAAGAAGGATTTAAAGATGAAGGATGGGCTCGAATTGAGAGAGAATGTGTAAAGATGGTAACCAACTAATGGACATGCTTTAACTTTCTTAAGCATAAAAAGGAATGTGCTTTAATTAAGGACACAATTACATTTAAGAAAGACAATCATGCTCTTAATTGCATGTTTGATAGGTTATGGGAAAACTAAATCTAGGAGACAGAAAATTAAGATATTTTACAATATGACTTTATTAGTTATTTTACAGTAACTTAAATTTTAGTGTTTCTTCAAAAGATTATTTTGTACATTTTATTGTAAATTAAGTTTTAATTTACACCTGCAAATTACAAATTTGTTTATTTATCTAATAAAAAGGATTACATACCCTTATCTCATTTCTAATATATTCAAAACAATTCTTTTCAAGGGGTTTAGTAAATATAGATGTTAACTGTTTATCAGTTGATATAAATTCTACAATTGTATCACCATTGTTTACATGATCTCTTATAAAGTGACATCTTATCTCAATATGTTTAGATCTCAAAAGATGAATTGGATTTTTTGGTCAAATTTATGCCACTCATATTATCACACTTAATTGGAATATTTTTATATGATAAGCCACAATCAAGGAATTGTTGTTTTAACCTTAAAATTTGTGCACATTAGTTACCAATAGAAACATGCTCTATTTTTGCTGTAGAGAAGGCAACAATATTTGCTTCTTGGAAGACTAAGAAACTAATTTATCCCTTAAAAACTGACATATACCTGAATTTTCGATCCACTATAGGTTGCATAATTAGCATCTAAGTATCCAATCAAATCAAAATTTTGATTTTTAAGATACTGGATTCTTAATTTAGCAATATTATGGATATACTTAAAAATTTTCCTTACAACAAATAGGTATGTTTTATTTTGATCACTCTAGAACCTTGCACAAATACACATACTAAACAGAATATCAGGACGAGAAGCAATAAGATATAACAAAGAACTAATCAAACTACGATATAGTTTCTCATTCACTTTCTTACCATTTCCCTCTAAGTCTAATAAGGTTGATGTACTCATTTAAGTTAAGGATCCTTTAGAGTTTTCAAAACCGAACTTCTTCAAAATTTGCTTGGTATATTACTCTTGATGAACAAATATACATTATCTATTTGCTTGATTCGAAGTCCTTAGAAGAAATTTAGTTTTTCTGTGAGTGACATCTCAAATTCTACCTACATGAGCTTAAAGAACTCTTGACAATAACTTTTATCAATAGAACCAAATACTATGTCATCTACTTATGTTTACATAACCAAAATATCATCATCATAATGTTTCAAAAATAATATTATATCAACCTTACCTCTTTGAAAGCCATTTCTTATAAAAAACTCACTTAACTTTTCGTTCCAAGCATGTGGTGCTTGTTTTAGACCACATAAGGCTTTCTTAAGCTTATAGACATAATCAAACTTAAATAAATCTTCGAATCTTAGGGGTTACTTAATATACACTTATTCTTTTATATATCCGTTTAAGAAAGCACTTTTTACATCCATTTGAAACAACTTAAAATTTTTTAAACTAACACATTTAAGCAATAATTGAATAGCTTCTAGCCTTATTATAGGGGCATATGTTTCATCAAAATTTATTCCTTCCTTTTATGAGTATCCTTTACCTACTAACCTAGCTTTATTTCTCACAATTTTATCATTTTCATCTTACTTATTCTTCAACACCCACTTGGTATCAATTATGGATTTATCTTTAGGTCTAGGTACTAAATTCCATACTTAATTCCTTTTAAATTGGTTAAGTTCATCTTGCATGGCATTAATCTAGTTATTATCATTTAACGCTTCATCAATGGAACTAGGTTTAATCTTAGATAACATTGCAAAATGATTTTCCATATTCTAGAGACTAGATCTAGTTTTAACATCAAAATAAACATTACCAATTACCTGATTTAGAGGATGATGTGGCTTGAATCTCAAAGTAGAGAGAAGTGTGTATGAACCTTAAGAACTTTCTCATTGCAATTTTGTCTTACTAGTTACATCAAATCTAGTATAAGTCCTTGTTGAATCATCTAAGTTACTTTTTGGCTTACTAGCAATATTTGGAGTAATGATGTTTCTAGAAGTATTTTTTGACATAGGTTCTAACTTAGGTTCTGATCTACCTTCAATACTTTGTTGGCTTTGATCTTTGTTAAGAATCATGGGTGCTTCATCATTAGAATCTTCTTTTCATGTTACCTCAATACAGTTGACATTAATGGACTCTTAAACCACTTTGGATACCTTATTATATACCTAAAAGGCTTTAGAATTCAATGAGTATCCAACAAATATTGCTTCATTTGTTCGTTCTTCAAAATTTGCCAAAACTTTACTTATTTTCTTCACAAAACACTTACAACTACACATATGAAAATATGAAACACTAAGTTTTGTAGCTTTAAAAATTTCATATGATGTCTTACTTGTCAAGGGTCTTATGTAAACATGATTAATAATATAGCATGTAGTAGATGTAACTTCAAACTAAAATTATCTAGCTATACTACTTTCATTTATTAAGGTTCTTATCATTTCTTGAATATCTTATTTTTACGTTCAACTACCTCATTTTGTTATAGGATGTATGGTACAGAAAAGTTATGGGTTATGCCATTATTCTCATAAAATGCTATAAAATCAGTATTATCAAATTCTTTTCCATGATTTGTCTTAAGACTGATTATAGATACTCATTTTTCATTTTGAACTTGTTTAGCATACTCTTCAAAACTTTTAAATGCATCATTTTTATGATGAAGAAATAGAATCTAAGTAAACCTTAAAAAATCATCAATAATTAATAAAACCATACTTATTTCCACCTACACTTAATGTTTTGGTAGGACCAAACAAATTCATATGTAATAGTTTTAAAGGTCTTTTAATGGATATGACATTCTTACTCTTATGGTAAACAAAACTCATCTTATTTTTCATACATAAAGTATAATGAAAATCATCTTAAATATTCAACTTTGGCAAACCATTTACTAAATTCTTTTTAGATAGTTTTTCCTATTGATAAAAATTCACATTTCCTAATTTTTTATGCCATAAAGAGATGTTATCACGTATAGACAAAAAACAACTTTCTGAATCAACTTCTAGAAGCTTGATAAAATAGATATTTTTCTTCCTAAATCTTTCAAAGAGCTTAGTTCCATTTTTGTCAAAACCAATGCATCTATTATGTTCAAAAGTTATCTTGTATCCTTTATCATGAAGTTGGCTTATGCTTAATAGATTATGTTTTAATCCTTTTACAAGAGACACTTTTTCAATTGTATGGGGAGGAATACCAATTGTACATGTAGCAACTATCTTATCTCTACCATTGTGTCTAAATTTAATATAGCCATCTTCTTTCTAAATTAAGTTTGTGAACAATGAACAATCACTTGTTATGTGCCTCAAATAACTCCTATCAAGGTACTAAGTTCCTTTCATTTTGGCTTCGCACTCCTGCATACATCACAAACAAATCAACTCTATTTACAAACTCAAGAGAACTTAGGCCCTTTAAAATTCAAGTTTGTATTTTGATTTTTCACTTGATGATTGCTAAGCATGAAATTTCTATAAAAGCAACGATTTTCAATATGTCCTAACTTATGACAAAAGAAGTAAGCATATGGATTTTAAATTTTATACCTACTACTTACTATGCTCTTTGAACTTAGAGCTTTATGCTTTCTGTTCCAGTTTCTAAAGTAACCATTTACATATGGATACTTTCTCTTATGATAAGAAGAGCTTTTACTCAACTTTCTAACTTGCACAATAGCCATACCCTTTTCCTTATTAACAATTATTTCTTCATCATGTGTATCCTTTGGTCTTACAAATACTATCTCTCTTTTAGTATGTGATGATTCATCATTTTCAAATTCTAAACCAGTTTTAGATTGATTCACTTATTGACATGAAATGAGCAATTGGAGTTTTATTTTTTATTTTTTTTATCATTTTCATCAAATTTTTTCAATGTATTTTGAATTAAAGTAGACAAACCATTTACTCGTACTCTCAAACTTTTTATCTCTTCCTTCAACATCATATTCTCATTAATGACTACTTCCTTAACAACATGCAAACCTTCATCATCATTTTTAAGATGTCATTCTTATCTACTAACAATTTTTTTGTTTGAATAAGAGCAACTTTTTTTCTTTCAATAACTTGTTTTCATTATCGATTCTTATGTTCTTATCATTAGCTTTAGAAAGAAATCTTAACAATTTACTTATTTCAACACATTTATTATCAAGAATTTTATTGTCATATTAAATTTTAAATTCAAAGCTTACCTCAAAATGAGTCAATAAACACAAGTTTGCCTCTTTGGTTTGAGCATCTATACTTTCTACCTTAGTTTTTAACTTATCCAAGTCACTCCACGTAACCATCAATGACTTGCATTTCTTCTTGTACTTATCCATTTTCTTGATCAACAATTGATTCTCATACTTGATGTGTCTAGGTTTCTTTCATTCATAACACACAATCTCCTTTTTTTCTTTAACTTTCTTTTCTTTTTTCTCTTTGTAACCCTTTCCTACATCACTCTTTTTTTTTGTTGGAAGAAAACTTTTTTCTAGTTATAGGATCTCTTACCTTTCCTTTATAGTAAGCGGTTCAAGCGCCTTGCTAACATTGATATATCTTCTTCCTCATCTCTAGAAGACTCATCACCTTTTGAATCTATTTCAACATCCCTGGTTTTGAAGGCTATAGGCTTTTTTCTTTAAATCTTCTAATACACTTTCTAACTTAAGAGAGTCAATTTCTTACGCCATCAACTTACGACATAGTTGGCTTAAACTAAGCTTATTTATGTCACAAGCTTCCTCAATGGTCATTTTCTTTGCATTCCAAGCCTTGGGAAGAATTCTTAACACTTTCCTAACAAGATCTACATCATTCATCTTTTTTCCAAGAGATGATAACTTGTTAGTAATAGCAGTAAAGTAACTAAAAGAATCTTTTATTTCCCTAATAGGAAGGATATAAAATGTTTCATATTGTTGCATCAAGGAATTAATCCTTGTTTCCTTTATGGTGTTCATCCCTTTATAAGTTTGAATCAGTGTGTCTAAGATCTCCTCAACTCTACCATGAGAGGAAATTAGATAGAACTCAAAAGATGCAATAGTAGAAAGAAGTAAATTCTTAGCCTTTGAGTTCAATTCAGTTTTTGTGATTTTATCTGATGTGAGAGGAGTTTCTAAAACTTTAACATCTCCATTCGAAATCATCCCCCTAAGCCTAGTAACCAATTGCCTTAATGTACATCTCCATCCTGAACATCCAATAAAAAAAAATTAGTACCACAAAGAATGGAGGCTTGCTAGGTCAAACATTTAACGAACCACTACTTTCTACTACTGATCTTGACTCTATATGATATTAGAGTGAGGCTCTAATACCAATTATAGGTCCCATGTAAGATATCTAGATTAGGGACCCAGTCTTTCTCACTTATGCTATTCCATTAGTTCAAGTTTTTCCCTAATAAAAAAGAATTTGAGGTTACAAGGATATCTAGTAGCTTCTTTATCCTACCTCACTAGCTCTTACCTAATCTAAACAAAGGCCTACAAAGAACTCCTTAACCTCTCACTCACTTAATTACAATTTCAATAAGATTTACAAAAAGATGAGATAATATAATCAAATATCTCTTTACAATATTCACATAAAAATAAGAACAATAAATTGAAAGATCTGTTTTAGCTTAGTTTTTGATAGCTTGCACTTGTACACTATGAATAGCAAAGTGTTCTATTCTTCGTGTGTATCAGATGTTTCTTTTACAACTCAAAATATATTATGATGTTCCTTGTGAAATAGTAAAATAAAAAAGGGGCTAATTCACAAATTTTTTAGATAATATACGTTAGTTTCCATCTTATCTCTTCATTTAATTTAAAATATCCCAATAAAATAGGAATATTTATCTTTTGAAAAATTTTGAATCCCTACTATTTCTCTTGATAATTTTCTTATAGAACTTGAACTATCTGACTATTATAGCATATGGATACTTACTTTAGATCCTTTTTGAGTACTTAGAATTAAAAAATTTAAAGATAATGTTTCAAGTATTTTAAATAAGCATGAAGTGATTTGAATAAATCATACTATATCACTCTTGCTCTCTGAATAACTCCATAACTAATATAACTCCTAATCAAGGCCATGAGTGTCTACTTGTATTTGTCAAGTAATAAGTCGTATGTTCCTTCAAATTTGGATCGAATTTTTGAATAAAAAATCTCCTCAAAATTTGGTTGAGTTCATTCGCAATATCTAAGGCCAATCTTGACAACTCATCTTAATTTTTTGACTTATCTTCATTAGTCAAGCTATAAAAATTTGAGCTCATCCTCAAATAAAAACTTTACTTGAATCTTTTGAATTACTTCCTGATGTGCTTCTTTTCTTTTGATCTTGAAATACAAGTATTGATGCAACAAATTCATTTATCTTGATTGTTCAACTATACTAAAAATAAATCAGTCTTACTCAACTTATAATATTGTTGAATTGATATCTTATGAAAATGGATTTCCTTAAACTTAATCAAAACACTCATTAATTTTGATTTTTGAACTTCCTTAAATTAATCCAACTTCAAATTCCCAATGACTAAATCCAACTTAGTGGAACGAAATTGAGCACATTTCCCAAATATGTCTAATAAAGTAGAGCTAAGCCTTCTACAAAATTTCTCCAACTTAATTTGTTTAGATTGTTCACAAAATAGCTTAGGAACATCTCCTGATCTCAAATTTGTACACTATCAATACGATTCTTCTCTTTTGATGATATACATTCTAACAAGGCAATTTTTAACCTTAATTTTCTTCTTAACCTATCTTTGATCTATGATGTCCTACACACTCATTATACTTATTAGATGTATTTTAACCTTTTTGTTATCATCAAAATTATTTAAGAGAAAACTCAACAATTCTAAGTGACAAAACCATTTTTCCTTATTTATTTTCTAGGTATTGGAAAATGTTTCTATGAAAGGGAAAAGTTTTAAAAATAAGCTTACTCTCTTTATTCTTTTTTTTTTATCTTTTCTTCTTCTTTTTTTAATAAAACAACACAGAAAAATAAAATAGAAAAGCAAGGAAAAGAAAACAAGTCAAACTGAGAATATAAAGTGGATGGGGATCGAATTGTTGAGTAATACGTAGACTCGGGTTAGGCTCCAACCAAGTATTCGGGTCAAATTTGGATATTTAGGCAAGGAGGAAGAAATAGCTTACCTTGATTTCTATGGGTGGATCTAGGTACTATTTGAATGGGAAATTTAATTTTCATGTAAATCTCATTGATAAACTAGGGCTTGGTGTAAGCGCCTTAAGTTGTGTTGGTAGTTTTAGTAGTGTTTGAAAGTGTTGGTGGTAGCAATGAGTGCTTGGGTAGTATGGCTAGCTAAGCTTCAATGTGAGAAATGAGTGAAGTTGGGGGTTTTGAGGGTCATTGATGCTCATGATGTAGTTGGTTTTCTTTAACAACCACTAAAAGTGGTGGTTTTAGAGAGAGAAAGAGATCATTCAAGCTTGAAGAAGGGATTTCAAAGCTTAGTTCCTACTAAAATCAAATCCTTAGGTTGCTATTTATACTTATACATGCTCAAGATCAATTAGGAAACAATTAATTTAATCAAATTTGAAGCTTTGTATAAGGGGTAAGTTCATGAAGTCTTTAATTTTCATTCACCACATTGACCACAAAATTTTAGTTTTTAGTTGTATAAGGGGTAAGTTCATGAGTGCTTGGGTAGAGATTTTTTTTGGAACAATTTTCAACATGTGCTCTAAATTTGAATCCTCACTCTATTGTTGGATTGAATAGTGAACAAGTCAAACAAAATCTACTCTAAGTTGTCCATCATTCCCTAATTTTATTTTAGTAAAATTTTTCAAAAATGATAGGTTTAATAAGATAAAAAGGATAGGGATAACACGTTTTTCTTTTTTTTTTTCTCTATTTCCTCAACCTACGTGTGCATTGCACATGTGTGGCTTGAAGAAAGAGCAAGCGCTCTTTCTGCCTATATACATGGTCTTCATACTACGTTAAAGCTTTTGACCCTTGTTGGCTGCTCATGTGAACCAGGTCTTGCACCTGCATCAACCCCTTTTTTTTAGAAATATATAAAATAAATAAATAAATACTAAACCCAGTTATAAGCTAAAATTAAACCTTGAATGACCAAGTCGTGTACAAACATGTTTTATACAAAATAAAATAATAATATAATTTTTAAATAAAATCCAATTATAATAATGTATGCACTTAAATGTTATTTAACCCTAAAAATGAATTACATAATCTATATCACCCAACGATTATAAAAATAGCCTAAGACCTAAATGAATCTATTTTTTCCTAATTTTTTATGTTATATATATTTTTTCAATTTTTTGATGCTTTTTTATATTCTCTAATTTTTTTGCAATTTTTAATTAAGACCGTTTTCATTTTTCTTAAACTATATTACAAGAAGGAGAAAAATGAGGTATCCACATGATAATCACATAGTAGACAATTGTTTTCAATTTGTTGGGTATCCAGATTGGTACAAAGGGAGAAGAGTTTATAAAGGCAAGGGAGTAAGCAATAGAGCACTTGCTTTGATGTGTAAAATAGTTAATTTTGATTGCTTGCTTGAGATACGTTTTTAAGGCCATGAAGATGTTGATATGAGCTTGATAGAGAGTGTTTGTCAAGAAGTTTTCAGCTTGATGAAGTCTCAAAATGCACATGAAGCTACAAGAAATTTGGTGGAATTTATAGGTACTTCTCATTCAACTTCTACTGTCAGGACCTTAAGGAGGGTCTACTGGGATTGTAAACCCTACTTTTATTAAGCATATGATTCAACTAAGAGTACTCCCCGAACATTTCCAAGGATCAACTAAACTAAGAATTCAAGTTTACATTTAAAAATAAATTTAACTTTCCAATTCAAAAGTCTATTATCGATAAAACCTAAACATGAAAAACCACAAACTCTAAAGTCGCCTAAGACCTTAAATCCTAAAGCAATTAAAGACTCGTAACCATAAGCAAATAATTGATAATTTAATTTGAATAATTTCATTCAACTCTATAAAATTCCATAATTTTATAAAAATTAAATCATAATCTATAAAACAATTTAAGAAGCAAATTCTAAAAGAATTTCTTATAGGACAATTTCCTTATCATTATGCCTAAGCCTTACGTAAACTAACTAATCACCCTAAATGACTTATCAATTGAGAGTTAGAATCATTTATCAATTGATAACTTATCAAAAACTAATGATAAGACACTTTCCTTATCACTTCTTAACTTATACTACATATGAACAAAATATCACAATATTTCATGTGTCCAACTTTAATAAAGTAGACAAGACAATTCCATGCCCAAAAGGAAGGTCTAATGGCCAGTTCTTACATAGTTGGAAAGGGGGGTCATGCCTTATCTTTCATCTATCAATCACTTTATTTTACACTCCACAATTCACCCATTAATACTTACATTATCTAGTTTTGTCAAATGTTGACTTTTGTGCATGCTACAAGACAACATAATCAAGCTTCTTAAACACACTCTCTCCTCTCTATACAACCAGCCACACTCTCTCCCTTATCCCTCACTTTCAGCTTCCTTTTTACTTCAATTTCTCTCACTTTAAAACCAAAACAAAAGAGGAAGCACAAAACCCCACAAATCTCAACATTGCCACCACTTACAAAGCTTCTAAACTCACGGCATTCAACTCCACTTTGTGTCTTCCATTTGTCAACTTTCAAAGCTCCTTTTAGGATCCCTAGAATACTCACTAAACCTCACTTCAAAGGACCAAAACTCAAGTTTCTAAAAAGGTGGCAAGAATGATAAAGTAAAACAAGAAGCTTAGGTGGAAACTTAGTGTACAACCACCATATTTTTACTTTATAGACGAGTAAGTGTTTCCTTGTGTTAGTAGCTTCGGATTACATGTTAAGAGACCAAGTTTTCTTGAGGATATTAGTGTGATCAGAAGTTGATGAAACATCTAAGACTACCCTAAGAAGTAAACTCATGAAACCCTTATATGAAAGTTGAAATATGAGCATGTAAAGATAGTATTATGTAGAGATACTTGTTTAACACTTAGAATAGAATATTTTAAGTTGAGAAAATCGTGGAATGAGCACTTGAATGAGAGGATAGCATGCTGCACATGAAGTATTTGTAGGTCCTTTGGAAGCTAGTTTCACTTATATTAAGTTAAATATGCTCAAATTTAGACTTAGATAAAGGAAAATCTATTACATGAAGCTTTTATGAGGAAACCAACTTTGTAAGACATGAACTATGATATGAAAGTTATAATAAGTATGAGATCTACTATTTTCATGTAAAGTAGGAGCTAAGTAAACATTTCATGGAAGAGAAGTTAAGCTAAGATTTTAATATAAGTAGCTTAGATTCATGTTCTAACCCCTAAACTTAAGGAAATGATGAAACAAGTTGAAAGCCTCCACACCAAGCCAACCAAATCTGGAACCTTGTTAAAAGACATTTAAAAATATGATAAAAGTAAGTAAATAAAGTGAAAAAACCAACCAAGGCAAGTACGATAAATATATTAAGCCTAAAACTCAAAACCAAGCTTAAAACTTCCAAAAACAGGCCTTAAACTCTAAGTTAAACCCTCATTAAATTTATAACCAACAACATAACACAACAATAAAAGTTGTTTTGGGACTCTGAAGAAGTCCACAAGACACTCCTTAAGTCTAAGAAAGTGACTATCTTTGATTTGAATAAAAAACAAGCTCATTTGATAACTTAAACCCACTTAAGAGCCTAAGAAGTGGTTATTAGCCTTAGGAGTGTAAATCAAAATTAGAGATCTGACCTTAAGGAGTATTTTAAGCCTAGAATGAAATCTTAAGCCTAAGCCCAAAGGATTTCCTAAGATATCATAAAGTCCAATAATCAAACAAAGCCTAAAAGTGCTCCAAATCATGATGATTGCTTGTGTTCTGACCTATAGGCAGTTTTGCATGCCTCATCTCAAAAATTAAACTTCACCATGTTAAAGTACATTTGAAAATGATGAAGATTGACCATAAGATCATAAAACTTGGACTTAAAATGAGAAAGTTATATGCAATTGAACTTTTAAGTAAAATTGGGAAAAATATGAAACCAAGTCAGAAGTATAACTTAAGGAGTATTAGCTTAGTTTTCTAAGTTTTATTTCAAATCCTTATAGTATCATATCTGTGATGTCTAGGGGACCCAGCTTTTAGAGAAGATCTACCCTCAAACTACTTTGATTGACTCACATGGTCGAATGAGTAAATTCTTGATAACTCTGTACTTAATTTTACTTGTAGAATAGATTTATCTAAACTTATATATGGAAATTAGATGCTTATGGGATATGGGAAATGCATATGTATAAATTTATGATTGAATGGTATGGCTTGTTAATCTCATAATAATGAGAATTGTTGTGATAAGTCATACATGCAATTGTATGGAATAAAATTGCCTAATCACCATGAAAACCGGATTAATCACTTATACGATTAAGAAATTCAATGACTCGTGCATTCCTCATAATTGCATTCAGATGACATCGATTGCCACTTTACAAAGAAGATGGGAAGGGACTCATAGGAGGAGGGCCTCCTACAGGATTGGGCACTAGCTATGTCATTATTTTATTGAGTCTCTATCCTAAACTGACTAGCTTACTAGGCATTGGGAGACGCTAACTGTTGGTGAGGGGTTGTGTTTTATGGCTTCTGCTTAGGGTGTGTGTTTGTGGATTGTAGAGGCTACTATACCGCCAGACTTGGGATTTCAAAAATGTAATTTGTCGCTCAAAATGAAATTATAATGTATATATGTTATACATATATATATACATATATGGTTTTGTCTAAACTTAAGCACAATAGTGTGATTGATATAAAACCTAAGTGTGAGGACCCAGATTTTGGTTTGTGTCAGTTAATTATCTCCAACCTCAACTACAAGGGGCGTAATTCTAAGTTGCATACAGTTCTTAGGCTACCGCATGTATTATTTGGCATATTGATTATTCATACATTTATATGGTTATGTATTTAATGAATTTTTCTCATGTAATATTGATGAGGAGATTTATCTCACTAAGCTTACGCTTACACTCTAATAGATTTCTTTTGTTACAAGGGAACCTCTTTGTTCATCTAGGTCGAGGAATGCTTAAGTTAAGTCTCGTTTAGAGACTAGATGGAGTGATCAGGAAGCGGAGAGAAGATTTTTTTGTAATAGTCTTTTGTAGATGACCATTTATCTTTATTTTTGTTCATATTATAGATACTAATTTCTAATGCAGATTCCCATACGAACTGCATTCTTTGGTAATATTCTTTTGGTGTAGAATTTAATAAATCCATACGTTTACTTGATTGATTTACATCAAAGAAGTTAATTTTAGATAAATTACTCTATATTACTTATCTATGGGCTTAGTAGTAATACATAGTGGAAGGAGCCTTACGTGTCGTATGAAAGGCTTACAATTAACAAGGGAGTTTATTATAGATCTTTATACGGTATACGGTGATCTACCATGACAATGTTACTGTTGGGTCATGATAAGGATTGCTTAAAATTTTCATGTCATGTGTAAACCGACGATACAAAAACAATCTTGCAAGTCAAAGATTACAAAACTCTAATTAATTAATCACTAAGGTTTTTTATTATTAGTTTATTAACTTATCATAGAATATAAATAACTACAGATATTCGATATTCCACAATCTCTCAAAACCATAGAGAATTGGTATCACATACCAAATAATAAGATTGGATAAGTCAACTAATAGATTATAAGAAATATTAAATTATATAAAATCCTAACATATTGTTAGATATCTCTCGTATATTTTGATGATAACAAAAAGAGATGAATAATAATGAATCATCAAGAATGTAAGTATTCAGAAAAGGTTTTAGAAAGTTTAAAATTGCAAAATTAAGTTGTTTTCATAAATTTATTTAGAAGGTCTAAATCGATTGAAAAAGAGATTAGTCTGAAATTCTTCAAAAAGTGTTTCAAAAACTTTATAAGAAGATTTGGTATAACACTTCAAAAACTCGTTTAGAGACTTTAGAGAAAAGAAAGCTGATGCTTTTTAGAAGGTTATTCAGATAGTCAGTCTAGAAGAATAACGTAAGAAATTAACTCATATCAGATTCAAATTAAACAAGGCCTTGCTCCACTAGATTGAGTGTATTAGGAAAATACATTTAATCCCATTTCACTTAAGATGGAATCAAGATCCATTGGGATTATTTTTAAGAGAAGTTATCTTTAGATAAGTTACAAAGAAATGTCTAGCATCGAATAAGGATAAAATAGATTTCGAATTTTGTAGGATTTCATTTTTCAAAATTGAAGCTGATATGGAAACTATGAATAGGCATATCTTATTGTAAATTTTCAAATCCAAAGTCTATTTAGAAGTTGTTGATCAAACATAGAGAATTAGATTTGAAAATTCAAATTGTCGAGATCTTCTCCAATATATCCTAGAATAATTTATTCATTGAAAAAGGATAAACTTGAATTGAAGTTAATTCTCATTATCCTTTTGTCGTTAGTAGTCTCAAGTATAAAAGGAAAATTTTGATTCAAAATAATAGATCTCAAATCCTAAAGCAAGTAGATTACATATGTTTTCCACCGAAAGCTATAATCTACTATCTGAAAGAGTACAAAACGTAGTTCAGATACTTCTCTAAAAAGTTGAACTGAAGCAGATTTTTTATCATCATTACTTTTGTTTTATCCAAAATTCTTTGAGATTCATATTGTTATTCTCACTTGTTTTTCCTTGTAACAATTTGTTTGATGTTAGAATAAAAGTAGAATTAGATTGTACTTTGTAGATCTATATTAGCCTAAATTATAGAGAGGCTAGATAGGGAGAGCAGAGTATTGAGTAAGCTTATGTATGGCAATTACTTGTAATTTTCTTATGATTTTGATTTAGTGGATTAGTAAAGTAGACCGAGTTCCCAACAGTGGAGCCCAAAGAGAGTAATAGGCAAAAGGCTAAAGCTCTATAAATCCTTAGTCCAATATTCTCCTCCTTATCTCTATTTATTTGTGTTATTTACTTATCTTGATTAGTTGTGTGTTGAGTTATTAAAGTACCACTATTCACCAATATAAGTTTTTAAGAGGGATATTTTTCTTATATTGAAAAAGTTTTTAAAAATTTAAAGATATCAATTCACACCCCCACCCTCTTATATCTTATACAAGAATAACAATTGCTATCAAAGCCTTGCTCTAATATCTTCTAGAGTTTACGATCATGGGTGAACCAAGTGGTAGTTTAACAGTTCAGCCTGACAAGGCACTATTTTTTTATGGAACTAACTTTCCCTATTAGAAATTCAGGATGAAGACTTATGTAAAAGCATTAAACTATTAGGCATGGCAAATTATTTCTACAAGAGATCTTAAAGTTCTAATCATTATCCTAACAAATGATGATATCACCAAAGTTGAACTTAATTCAAAGGCTAAGAACTTACTTTTGAGCATTATTGCATGTTTATAGTTTTAATTAATTACTTCTTGTGCAATAGCTAATGACATTTGGGACACCTTGGTACAAACCTATGAAAGGATAGAAACAATCAATGATACAAGAATCAAATCGCTGGTTCAACAATATGAAACATTTTGAATTTTTCTTGGTGAAGAAATCAAAGACTCTTTTAGTAGATTTACTACAATAACTAATGAATTATCCTAAGGTTTCTTCTCAAAATTTGGAATGCAAAGAAAACTACCATAGAAGAAGCTTGTGATGTAAAAACATTAATGTTGATATTCGAATTTTGTCCACTTGTCTACCCGGTTGCCAGTAGGCCAAATAACTTATTCTCGACTAACGCAGAGTAACATATCAGTATCCATTTTAAACTCAAAGGGAGTGGTGCGAGTAGTTATCACTTAGCACAATTATATTACATAACTGCCTACTATCCCTACATTTTAGGAAGGTGCCTAATCAAGAGGCCTTTACGTATCCCAATAATCATTCTAATAACTGTTGCTTCAAATACGACATTTGCCTATAAATATAGGAAAGAAATGCTATAAGAGATATCTAATAACTCTTCACTACTCACTCAACTTTTTTGACATTCATTTACTAACTTAGGCATCTAAATAGCCGTACCGAATTAGCCCCAATACCAAAAGTTTTTTCCTTTCTTTGCAAGATAAAGTTCAAATCCAAAACCCACTAACAAAATTTGGTGCCATCTATTTTTTCTCAAACACACCCACATGGCGAAAAGTAAGCTGACTAAAAGTGTAAGTGATGATACTTCCTCCCATCACCATGAAGGAGGGAGTAGGCATATTGACAAGTAACATTTGGTTAAACTAAAGTAACTTTACATTGATTTGGCGAAAGAAAATTAGGAACTAAACAAAAAACATGAAGAGATCCTTAATCTCCTCCATAATAATGTCTACCCAAATCAAAACAAAGAGCATTGCGATCATGATGCCGAGAATAACAATGACTCAATCTATTCACTTAAATTGCCAAAAAAGCAAGCTGAGGTTACATTGGGACCTTCAACTCTTACTCTCAAGAAGATTGACAAAGGCAAGCAACCGTAGCAAATGCACCATGTTGGACCCTTGTATGTTAGCACCCCTACTACAACGAGTAAGCAGTTCCAAATTAAGAAGAGCCCCTTTATTCCTAAGATTTTGGAGGAGGTCACACGACGGCATATGAAGTTGCTGCAATTTGAAACATATGATGGAATGAAAGATCTTGAAGATCATTTGGAGTACGACTGCACCTTGGCCAAGTTGCACGAATTAAGTGATGCCAGGATATGACCTCCTCCAAAATCTCTAGAACGAAGGGGCTCATCTTAATTTGGAACTGCTCACTCGTTGCAATAGAGGTATTAACATGCGAGGGTCGAACATAGTGTACCTACTATAGTTGCTTGCCTTTGTCAATCTTCTTGAGAGTAAGAGCTAAAAGTCCCATTGTAACCTCGGCTTTCATTTTTGGAAATTCGGGTGAAAAGATTGAGTCATTGCTATTCTCGGCATCATAGTCACAGTACTCCTTGTTTTGATTTAGGTAGACACTATTATGGAGGAGATTAACGATCTCTTCATGTTTTTGGTTTGGTTCTCGATTTTCTTTGGCCAAATCAAGGGCACAGTTGGCTAGCCAAATTGCTTCAGTCCTTTTTCATTTCTAGGTAGTATAAGAGATCTTTTGGGTCACCACTTGCTTTACCATGCCCTCTTTAGTTGCCTTTTTAATGGCAATTGGCCAAGTAGCTGCAACCGTGGAGGATGCATATTTATTGGCCTTCGATTTTTTAGCCTTCTCATAGGTTAATAGCTTAGTGAGGTTTACCTTATCAATACCCATATCTGTAATATAAAGTAGATGCATTAATACTATTATGAGGAACAAGAAAGAACTTACATTCTTTGTACTGAGCAAGGCTTAAAGGCAACAATTTCTCCTTCAAGTCATGAGAGCGACTTTCCTCTTGTAGCTATACTTAGCATGGTAATTGCTCATTAGCGTACCTTCCTTCATGAAAAAAATTGGCTCTTTGATCTCATAATGCCTTATTATTCTCTTGACATCCTAAAAGAACATTTTGTTTTCCTCCTTTCTTAGATCTTCATTGCAGTAGCGGTGTCATAGATGTGTCGGGGGCATAGTCATCTAGTAACCCTGCTCATTCATTTCCAATAGTCACCTAACCAACAATAAGGTCAGCTCATCAACATTGATGGCCTCTTAAAGCTCGACTCTACTCATCACCAAAGCTTTCTTCAATCTACAAGCGAGTTTCATTTGTAGCTTGTGAACTTCTCTTGGTGGCATTGGATTCAGCGTAATCTTCCGATCATCCTTTTCAAACATATACATGTTCTTATAGCTATTATGTATAACTCTCCTAGCAAACAACCATGGCCTACCCAGTAATACGTGGGAAGCATACATAGGCAGCACATTACAAATGATCTAGTTAAAGTAATTCCCTATAGTGATCAACAGTACTATTTGCTAAGTGATGTGTAATGCTCCTTTCTCGCTCAACCAGTGTAACTTTTACGACCTCGGTTATGCAATAGTTAGTAGCTCCAGTTTTGAAACAAGATCGATCGATGCCCATTTGGTGCAACTTTTACTATTTACAATGAGAGCATACATCTAATCATTCATCTTACAGGTGGTATGAAGCAAATTCTCTCTTTGCTCCTCCTCTCGTGAGGTTTCTACATTCATAGTACACTGAAAAACCAAGAGTAACTAGTTTAAATCCTCAAGAAACACGTCCCCCTCCTCCTTAGGTTCCTCATCTATACTCGCTACTTCTAACTTTAGGATGTCTCCCTTAAAGACCATCGTCCTTCGGTTCGAGCATTGAGCAACCATATGTCCAAACCCTTGACACTTGAAGTATTTAATCTAGCTGGTCTTCCTGCCAAACCTTTACTCCTTCTCATATATTCAGGTCGACCTTTCTGCCTGGCTCTAACATCAACTTTTCTGCTCAACTCAATGCTAAATTGAGCTCAGTAACTTGCTTGTCCTAGTTGGCTAGTAGACATTATAGTCGTTGTTCGGCTACTTCTTTGCCTCTCCACTCACTGGACAATCCTAACAGCGTCATCCATTGTCAAATCATTAGAGCTCCATAATGTCTTAGATGTCTCCTCTTAATCTAGTAATAAACCTTGAGACTATTCGTGCTGGTGGTTTCTCCACTTCACATCTTATCATAAGCATTTGGAATTCCTGAACATACTCATCAACAGTTCAGCCTCCTTATCTTAGCTCCTGAAGTCGAGTGAAAGTATCTTGGAGATATGTTTCCAGCACGAATCTATTTCTAAGCACTCTCTTCATCTTGGGCTAAGTGTTAATCTCTCAATACCCCTCTCTTCTTCTCATGGCTTGAAAATTCTTCCACTACATGGTGACATATCCAGAGAATTCAACAACAATAGTCCTCACTTTCTCATAATCCTCATATTGATAATAATTAAATTTACACTCCACCTTCTCTTCTCAATCCAGATACTCGTCAGCATTCTTAGATCCATTGAAACTTAGAATCAGAAGCTTCATATACTTAAAAGCTCTAGGGACTCATACATGCTCCTGTTCAAAATACTTTTCTTCCTCCTCATCAAGCTCTCTCAAGTCTATCCTTCACCTTACTCTTCTGCCAACTCCTCTACCTCAAACTGGTTGAGCTGGGTTCTAACCTTTAACAAGTTGAGTAGCTTATGGAGTGTTTTGTGCGAGGGTTGGTAAGATAGGGCATGATTAGCTCAAGTTAGATCTAGCAATAGGTTAGTTACCTCATTAAATCTCTTGTCAGTGCTTTTGGGAGTTCAATGAGATTGTCGTCCATGGTGGATAACTCCACTGTCATCACCACCACTAATATTCATACTTGGGTCTATCATTTTTTTCCTCATAGATTCAAAATTCAAACAAATACTTTAGAAAGTGAACATCTAATAACATAACAGTTAAATGAAAACAATAACTTGTTCTATTTCTCACACTCAAAAGAAAGTACGACAGAATTTAAGAAGAACCAACTACAGCTCACTGATTTACTTAAACTATATATATAAAAATAAATCGCAAATACTCCAGCAAGTATACTTGGTCGGAATCAAGAAATATAGAGAAAGTAAGGTGGTCGATCCCTCAAAGACTAAGAAATTACTAATCTTATGCTAATTCTTATTAATATTTAGGCAACCGAAATTAAATTAATTAATCTAATAATTACTCTAAAACTATTGAAAAGAAAATAATTATGAAAAATCTAAAATTAAGCAATCAATTGAGAATTATGAGAAAACAGAATCTACCATAGATTACATAAATCAAATTATTATCATATTATATAGATTAATATCTATATGGTCATTCAAGTGAAATTATTATACCTTAAAACTTAAGGATTTAATTTATAATCATATATCTCTCGATACTATGATTTTCTAATGTCCTAAATCAATTATCCCTAATGTCTTAGTGAATAATCAATCGCCAAACATCGCATTAATCTCTAGATAATTTCTAATTAATTCAATTAACTCTGCTTCCACATTGATTAATCAAATCAACTAAAAATTTCTAACAAACCCTAATTAACTCCAGTATCATTAAGGTTTCTAACAATTATAATCGAAATCATAGAAATTTCAATCATGAATCATCCATATATCTCTTAATCCTATAACATTAACACAATCATCATCTTAACTATCTAGGGTTTCATCAATTCCCACAAATAAATTTAGTTAGCCATGGATTTGAAAACACAAACATAAATATTGATTGAAATTGCAAGGAAATTCAAAATTGAAAGCATAAGTAATTCATAGAATTGCAGAAGAATAATTGAAATTGATGTCACCAATTCTGTATTGGAAAGAAATAATCTTCAATTACAACTTCAATCTTGGTCTCCACAACAAAAGCAAAATCCTCTCAATGATCAAAGTGCTTTTCTTGAAGAATTCTTCAAAAATTATCTAAAACTATTCTACGACTCTTGATGTCTAAGGAAAAAGTGTTTAAAAAAATTTTCTCAAATGATGAAACATAAGCTATTTATATGAAAAATTAGGGTTGGCTCACGTGAGGTTTCTTTTTTCATGAAGGTCAGCTATGAAGGTCAATAGTGTAAGTGTAAGGCTGGCTTTTAGGCCTATGACGTAGTCATCTAGGGATGGCAGCGTAGCCAACAAAGGTTGTTGGTGCAAGTTGTCCGGCTGCCTTTAATTCCAATTTGCATGCATTGATCCGAACTTCGTTTATTTGCTTAAAATTCCTCTAAATCATTCATAATTCCACTCTTGAATTATCTAATTCCTGAAATGTCCAAATGAACATAATTAAGTACCAATTCTTTATGATTTTTATAAAATCTCTAATAATTCTGTCTTAATTTGCACTTTAAAACATGAAAAATATACCTTTATCACTCACATAAAACCTCCACTCTAATACCAAAATGTTGTGAACCGTGACTAAGAATAGACAAAGCCAGTCGCTAGATTGGTCCTAGCTTATAGAAAGCTCGAAAGGGGTTAACAGGGATAGGTACAAAATGGTGAAAGCAAAGAGTGAAAATAGTAAGCAAAACCCATGAATAGCTCCAGATGATATGATGCACCAATGGAACTTCCAAGGACTCATGACATAATTCAATATGACGCACGAATTGGTCAAATGAGGTTACTCACCACCTAACTTTATTTAAGGGGAAGGATAAGAGTAATGCCGAAAGTAAACAAACAGTATTTACGGAAGGAATAAAGTACTTAAGTGTATTGAAGGTAATCTGCCTCTTATAGTTACAAGTATAAGGGTATTTATACCCGTAAGTTAGGGCAACTTGCTTAAAAGGGAAAAGACAATAAGGATATTTCCTAAAGAAGCAATGTACATGATATAAAAGGGTAAAAATGAATACACAAGGAAAACAATAATTAATTCTACAGATTCTACATATGATACTGTACATGTAGCAATGCTGCATTAGCGAGGTTGTTAGGAGATGCGGACAAAAAGTATGAGCAGATGAGCTTGTTCAAGCAGGGATGGCTTAATCAGTCTAGATTCTCTATCTCTCAGCTTCTCGGCAAGGATGATGTTAAGTGATAGGTCAACTCGGCACCAAAGCGCAATCATCAATTTGGCATATCACAAAATAATGGGTAGTCATATGGCATGGAATTAAGGTAACTTAGCATGGAATTAAGGTAACTCGGCAAGGAAATACTCAGCCTCAACAGGGATTAGTTAGAACATAAAGATTCGTCGTACCAGCCCCTTTAGTCCTTAGGGTCGGCTGCAGGTCAGGGGTCCCGTAGCTTGATTCCCATCACGAATCATACTTGATTGACTATAGCGAATGTGATGGAAATTAAAGAATTTTAAGGTGAGACAAGATGTCAAGCAAGTGATGAAAACTTACGGATGTGATTGAAAAAATTTGTTTTTAGTTTTGTAAAGCCCTTTAAATATAGATGATTTACCCTCGTAATTGTAAATGAGTCTTTGATAAAAATGATGTGTTTCTTAAAGGACGGTACAGATTGATGACAAGTGTTTCAAGATAGAAATCTAATGGTTGTCAAATCTCTAATAATTATTAAGCCTGTGGTGTAATTATGACTAAGGTGACAGCTATCATACTTTCTACTGTGGTCTTTTACTTCCAACCTTTCGGATAAGATGTGATCTGTCTTCCTGCCTTACTTGGCCTCTAGAGTATTAAATGTCTACTCCGTTAGTTGAATCCTTAAACACAGGAGTTAGGGGGCAAATGTTGATAGTTGAATTTTGTCTACTTGTCCACTCATCCACTCAGGTGCTGGTAGGCCAAATAACTTATTCTCAGCTAACACTAAGTAACATATATCAGTATCCAATTTAAACTCAAAGGGAGTAGCATGAAGAGTTATCACCTAGCACGGTTATATTACATAAATGCTCGCTATCCCTACATTTCAGGAAGGTACCCGATCAAGAGACCTTTATGTATCCTGATAATCTTTCTAATAACTACTGCTTTAGACATGACATTCGCCCTATAAATATGAGAAAGAAATGTTGTAAGACATATCTAATAACTCCTCATTACTCACTCAACTTTTCCTACATACATTTACTAACTTAGGTATCGGAGTGGCCTCACTAGATTGGTTGTGGTACTAAAAGTTTTTTCTTATCTTTACAGGATAAAGTTCAAATCCAAAACCCACTAACAAAATTTGGCGCCATTAGTGAGAATTGAACCTACGACCACATAGAAGAGCCTTATCTGACTTGGTTAGCTGATTGTGTGCTAGTCAAGAAGTCCCATGTATGATAATCACAGAAAATGGACTACAATTTGATAACAGGTTTTGAGCATTTTGTGAGAAATATGGCATTCACTTGAACTACATGTCTATGGCTTACCCTTAGACGAAAGGGCAAGTCGAAGCTATCAACAAGATTATCTTATATGGCTTAAGGAAGAAGGTTGATCAAATTAAAGGGAAATGAGTTGATGAATTACCAGATGTCTTAGGGGGGTACCAAACTACCCATAGAACCACAACAATGGAAACTCCCTTAAAGCAAGCGTGTGGTACGAAAGTAATTTTGCTAATTGAGTTGGATCTACCCAATCTATGAACATAGAATTTTGATGTGATGGTTAATCACGTCGGATTAATAGTAAATTTGGATATATTGAAGAAATCAAAGTTGTCGCAAGAGCAAGGGTTGTAGCATATTAGCATAGTGCAACCAAGTATGACAATGAGAAAGTAAAGCATAAGGTTTTCAACCTAAGGACCTGGTTTACTAAAAGCTAGAGGCGACTAGTGTAGGAGAAATACAAGGGAAGCTCGACGCAAATTGGGAGGATCTTATTAGTGTCTGAGAAGTTGTTGGGAAGGGGGCTTATCAACTAGAAAGGTTGGATGGTATTGTTATCCCTGTACATGGAATGTTGAGAACTTAAAACTTTATTTCAACTAATTTACTTGATGTTATGCAATTCTGCTTGTTCTTTAAGGCAATAGCCAATTTGTTTTGCAAGACAATTATATTTGAAGTTTCAATTTGTTTCTCGATCTTTTTATGATTGAAAAGTTAACGAGTTCAAACTATACAGTGAATGAACTAGTATTAGTTCAAGCCTGTCATAGTTAACAAACTTTATAAATTAATCCTAAAGCTGAATAACGAATTCCTAAGTAAAACGGCTAGTCTACGTCTCAATTGACTAATGGACAATGTCTATAAGACACTTAAATTAGGTGTGTGAAACAAAATATACTGAGGAAATTAAGCATGTGAAATAAAACATGTCGAGAAGTATGAGCATGTGAAATAAAATATGCTGAGAAATAAGAGCTTATGCAATAATACATGCTAGCGAAAATATGACGTGTGAAATAAATCATACCTAGAAAAAATAAAGTGCATGAAATAAATCATGCTAAAAATACTAAGTAAAGAAATGATTCTCATTCATCATAATACGATTACAATTACAGCGTTTGGCCACTCGGCCTAAAATAGTCCACATAAAAGATAAAACTACAAGACAATCTTATGATTTATTTTCAAATTGAGTAGAAGCATTTTGTTAATTAGAAGTTAAGGCCTTCTTGAAGCATAATTCCTTTTCAGTGCTTGGAGTCTAGGAACAGGTAGATTTTTCTTTATGCTCATAGTGGATTTCCTTGGATAGACATTCCTTATCATCTCCAAGATCCTCGGCATGAGTCTCATCTTCTTCCTAGACATTGATCTCAACACTTGGAACCTCGCCATCTTCTTTGTCACAACTGCTGACTTTGTCATCAACATTGGCGAAATCAAAGCATGAGAAATCATAGTCAAGGTAAAGTTTAAGGATTTATTCTTTTGCTACTAGGACCCCCTCTAACAACTTCTTTCATAGTGATCTCTCATATTGCTAACTAAGAGTGATGATTTCGACTGCCTCTTCAATAGAGGGTCATTTCTGTACAGTCTCCTATAAATTGACAACACAGCTTTACAACCCTGCATTGTTAGTCCCCAGCACTCTTCCTTCTTCTTACGTAGCTCCTCTTTCAAGTCCTCAACTTCCTTGTATTACTCATCAACCTTAACCTTAAGGCTTAAGACTTCATAAGCAACTAAAGAGTATGCCAACTTATCGACAGCTAGTTCATCTTGATACTTCTTGGCCTTCATCCTAGAGGTTATTCTTACATTTTCGATAACTGTAGTTTGTGCTTTATAGGAGTTGTATGCATCCTCAATTTTCTACAACAAGTTGATATAGAATGATGAATTTTCTAAATTACTTAACAAAATATAGGAAAGATTATTATTGTTATTACCTTCTTCATTTCTTTATCGGCTTTGTCTAAGTTTGTCAAAATGTGGCTATTAATCTAAAAACAAACAGGAGTATTAGCAACATGCCTAATAGTTGAAAAGATTCAATAGATACTTACATCATACAACTTTGTCACGATATGAGTCTTATTACAATGGCCGACCTTATCGATGTCTTTCTTCGCAATCTCTTTACTCTTAGGAAGAATGATACTTCCATTAAGGCCAAAGATTTTGTCTATCGCCTAGGGCCAAGTCTATATGTAAGATGTTGTAGCACCAACACGGGATGAAGTACTCACCAACCTCCATATTGGGGACAGATTCAGCACTACTAATGCTAAGAGCTTTGTTTCACATAGCCTCCTTTGTCCTTTCATCCAATTCCTTAGACCTCTTAGCTAGGGCTTGGCCGACAAGTTCCTTCCTACTTATCTTATTGGTACTTGGCATAGCCTCCATCATGAGTGATGACCCTTCAACAGTTGTGGTACTTTTAGCCTCATTATGGGGTTTGGTTTCTTGACCACCATTTTTTGGCTTCGTAACAAGGGTAATATTTTCCGCTGGACTAGTTTCAACTCATGTGGACTCAGTAGACCTAGGCTTCTCTGTCCTTTGTCGTTTCTTAGTAGGATAAGAGATCTTTTAAGTCAGCACTTGTTTTGCCGTACCCTCTTTACCTACCTTTTTAACAGCAATTGGTTGAGTAATTGCAACTGTAGAGGATGCATGTTTATCATCCTTCGTTCGAGCCAATAGCTTAGCAGGGTTCACCTCACCAATACCCATATCTACAATATAAAGTAGACGAATTAATACTAATGTGAGGAATAAGAAAGAACTTACATTCTTCATGCCAAGCAAGACTCAAAGACAACAATTCCTCCCTTAAGTTATGAGAATGGCTTTCCTATTGTAGCTATACTCAGCACAACGATTGCTCATTAGCATACCTTCCTTCTTAGAAAAAATTGGCTCTCTATTGTCATAATACCTTATTATTCTCTAGGCATCCCAGAATAACATTCTGTTTTTCCTCCTTTCTTAGATCTTCTTTACAATAGCGGCATCATTTGGCATCAACTCAATGTCCTTAGTATAGATAGGTTCAGTCCATTAGGTCTAGAAATCCAACTCCTAGTTTGAAATGATAGACATGAATTTGTCATTCCATTTATGAATCTTAGACTTTAACCCATCCATGAACTTTAACCCATGCCTAGCAGCTGCAAAGTAACAACCGTTGGGTTGCCTCCTAATTGTAAAGAAGTACTAAAATAGTTGAGGCATAGCCCTAACTTCAATTTCCTTATAGATTATCTTGAATGTTGCTAGAAGCCGATATGTGTTTGGTGAGAACATATTTGACACGACTCAAAAGTAATTGAAGAACTGCTTGACAAATGTCGAGGAAGTGAAATGCAACCTAAAGTTGAGATATTTCAAATAGATTTGGAACTCATGCTCCCTTAGAAAACATACCCTTTCCTCTTCTCTTGGCCTCTTAAGATTTTGTGCTCTAAGAAAGTCTTGCCAATACTTGTTATATTTGGAAATAAGGACCCTATCAATAGCACTAGTTGCTCCATCTAATGAATCATAGAAGTAAACTATATTATTGTACAAATACCTAGCTATGGATCTTCCTTCCTTATCTTCTGGATAATTATCTACTACAAGAGAGTTGATTCAAACGAGTTTATCCCACTACTCCACAACACTATCGGCCAAGCTACTTGAGGAACATGTCGTTTGCTAATCTTCTGAAGGGAGAAGTAGCCTCAAACTTAGTTACTACAAAATCTAAAAGGATAAGTCGACTAATTACAATGTAAACCATACCTGATTGACTATAGTGAATGTCATGGAAATTGAAGAATGTCAAGGTGAGACAAGATGTCAAGCAAGTGACAAAAACTTATGGATGTCATTGAAAAACTTAGTTTTTAGTTTTGAAAAGCCCTTTAAATATGAATGATTTACCCTCGAAACTATAAATGAGTCTCTGATAGAAATGATGCACTGCTTAGAGATGGTATGGATTGATGACACATGTTTTGAGATAGAAATCCAATGATTGTCAAGTCTCAAACAGTTCTTAAGCTTACGACATAATTATGATCGAGGTGACAGTTGTCATACTTTCTACTATAGTCTTTTAACATGTAGGCAAATTGAAAATTGCGACCTTTTGAATAGGATGCGATCTGTTTTCCTACCTTACTCTAACTTTAAAGTATTAAATGTCTACTCCCTAAGTTAAATCCTTGAATACGGGAGTTAGGGGGCAAATTTTAATAGTTGAATTTTGTCCACTCGTCCACTCGGCTACTGGTAGGACAAATAACTTATTCTCAACTAACGTTGAGTAACATATATTACTAACTAATTTAAACTCAAAGGGAGTAGCATGAACAGTTATCACCTGGCATGGTTATATTACATAATTGCCTACTATCCCTACATTTCAAGAAGGTGCTTAATCAAGAGGCCTCTATGTGTCTCGATAATCATTTTAATAATTGCTACTTTGGACATGACATTTGCCTATAAATATGGGAAAGAAATGCTATAAGAGATATTTGATAACTCTTCACTACTCACTCAACTTTTCCTACATTCATTTACTGACTTAGGCATCGGAGTGGTCGTACCAGACTAGCCCTAGTACCAAAAGTTTTTTCCTTTCTTCACAGGATAAAGTTCAAATCCAAAACCCACTAACAACATTTTGAAGTCGAACATTAAGGAATGCGACAAGTACATGATTCAAACACTTGAAGTTAAATACTATTTCGTGTTTTGAAGAACTAGTAGAAGTGTTCCTTCAATACTTTCTTGCTAGTAAGCTTCCTATTAAGGACTCTTTAATCCTTAACACAATAAAACAAAGATCAAATGAATCCATTAGAGACTATTTTGCCAAGTTAATAGCTAAGATGGTCCAAATTCAAACTTGAACATGAGTGTGACCCTCAATGCTATTATTGATGGATTCAAGCCCTACGGAGGCTTCTTCAAGTTTCTTACAAAGAATAAGCCAAGAACTTTTGCCAAGTTTAAAGCCAAAGTTACACCCTATATTAGATAGGAGGACAATATAAAGGCTCGGCGAGAGGCTAACTAAAGAGATAGAAAAAATGATAAGAGGAGGAGTACGAAAGATCGACTCGGCATGGATGACTATCACAATCTTAATGCTAAGAGAAAGAGACCTTGAATTCCGACGTATTCATCCTACATGCTAGTCAATCATCCATTGTCGAACATATTAATTAAGGTGCATGGGTAGAGAGAAGTGCTATAGTAGCCTGTAAAGATGAGAAGACACCCCTTTAGGTGAAATTCCAACAAATATTGCGATTTTCATCATGAAAAAGGTTACAACATAGACGAATGCATTGCAAGATGCTAAGAATATCGAGCGATTGTCTTAGAGGAGATGTGAAGACTAAGAGAATGATACTCGACCAACTATTGCTGGGAGAGATGCTAGGGATAGGAGTACAAATAGAGCACCTAATGGGATAATCAACACAATTGTCGGTGGACTGGCTATAGGCCAATCAAGCTCTTCAAGTTTGACTAACGCCATAAACTATGTTTGCAATATCTAAGCCAAAAAGGTTAAGATCAACCATACAATTTCTTTCGTAAAGGAAGATTTTAAAGGCATCTAAAGGCAGCATGATGATACAATGGTGATCAGTGTGAGAATCACCAAGTTTGAGGTCAAGAAAATTCTTGTTGACACTGGAAGTTCAGCAAACATTATTTTCCAACATGCTTTTGATCAGATAAGACCAAAGATCAAAGCACAGCTAAGATCTTATAATTAGATTTCTATGCCTTCAATAATTAACCCATTCAGGTAGTTAGAGTAATCTCTTTACAAAACCAGATTAGAGATCACGAGCATGTCATTGAAGATAAAGTGGACTTCCTTGTTGTCAAATATTGGTCCCCATACAACATGATCATGGGACGGCCGTATCAACACTTATTTGATATCATCCCTTCCACTACTCATCTCAAAGCCAAATTCCCTACTCTCATAGGAGTCGATGCATGCAAAGGTAATCAACAGTTGACATGGTCCTTGTACATGAGGGCCTTGAGGCAAGAATAGGTTTTTCAAGTGGAAACATATCCAAAAGGAAAGCTAGTCAGCATAGATAAAACCGAGAATGAAATGGAGGAGATCTATTTAAGAGATAACCATGGAAAAACAACCAACATAAGGAAACCTTTATTGATAGATATTTGTCAAAGTTTGATCAACTTCTTATAGGACAATGTCGATGTACTTGCATGGTCCCTTTCGGACATGCCAGGTATCCCTAGAGACATTATGGTACACAAACTCTAGATTGATCCAAGCGTAAAAGTGATTTGACAAAAGAAAAGGCATTTTGCTCCCAAGAGATAAGTAGCCATAGGAGAAGAAGTTCTGAAACTATTGAAGGCAGGATTTATTCGAGAAGAGCCTTATTCAACTTGGCTAGCCAATTGTGTGTTAGTCAAGAAATCTAACAATAAGTGACACATGTGCATAGACTTCACGAATCTTAATAAGGCCTATCCCAAGGATTGCTTTTTGCTACCAAAAATTGATTAGATGGTAGATTCAATTGCTGGACATACAATGCTTTCTTTTATGGATGCTTTCTCGAGTTACAACCAAATTAAAATGTATAAGGAAAACAAAGTTCACACGTCATTTGTCAAAAATTTTGGAATATATTGTTATACAGTGATGCCCTTTGGGTTGAAAAACACCGATGCAACTTACTAAAGACTTGTTACCAAGATGTTCAAACCACAAATCCATTGAAAAGTTGAAGTATATGTCAACAACATGATTGTGAAAAGCGTAACAAAGGGTCGACATCTTGAGGAGACATTTGCTACTCTTAGGAGATGCAACATGAAGCTTAATCTGTAGAAGTGTGTCTTTGGTGCAACTTTAGGAAAGTTTTTAGGGTATATGGTCACTTAATGTAGCATTGAAGCCAACCCGAGAAAGATTGAGGAAATAGTAAACATGAAATCTCCTCATACGATCAAGGAAGTGTAGGAACTCACCGAGCAAATAGTTGCCCTTAATCGATTTGTGTTGAAAAGTGCAGATAGGTGCATAGAATTCTTTAAAATTTTGAAGAATCTGAAAGAGTTCAAATGGATTGATGATTGCGAAAGGGCTTTCAATGAACTCAAAGAATTCCTTATGATACCCTTGATACTCTCGACACCTATCCTTGGGGAGAATTTACATCTGTATTTATCAATTAGCTGCGGAGCTTTTTTTTTTCTGTATTAGTCTGAATCAATGGTAAGGAGCATCAACTTGTTTATTACATGAGTCATTTCTTGCATGAACTAGAGCATTGGTACACAAAAATTGAAAAGTTTGTACTAGCGATGGTTTTCTTGGCAAGGAAATTGAAACAGTATTTTAAGGCTCACCAAAATGTAGTCCTCACTGATCAACCATTGTAGCAAGCATTATAGCAACCAGACTCTTCTGAGAGGATGATGAAATATGGCTTGGAGGTAAAAGCTCAAGTGTTGGCAAATTTTTTGAACAAGTTCACTAGTAAAGAAGACAGTGTTGAGATTGCTGAGAAACCAATATAGTACCTTTATGTAGACGATTCTTCCACAAGAGAGGGAAGTCGTGTAGGCCTTGTTTTATAAGGAACCCACAACATTAAGGTTAAATATGCCTTAAAATTTGGATTCCCAACTAATAGTAACATAGCAGAATATGAAGCTTTGATAGCTGGACTTAAACTGGCGAAGAAAATTAGTGCTTAGAAACTCAAATTTTTCTTCGATTCACAACTGGTGGTGAATCAAGTCACAGGAAGTTATGCGGCAAGGGAAGAAGAAATGAGCAAGTTCTTGTTGATGATACAAATGCTTGCAAAAGAATTTCAGTCCTTTTCAATCCACAAGGTATCAAGAAGTAAGAATATTGCTATTGATAAGTTGTCTATGCTGGCTAGTATGACATTTCTTGACCTAAGTAACAAACTTTTTGTTGAATTTCCCCTACAAAAAAGTTTATCCATTGTCTTGTAGAGCTACAAATTGGCTCCATGCCTGAGATAGAAGTCTCGAATGGATCCCTTCGTAGATTATTTAAGGGATGGTATTCTTGTGATGACAAGAAAGAAGCATGAAGATTGGTTTGTCAAGTTGCAAATTACACGCTAGTAGCACGAAGATTGGTTTATCAAGCTACAAGTTACACGCTAGTAGATGATTAACTGTACAATGCGACATATCCTAACCTTATCTTCATTGCCTTCCTCCGAGATATGCTCAAAGGGTGTTATTTGAACTATAAGGTGGTATATGTAGCAACAACGTAAAAGCACAAACGTTGTACATTCGTGCTTTGCGACTCGGCTATTATTAGTTGACCATGAAAGAAGATGTAAGGATAGTTGTTTGGCATTGTCCATAGTGCTAAAATCATGAGATGCTGGATCATGCGCCATATACCAAACTATGTTGCCTATCTAGACCTTAGCCCTTTACTTAATGGCGTTAGACATTCTTGAACCCTTTTTGAAGTCTATAACCTAATGACAATTTGTCACTGTTACTATGGATTATTTCACAAAGTGGGTAGAGGTCAAGGCATTAGCAAGGATCATCGAACAGAAAGTGGAGGCATTTGTTTTCAACTCCATAATATTAAGGTTCGAAGTCCCATTTATGATAATTATAGATAATGGACTACAGTTTGCCAATAACAAGTTACAAGCATTTTGTGAGAAATACGACATTTGCTTGAACTACACATTTATGGCTCAACCTCAAACGAACGGGCAAGTCAAAGTTATCAACAAGATAATCTTCTACAGCTTAAGGAGGAAGGTTGATCAAGTTAAAGGGAAATGAGCTAATGAATTGCTAGATGTCTTGTGGGGGTACCAAACCCCCCATAAAACCATAGTAGGGGAAACACTCTTTAGGCTAACATATGGTATGAAAGCAGTTTTGCTGAATGAGTTAGATCTACTTAATCTACGTACGTAGAATTTTGATGTGATGGTTAATCATGTTGGATTGACGGTAAACTTGGATACAATTGAAGAAATCAAAGATGTCACAAGAGCAAGGGTTGCAGCATATTAGCATAGGGTAGCTAGGTAATATAATCAGAAAGTGGAGCACAAGGTTTTTCAACTTAGGGACCTAGTTTGTCAAAATTTGGAGACAACTGGCATGTGAGAAAAACAAGGGAAGCTCGGCGTAAATTAGGAGGATCTTATTAAGGTTCAGGAAGTTATTAGCGAGGGGGCCTATCAACTAAAAAGGTTAGATGGTACTATTATCCCTCATGCATTGAATGTTGAGAACTTGAAACTTTATTTTAACTGACTCCCTTGATGTTATGAAATTCTATTTGTTTTATAAGGCAACAACCTATTAGTTTTGCAATACAATTATAGTTGAAGTAATTTGTTTCTCGATCTTTTTACGATTGAAGGGTTAACGAGTTCAAACTATACATTGAATAAACTAGTATTAGTTCAAGCTTATCATATTTAACAAACTTCATAAATCAATCATAAAGCCAAATAACAACTCTCAAGTAGAACAGCAAGTCCACGTATTAAATGACTAATGGATAATGTCTATAAGATGCTTAAATTAGGTGTGTGAAACAAAACATACAGAGGAAATTAGGCGTATGAAATAAAACATGCTAAGAAGTATAAGCATGTCAAATAAAATATGCCCAGAAATAAGAGCGTATAAAATAATACATTCCAGCGAAAATACAGCGTGTGAAATAATTCATGCCTAGAAACGATAAAGTGCATGAAATAAAACGTGCTGGAAATACTAAGTTGTGTAAAGAAAAGATTCTCATTCATCACAATGCAATTACAATTATAACGTTTAGCCACTTGACTTATAATAGCCTGTACAAAAGACAAAACTATGAGACAATCCTATGACTTATTTTCAGATTGAGTAGAAGCATTTTGTTGATCAAAAGTTAGGGCCTTCTTAGAGTATATTTCCTTTTTGGTGCTTGGGGTCTAGGAATAGATGGATTTTTCTTTACACTCATAGGGGATTTCCTTAGATAAACGATCCTTGTCATCTCTAAGATCATCAACATGAGTCCTGTTTTGTACTAGTTGATTTAAAGGCGACTCCAAATCTTTTCAAGTTGAAAAAAATGGTTTTCTTTAATCCCTAGTTAAGAATCGGTATTAAATGGGTAAGGGTTTAGTACTAGTCGGTTTAAAAAAAAAAACCTAATTTTGTAAAAAGAACCGGGAAGGTAAAAAATCAAGCTTGACAATGGGACGAAGTACTTGCTAACCTTCGTGTTGGGGATGAGTTCAACACCGTTGATGCTGAGAGCTTTATTGTGCATAGCTTCCCTTATTCTTTCATCCAATTCCTCAGACCTCTTAGTTAGGGGTTGATCGATAAGTTCTTTCCCACTTCTCTTATTGGTACTCGATACAGTCTCTATCATGAGTAATTACTCTTTAGCAACTGTGCAGGTTTTAGCCTTAATGTGGGGTTGGGTTTCTTGACCACGATTTCTCAACTCCATAGCACGGGTAATATTTTTTGCTGGACTAGTTTCTACTCGTGTGGACTCGGCCGACCTAGGCTTTTTAATCCTTTGTCGTTTCTCAATAGGACGAGAGATCTTTTGGGTTACCACTTGTTTTTCCACACCTTCTTTTGCTGCCTTTCTAATGGTAGTTGGCCAAGTAGCTACAATTGTAGAGGATGCATGTTTCTCAACCTTTGCTTGGGCCAATAGCTTAGTAGGGTTCACCTCAGCAGCACCCATATCTACAATATAAAGTAAACATATTAATACTAATGCGAGGAATAAGAAAGTACTTACATTCTCCGCACCAAGGAAGGCTCAAAGGCAACGATTCCTCTCCTAAGTCATGGAAACAGCTTTCCTTTTGTAGCTATACTCGACATGGTAATTGCTCATTACTGTACCTTCCTTCTCAGAAATAATTGGCTCTTCACTCTCATAACACCTTATTATTCTCTTGGCATCCTAGAAGAACATTTTGTTTTTCTTCCTTTCTTGAATCTTCTTTATAGCAGCATCAACATTCGGCATGAACTCAATGTCCTTAGTACGAATTGGTTCAATCTATTAGGTCTAAAAATCTAACTCCTCGTTTGAAACAATAGATATGAATTTATCGTGCTATTTATGGATCTTAGACTCTAACCCGTCCACGAACTTCCACCCATGCCTAGCAACTGCAAAGTACCAACTGTTGGGTTACCTCCTAATCGTAAAGAAGTACCGAAACAATTGAGGCATAACCTTGACTTCAATTTCTTTATAGATTATCTCGAATGCTACTAGAAGTTGATATGTGTTTAGTAAGAACATACTCGGCGTGACTCAAAAGTAATTGAAGAACTACTTGACAAATGTTGAGAAAGGGAAGCACAGCCTAAAGTCAAGATATTTTAAATAGATATAGAAGCCATGCTCCCTTGGAAAACACAGCCTTTCATCTTCTCTCGGCCTCCTATGATTCTATGCTCTAAGAAAGTCTTGCCAGTAGTTATTATATTTTGAAACAAAGGCCCTATCAATAGCACTAGCTACTCCATCTAGTGAATCACGAAAGCAAACTATATTATTGTATCGATACCTAGCTATAGATCTTCCATCATTGTCTTTTAGATAATTATCTGCAGCAAGAGAGTTGATCTGAGCGAGTTTCTCCCACCGCTTTACAATACTATTGACCAAGCTACTTGAGGAAGATGTCATCTTGCTTATCTTCTAGGGGGAGAAGTAACCTTAGACTCAGTAGCTTTAAAATTTGAAAGAATAATTCGATGAATTATGTTGCGAACCATACATGATTGACTATAGTGAATGTTACAGAAATTGAAGAATTTCAAGGTGAGACAAGATGTCAAGCAAGTGACAAAAACTTGTGGATGCAAATGAAAAAATTTGTTTTTGGTTTTGAAAAGCCCTTTAACTACGGATGATTTACCCTTGTTACTATAAATGAGTTTATGACGAAAATGATGCGCTGCTTGAGGGATGGTACGAATTGTTGATGTGTATTTTGAGATAGAAATCTAATAATTGTCAAGTCTCTGACAGTTATTAGGCATGCAACGTAATTATGACCGAGGTGACAACTATCTAACTTTCCACTATAGCCTTTTAATAGGTAGGAAAATAAAAATTGTGATCTTATTGATAGGATGTGATTCATCTTCCTACCTTACTTGGCTTCGAAAGTATTAAATGTTTACTCCCTTAGTTAAATCCTCAAACACGGGAGTTTGGGGGTAAATGTTGATAGTTGAATTTTGTCTACTCATCTACTCAGCTACCAACATACCGAATAACTTTACCGAATAACTTATTCTTGACTAACGCCGAGTAACATATATCAATATTCAATTTAAACTCAAAGGGAGTGGCGTGAACAGTTATCATCTAGCACGATTATATTACATAACTACCCACTGTCCCTACATTTTAGGAAGGTACTTGATCAAGAGGCCTCTACGTGTCTCGATAATCATTATGATAACCGTTACTTCAGACATGACATTTACTTATAAATACGGTAAAAAATGTTGTAAGAGATATTTGATAACTCTTTACTACTCATTTAACTTTTCCTACATTCATTTACTGACTTAGGCATCGGAGTAGCTATATTGGATTAGCCTTGGTACCAAAAGTTTTTTCCTCTCTTCATAGGATAAAGTTCAAATCCAAAACCTACCAACAACATTTCGAAGTCGAACATTAAGAAATGCTATAAGTATATGGTTCAAACACCTGAAGTCGAACATTATTTTGTGTTTTGAAGAACCAGTAGAAGTGTTCCTTCAACACTTTCTTACTAGTAAGCTTCCTGTTAAGGACTCTTTAGTCCTTAACACAATAAAACAAAGATCAGATGAATCCATTAGAGACTATTTAGTCAGGTCTGTGGCTGAGATGGTCCAAATTCTAAAATTGGACATGAGTATAGCCCTCAACCCTATTATTGATGGAGTCAAGCCCTACATAAACTTCTTCAAGTCTTTCATAAAGAATAAGCCGAGAACTTTTGAAAAGTTCAAAGCTAAAGCTACGTCCTATATTAGATAAGAGGACAATAAAAGGCTCAATGAGAGGTTGACCTAAAAAAAGGAGATAGAAAAAATGATAAGAGGAGGAGTGCAAAAGATCAACTCAGTGTAAATGATAATCAAAATCCTAATGCCGAGAGAAAGAGGCCTTGAGTTCCGTCATATTCATCTTATATGCCAATCAATCATCTAATGTCAAACATATTAATGGGGGTGTATGGGTAGAGAAATCTGTTTTACCAGTTTGCTTAAATCCATCATACGCTTTGAGCATATTCATTTTCTTAAGATTTGTTAGGTTAATCACCTTTTGAGTTCTTTCAATCTATCCTAATCAACTTTAGGCTTTCAGTTGAATGGAAATGAGTAAGTATATGGTTTGAAAGTCGGGTTGACCTTTAGAAAGACCCCTTCTATCTCAAAGGTTTCAAAGGCCTAATTGACTTTAGGATAAGCTTCTTCTACTTCAGGAGGTATGGGTTCAACAATCTTTCCATACCAAGCTTTAGAATTTTCTTCATTTGCTAGAGCTATTGACTTGAGTAAGGCAATGCTGCCAACAAAAAAGCTTAATTGATCTACAATCTTCTCCGTTGCTCATTCTAAAGAATGAAACCTCAACTTAGTGGAATCAACAACTTCGAGGTTAACACAGCTATTGTCGGTGTTGATGTTATTGTTTCCTTAGTTGGCCATTCTAGTTAGAGAGTGGGTTCGAATAGGACTTCTCTAGAAGGTTTAGCACTTAGGAGTTATCTTAGAGACCTAATTTAAGATTACTTCTCAACAAGTCAGCACATGAATATTTTAATTTTTGAAGATATGGAATTGAAATAAATGAATGAAATGTAAGTGTGCTATATGGATGAAAAGGAGGAGATCAACAATTAACTAACAAAATAGCAAGTTTATTATTCTTCAACTCCTAGATTTTTAAAGAAAAGAAAAATATAAATTCATTTACACTAATCTTTTTTTCTTCTATAGGTCTGATGATATTTTCTTCTTTTGGTTGTTGGGTTCAACGGCCACTTCTTTACCTTACTTTTGACTATGCTTAGTTTCTTCCTCAAATTCTTGGATTCCCTTCTAGGCCATCTTCAACTGATGTTCTAAGGCATGCGATCTTTGCTTAGACTCTCGAAAGAGGTTTTCCCACTTGTCTATTTCATCGTAGAGGACTTCTACACAAGCTTTTATCCGATCCATGTAGGTTACCATTTTAAAGCTAGGATTCATAGGGGGAGGTTAAAGTACTTCTAGTGCTTGATACTGCATCATGCCTATTTTGTAAAGCTAATCGTATATGCACTCTTTAGTGACTTAGTGTTTGTTTACTTCTCCTATGAATCCGCTTAAATCATTGTTAAGGCTTACGATCTTGGTATCCCATGAAGCTTTGACCTTACGAAGCTTAGATACATTTTCTATAGGGTAAGGCTCTTCGAGGTTAAGGATAAATGGGTCTAATGAAGGCTTATCAACTATGTCCTGAATGTCCTTAAATTGCCTCACCATGTTGTTTAGATAGTAGCCTGTACACCAAGTCATTCCAATCAATGGTACAACATGATAATCTTTAGAAACCAATATGACCTTAGTGTAATTACTCCATCTGGCGGTCCATAGTATGTCTTCGACCCAAAAATCTTGTAGAACGTCTATCTAGAGAAGGGTAAGGATATCTTCTAGTAACTTAATCTTATCAACGAAAGAGTCAATAAAATCAATCTTATGGGTGAATGCACTCCTTATCAAGTCTAACTCGAAGCATTTGATGTGGCTGACGAACCATACCATTAATAGTGTCATGCTTGACCCGAGATCTCTATAACCTCTTTTCTAAAGGAAATCAAGGTTCCTTATTTGTTCAGCAAGTAGGGCAAGAATATAAGACTTCCCTTCCCAAAACTAAGCCACTAATTCTACCACCTTAAAGTGTATAAGAAAAGATCTGCTTGGAAATAAGATGGTGGCAAATATTGCTAAAATATAGGCCTTGATTCTATTCTCCCTCTAATTATCAAGAAACAAAGCCTATTTGTTAGAGCTAGGTTCGGTCTGGAACCAATGGATTAGATCCTATATCTTGATAGTGTATTTATTGAAATCATTTAGGGCCTTAGTTATCTTAGTCTTATGGATCCCCAAGAATTTTGAAAAAATACAAGCTGAGCCAAAGTTGAGCTCTAGAACATATATTTCATCCAAAGGAGGGGCTTGAAGCAATTGGGTGTATTCTTCTAGAGTTTAGCTGATTAGGTAAGGCCCAAAACAAAATGCGACTTCCTTAGGGTCCCATAAATGGACTAAGGCCCTCACCAATGTAATGTTAACATTCACCTTAGATAGTAAGAGTATGGGCCTAATCTTATTAGTAATGAACTCTTGTTCTCATAGGTTAAAGGTTTGAAACCATTTATTGAGTATGGGTTTCAAGTTTATGTGCTTATGGACATGAATCTCTTTGGCGAAGACCTTAGCATTAGATGAGTTGGCCATTTCTAAAAGATTACAAGGAAAACATAAATTACAAAGGAAAAAATATTTACACCAAAAGAAATTACAAAAGATTTCCTACGTACATGAATTTTAGGAAAAATACTGAGAAAGAAACTCTAAGTTTGGCCTTTTCTTCTTCTTTTTTTTTTCCTTTTATAACAATGCCACCTCCTTGGCTATTCTTCGACCCTAAAAAATGTATATAAGAAAGGTAGGTCCTAAAAGTCCCTAAACTCTATAACCTCAGTTATTTCTAAAAATACGGTTCATTGGTTATATTAAAGTTTAAGTGAGGTAGTCTAATTGACCCTAAGCTGTGGTTGCCCCACTATATCTGGAACTTACATAGTGGCTCCCCGTCCTAAGGTCCTAAGATAGCCCGAGTTTAACCATGTCTATAATGCATTCATGGTACGTAAAATAAATCCTTCCTTAAATAGTTAATTAAAACTAAACCTGCAGAAACATTAGTACAATTATGCCACAAATAACAAAGAACGAATAAATAAACAAAATGCACTAAGGTGATTTTTAAAGATTAATTTTAATGTTGGAAAGTTGAATGGCTAACTCTCTTAACATCCCCAATGGAGTCGTTAAGCTATTGAGCTTAGTTTTTCCCCTAATTTTTATCTTTTTTAAACCAATCAGTATTAAACACTGCCCGTTTAATACTAACCTTTGACTAGAGTTTAAAAAAAAAATAGTTTTTTAACTTTGAAAACATTTTTGGAGTCACCATTTGATTAGAGCTAAGGAAAAGAGTTAAGTTATAACCAATTAAGCAGATTAGTTATAACTTAGTTACCGATCATTTGATAAAACCAATTTTTTAAAAATAGTTTTAAGAACCAGAAAACGAGTTCAGGGGTTAGGATTTTTAAACCCTTTACGAGTATCATTGACTTTCTAATTTTAAACCTAATCCCTTAAAATCACATTTTAATAATTATCCTTAAAAAACGAGACTTAATCATCAATTAACAAATTTGAATAATTTAAACTAAAGTGAACATATGGTTTTTTTTTTTTTCCTTTTTATCGTTGCCCCGTAGATTCCTACGTACTCGTTATTTAGAATCAGACATACATAGTTCTTTTTTATGAAAACTTTAGGCGGGCTAATAACTTTTAATTTTGAAAGAGAGTCGAATTTACATTTTAGTTCAGTTTGAATTTATTTAAGGAAAATTTTCTAAGAAAAGGGACCTAAACTTGATTTGTTATTTTGAAAACTCTATGAAAGGTCCTAATTTTGAAAGGGTCCATTTTATTTTTGCTTCTATTTTGAAAAACTAGGTTTCTCTAAATGATAAAACATTTTATTTTATTACTATTTTCCATTTAATTGTATACTTTATTTTCTTTTTCTTTTTTATATTCTGACCAAAAATAAAATATTAATGCTTCTTTTCCTCTCTCCCACTTTTCTTGTTCTTTTTTTTTTTCAATTTTTCCTTTTTTTTTCGCTTTTTCCTTGCTTACATTTGCAATATTTAATAAATAAATAAATAAAACTACTAAAAATACAAAACAACTAAAAGAAAAAAAAAACTAAAAAAAAAAAGAAGAGAAAGGATGAGGTGAGTTTCTTAATGGCATATGGGTTAGACCTAGGTTAGAGTACGAGTCAGTTCGAAATGGGTTGGGTTAGACTTTGAGTCAATTCAAACTTTAGGTCATGTTGCACGCAAGAGGAATAGTAGTCACTCGAGGATGCATCTAGGGTAAATCTAAGCACCAATTCATTTGGGGAATGGGTTAAGGAAAATGCTACGGCTAAAAGACAGTGTTTGGGTGATTTTTAAGCTTGATCGTGGGTGATGGTGGTGGCTTAGCTATACAGTGCATTGCTGGAGCTTGATGGGACGTCGGTTGGGGGTTTTAGGTGGTTGGAAGTTTGACCATGGGGTAGGTTTGAGCTTATGATGTGATTCAATGGTGGTGGATTACAACTATAAAGAGAGAGAGGTAAACTAAGTAGAGAGAGATTGTTAGAGAGATGATCGAGGAAGTGAGAGAGTTTGTGAGTGATTCTATCCCTTCTCCTCGTGAATGCTTATGTAAGTTCCATTTTATAGTGTTTGAGCTTTGATTAAGAATGGAAGGTTATAACCACAATTTGAATGAGGGCGTATAGTTTGGGGCATGATTCGCGATTTAGATACGAATTGTGTTGAATTCTTAGTCAATTGTATGTCCTTGAGTTTCGCTCTTACTTAAAATTCTAGACAGAAACTTTAGATTGCTTTAGACAAGCTTGAACCATGCAAAGGAAAATGGAAGAAAATCTATTTTTCACAAATTTTCCACCATTTGCAATTCGCTTGTTGACCCTTTAAACATTCGTATTTGGATGTGTTTTAGGGTTCGATTCCGAGTAGCCTATGTTAACTTCATGATTGCCTCATTGATTTGATGAAATTGCAAAGGAAAGAGTCCTAAGATTAGCATGAAAGTGGGCCACCCGACAAGGAAATGGAGACAAAATCCAGGGAAAGAAGAGGAAAGAGGGATAAAGAGATAACTAATGTGGTGCTAGCTGCTACATGTCTTACTATAACATATAGTAGTTGACGTAGGATGCTATGTGTCATGCCATGTAACGCTACATCAATGTTGTCCAATCTAAGGGCACTACGTGTTAGGATACGTAGTATAGTAAAACCCTAACACATGGCAGTGCAGTGTGTGTTTTGATCTAAAAAGAATAAAAGGAACATATGAAAAGATCAGCTTGGGTCAAATCCAAATCTAAGCCCAAGTCTAATAGTCCCCTTTCTACTTTTATTAAAAATTCTATTCTAAACAAAATATTTATTATTTTCTATATTTCCTAACTCTACTATTTTTCTATTTTTTTCCTTCTAAATTTCTTATTTTTTTGGAATTTTTAAATTTTCTAATTTTTGCATTTTTCTAAATTTATGACCCTTTATCCTATCTTAAAAAAAATTAAATTAAAAAAAGGAGGGCAAAAATGGGATGTTTACAACTGCCTTTTTAACAACAATTGGCTAAGTAGCTGCAACCATAGAGGATGCATGTTTATTGGCCTTCGCTTAGGCCAATAGTTTAGTAGGGTTTTTCGTGCCGAGTAAAGCTCAAAGGCACTAATTCCACCCTAAAGTCACGAGAATGGCTTTCCTCTTATTGTTATATTCGACATGGTAATTGCTCATTAGCATACCTTCCTTCTCGAAAAAAAAAATGGCTCTCTACTCTCATAATGCCTTATTATCCTCTTAATGGAAGAACATTTTGTTTTTTCTCCTTTCTTAGGTCTTCTTTGTGGCAACAGCATCATTCAACATCAACTTAATGTCCTTAGCGTAGATTTGTTCAATCCATTGGGTCCAAAAATCCAACTCTTTGTTTGAAACAATATACACATATTTTTCATGTCATTTTATGGATCTTGGACTTTAACCTATCCATGAACTTCCACCCATGTGTAGCAGCCACAAAGTACCAGCCGTCAGGTTACTTCCTAATTGTAAAGAAGTACTAAAACAGTTAAGGTGTAGCCCCAGCTTCAACTTCTTTGTAAATTATCTCAAATGCCGCTAGAAGATGATATGTGTTTGGTGAGAACATACTCGGCATGACTTGGAAGTAATTGAAGAACTGCTTAACAAATGCTGAGAAAGGGAAGCGCAACCCAAAGTCGAGATATTTCAAATAGATGTGGAAGTCGCGCACCCTCAGAAAACATATCCTTTCCTCTTCTTTCAGCCTCCTAAGATTCCACACTTCAGGAAGGTCTTGCTAGTACTTGTTATATTTTGAAACAAGGACCCTATCAATAGCACTAGCTACTTCGTCTAGTGAATCACGAAAGTAAACTATATTATTGTACAGATACCTAACTGTAGATCTTCCTTCCTTGTCTTATGGAAAATTATCTACTACAATAGAGTTGATCCGAGTGAGTTTATCCCACTACTTCACAACACTATCAACCAAGCAACCCAAGGAACATGCCATCTCACTCCTCTTCCAAGGGGGAAGAAGTAGCCCTAGACTCAGTTGCTTTAGAATCTGAAAGGATAACTTGACCAATTACGTTGCGAACCATACCTGATTAACTATAGTGAATTTCATGGAAATTAAGGAATTTTAAGGTGAGACAAGATGTTAAGCAAGCAATGAAAACCTATGGATGCGACTAAAAAAATTTGTTTTCAGTTTTAAAAAGCCCTTTAAATACAAATAATTTACCTTTATAACTATAAATGAGTCTCTAATAGAAATGATGCACTACTTATAATCGACAGTTAAATTTTGTCCACTCGTCCACTAGGCTGCCTATAGGCTAAATAACTTATTCTCGGCTAATGCCGGGTAACATATATCAGTATCCAATTTAAACTCGAAGGGAGTAGCACAAATAGTTATCACCTGACACGGTTGTATTACATAACTACTCACTATCCATATATTTTAGAAAGGTACTTAATTAAGAGGCCTCCACGTTTCCCAATAATTATTTCGATAAATGATACTACAGATATGACATTCACCTATAAATACGAGAAAGAAATCCTATGAGAGATATTTGATAACTGTTTACTGCTCACTAAACTTTTCCTATATTCATTTATTAACTTATGCATCGAAAGAGCCATACCGAACTAACCCTTGTACCAAAAGTTTTTTCCTTTCTTTATAGGATAAAGTTCAAATCTAAAACCCACTAACAACAATTAACTTTGAGTCAACTGCATAGTAAGCTCATGTCATATGAAACTGATTTTCTCAAATCAAAAACTACTTTAAAAGATACAAAGAAAAAGGGCCATAGCCTTCAAAGCCAAAGAAACAGTTGATAACTCTAAAGGAGAAGATTCATCTAAAGTAGAAGATGAAGATATGACGCTCCTATTTAGAAAACTCAACAAATTGGCAGTACGTCCCAAAGTTAGTGTCAAATAATGTATAAACTTCATCTTCCTCATCCATTTTGATTTGATTATAGCTAGAAAATGCATCCATAAAAGAGAGTAAGGCATGTCTAGTAGTTGAGTCAACCATTTGATCTATTCTTGAGAAGGGGAAACAATCTTTGGGATAGACCTTATTCAATCCATGAAGTCTATGCACATACTCCATTTGCCTTTAGACTTCTTAACTAGCATGCAAATGAGTAACCAAGTCGAATAAGGCTCTCCCTGAATGAACCTTGCCTTTAATAGCTTTTGGACTACTTCTTCAATGGCTACTTGCCATTCAAGAGCGAAATGCCTTTTTCTCTATTGAATCACCTTTATGTTGAGATCAATTTGAAGCTTGTGGGTTATTACATCTATAGGGATGCTCGACCAGTTGAGGGAGACCATGCAGCACATCAGCGTTATCATGTAAAAGGTTGATCAAACTTTAGTGGATATATGCCGACAAAGGTTTCCCTATCTTTGTTATCTTCCTAGAATCATTTCCCAACAAGATTTCTTCTCTCTTCCTGTTCATTTTCTATGTTGATTGATTTTTATTCTAGACAAGTTTCCAATTGAAAAATTTTCTTGCACTATAGCTAGTACCCTTAGATACAAGGATCTTGCTAGTTGTTGGTCCCCTCTACATATACCAACTCTAGTGGGGGTAGAAAATATGGCTTTGAGATGCACAATTCAAGGTATCATGCTAAATAAATGTTGACATGGTCAACCTATGGTCATATTATAAGGACCAACATTTCACCATAAGGAAATCTACCTTATCTTCTGCAACATGCTTGTCATCTCTAACCTAGATTGGAAGAGAAATTACTCTAGTGACCTAAACAGGTTGATTATTGAAAGCATATAAATCATAATCATAAGATCTTAGCTGTGTCTTGATCTATGGCCTCATCTAATCAAAAGCATGTTAAAAAATAATATCTACTAAACTTCTAATGTCAATAAGAGTCTTTTTTACCTTAAAGTTGGCAATTCTCCCAATAATTATGAATACATCAACGTGGGGCCTCTAAGTCCTCAGAATCTTCTTCTATGAAAGAAAATGAATTATTGATCTTGACCATCTTACCTTGCATACTATACATATTATACACACTTATGTTCAACTCTAATATTCAAGGCCCATGTTCACTCACATGTTCCAATGCTTAAGTGCAACTCTTATGTTCACTCATACTTAAGGCTCACGTATCAAGGCCCATATTCGACTCACGTGATGAGACTTATGTTCAACTTAAATGCCAAAAGTGATATATTCAATTTATATGCCCAACTCATATGTGCTCATATCGAAAGTTTACAAGTGCTTGTGTCAAAGGCTTAACTTAAATTTTCAACTCTTATACGTTCATGCGCAAGGCTTATTACTAATTCATGTATGCTTAAGTCATGGAATTGCTTTCAACTCTCACATGCTCATGTTCATGGTTTATGTTAAATTCATATGTTATGTTTACGCAGAAGCCTCATGTCCATTTTACGACATTTAGCTCATAACTACTCATGTTAAAGGGGGTCATTTTCATTTCAAATGTTCAATTTACAAGTACTCATATTAAAAAGGATCAAAGCACATGTTCAATTCTTGTGTTAAGTTCACATTTGAGGCCTATGTCCAGTTTACATGCTCAATGCTTGCATCACGTCATGTTTAAGACTTTGTTTTGCCATATTCAAAGACTTACGTTGATCAGAGATCACATCATGCTTAAGACTTACATCATGTTCAAAACTCATGTTTAAGACTTATGTTTTATTAATGTATGTGCTTAGCTTACAGCTTTGCATTCGACTCTTATGTGTTAATATCCAAGACTCATTTTTATTCATGTGTGCTCAACTTATAGGCTTACGTTTTACTCTCATGTGTTGATATCTTAGGCTCATGTTTTCTTCATGTGTGCTCAACTCACTAGCTCATGTTCAACTCTCATGTATTAACATCCAGTCCTCATGTTTAGTTTTTCTCATGTGTAAGGCTCATGCTTGCTCCACATGTGCTCATGTGTGCACACCCTTATGACCTAAGACTCATGTTCAATTCATATTATAAGTTGCCATTGGTTTTATCAAGATTATAAAAGGAGGTCACACATGACCTAAGCATTATACCTCTTCACTATCACTTGTTGATGAATATCGGTCCTCGTTGGCCCTTAGTTTGTGAACAATCATAGTTTGGATGGTAAAGAGTCTACTCTCTTTAAACCTTACCGATTTGCTAATTGGTGCAAGAACGAGATTTGGTCCTTAAGTTATAACCATAGACTTTTGACCCTTGGTTAGCAAACAATCACAGTTTAGGCGATAAAGAGTCTACCTTCTTAAAACCATGCTGATTTGCTAACTGTTGTTAGTTTAAGACCTGGTCCTCAAGTTATGATCATAGACTTTTGACCTTCGGTTGTAAGTAGTCGTAGTTTGAGTGGTAAAAAGATCCTCTTTAAATCGATCTGATTTGCTAACTACGATAAATTCTAGATAATGGCCACTCAAAATGTGATTGTGAACTCTCAAGTATTGGTTATGCTACTTACAAAGCATGGACAATGAGGAGAGTTCAAATTCAAAATTTAAAGGAAAAAAGGAAAATAATAAAGTACATGGAAAATAAAGATTAGAGCTAAAGAAAAAAGTAGGATTTTAGGTTATATACAACATTCCTAACATCTCAAATCCAATAGTCAAGTGGCTATTAAAATAATAAAATCAAGCAAAGGAAAGATTATGAAGTGAAGAGTTACACCACCGTGGAAAAAACTATCCAGTCATGTTATGCTGAAAGAAATATTATGGTAAGCCTTTACAAATGTTTGGCCTTCAAATCAAATACCCAAGGTGAATCAAGACAGTGGGTCAACATAGAGGTGTAAAAAGAAAGAACACATATTCAAAACAAAAGAGGGAGGAAGTGCAACCCATTAAAATGACATACAAAGAAGGGAGTATTTTGGATGTGCCATCAAAGAAGAGTTGGACATGCAATCAGTTTCATGGAAAAGGGTAGTTAGCCAAGAGTTGACCAAAGTTCAACTAAAGGGACAAAAGTGCATTTTGATATTTCTTTTTCTATCCCAAGTTTGAGTGCATAACATAAACATTATGGTGCAAGAGGAAATTAGATTCTAAGTAGATTGACACTAAAAGTAGAAAAGGCATACGCATGGGAAACCAAAATAAGGGAAAACTAAAGAAGGTGAGCGTAAGCTAATTGACCTAAAGAGCTCTAGTAATGTCAAAAATGGCTTTGGAAAAGAAGTTTGAGAAGTTTTAGTTCGAGTTCTAGTGAAGAGAAGTATCTAACAATGGGCATATGCAACAATAGAATTACATTAGTGAAGAATAAGGTGCAAGTGTCAATAAACGAGATGTATATACACATTCAATGGGACACGGCATGACAGTAATGCTCATATTGCAAAGGATGGATAGAAATGTTTAGATAACCAATTAAAGAGCTGGTCTCCTTGGAATGGTGTTCGTCCGGTTCTTCCTTACTCTTGGAAATTAACATAGCCATGGAAGAATAACAAAAATGAACATCAACTAAAAATATTTAAAAAAAAAAAAAAAACGAGAGAGAGAGAAGAGATAAAAGAAAAAAAACTGCAGTGTTCATATAAAATGAATTGAAGAGTACATCTTAAGACCAAACAAAGCAAAATACCTATACGTAATGATAAATTTTTGCACCTATTATTTGGCGAATGCTTCAACTTATTCTAAGAAACCTAACATCAAGCCAACAATCTCTTAGTGTCTTGGTTACCTCTTGGTTCTAGTCACCTCCTTTGCAACCTCAGGAATGTTCAAACAGCTACAGCGTTACAAACGATCGAACCATGCTCCTCAAGTCTTAGAGGAGATGAGTGGTGAAATGAGCTCCAATCTTCTGCGGATATTGCCTTTCATTTGGTTTTGATTTCAAAAGTTTACGGCTTGGAACCGGCAGAGGAATACTTTCATGAATTTCCTAAAGAAAAAGTATGTGGGAGTCGAATAAAATCTTTAAGATATATCCTCAGACAACAGCATCTTCGAACTCCATTCCGATCTTTGATCTCTGAGCCTCGCGACTCCAACACTTCAAGGCCCTTTTCAAAGATTAGTGAGGGCGTATAAATATATAAATAAAAATAATAATAATAAGAAGGTAGAAGAAAGAGAGGAAAGGAAATAATTAGTGAATGATGTATAAACGTACCAAGCAATCGAAACATTTGATCTTAGCTAAAAAGAAGAAGCGTAAGCAGCTCGTATGGATTTTCTTTTTGTTTCCTCTAGCAATGGAGAGATGAGTACTACAAAAAGGATTGTGAAAGTTGGCTGTACAGTAGGAGCAAAAGGAAAAAGCCAGGGACACCTGTCGACCTTTTACTGGGAAGAAAGAATAAGGGAAATATTCCATGTCCTATTCATTTTTTTTTTCCCCTTTGCTGTTCTATGCTAATGGGCTCATGGTAGTATTTGTAAGGTTTACGGGTGTAAACCCATCATGTTGAAAACTCCAAATGGATTGAGGACAAGCCCTACGTATCGAGCCACGGGATTTAAAGTTTCATCATGCCTGTTCAAAGCCAAAACCAAAGCAACATAGTTAAGGATCGAGGACAAGCCCTACATTTTCTTGAAGTGTTTTGAAAAGAATTTTCTAAATAGAGATTTGAAAATTCTAAATAATGGGACCACCATATTCATTGCACAACAAATAAGATTTGATTAACACAGATTATTTATATTATATTTGAAGATCTTACAAAAAGAATGCTTCAAAATGAGAAGAAAATCAAGACAATATTAATACATAAATTCAGCCTAATAAAATTTTTAATATGAACTTAGCATACAAATTCATCTCAACAAGAGTCAATAACTCATGTAGATCAAATCATAGAGACGAATTATCTCAAGAAGAGAGAGCTTAAAGAAGATTTATTTCAAAGTGATGCATTGAGGGTAATGTACAACCTAATTCAGTTGAGGCACAATACACAATTAAGAAGTGTTGCAAACTCACACCTGCAATTGATCAATAGTGCACATGCACTTGAGTCATTTGAAAGACCCTTTCAATAACCCAAACCCCTTTGACTTTATCCAAAGGACTATGGTTACGGGGCAAAACGTAGAGAGCTAAATTGAAGTTTAGGCTTTAAGCCTATTAATTGATTAGGTTTGACTCTTTGAGTTAAGATAACATGGTTTAAAAAGTCGAGTCTAAATATCTAAGATAATTAAAGGAGATTTGGTATGGTGGGCTTGGAATAGGTCTCATTAGATCGATTTCGCCTAATTCAATTTTTCTTGGTTTAGCTCACACTAAAATAATAAATAAAGCCTTTATCTAAACTTTAACTCATGAAAATAGCCTACTTGAAATCTATTAATAAAAGGTTTTAATCTTAATTATTAATCACCATCATGATTCAATGGATATAAATAACTATTATTTCTTATAAATACTCCATTCACATCCTAATTTGGATAAGAAACAATCCTTCATTAACACTATTACTCTACTAGAATCTTATCTCAAAAATCAAACACTTAAACATCTTAAAAACTTTACCCATTATTCATCAATTGTGGAGTTTGATACCATCACTCTCCTCTACCTATCACTATACATATTATAATCTTATCAAGATTGTCTACTTTTCCTCCCTATACTTCTCTCTTGATCATCCCACACGGGTCACTTAAGTTATTTCACGAGTCATTCACACGTGACACGTACTCGAGCCTTGTATCCGTACCCATACCCCTACATTTTTAGCGACTCCACTAGGGATGGAAGACTTGATACTCTAGTCAAAATAATGGATAAGACTGTAGAAGTTTCCTTAAAATTGTGCCTTGACTCATTAATTTACTAAAATGATGGAATCATATATGATGTCTTTCTTTTTTAAGGAGCAAAAAAAAAAAAGGAAAAATCATGGTTTTACCTCTTCAACTTTTATTTGCAATTTGTGTATGTATGTGTATCTATTCTTAAACCAAATATATATATATATATAGAAAAGGAATCCTTTTGTCATATTTTGGGTCAAATTTGAGAATTCATGACATGTTTTGAATTATGATTAGCACATAACGACTAATCTAACAAAATGAAGTTATTAAATAAGTTTAATAAAATAATCTATTTAAAAATGATAATTATAGAAAAGAAAAAAATTAAAAATTAAAAAATCAAATCAAATCATAACCTACATTTTTGTCTACCCCTATGTTAAGAGGTAATTAGTAGCTAAGTGAGATGAAAGTTGTCATCAACTAGTGAATGAGTTTTAGGAATGGTTTATCAAGTGACCTACGGATAGTGATGGATAGTAATCTATCACTTTTTATGACAAAAAAATAAAATCTTAAAATTTTGTGCAACATCAATGGGTATTTAAGCTTTTTTTTTTTTTCTCTCCTTATAAATTTTAGGGATGATAAACAGTCACCCACTATCAAAAACTAATGAGTGGCTAGAAATATAAAAGCAACACATGTGACTCATCTCACTAATTGTATAACTATTAGATGGCTTTTCCTTATCAAACTACTTAAAAATAATAGGTAGGAAATAATATAATTTGTAGTGGTGGTAAAGTCCAGTTTGAGGGTGATGCTAGTTTATACTAGCATTTCAAAATGTTTGTAATCCCTCAAATTTAATAAGCATAAAATAACAAACCAACTTCTAATGACAAGCAGAGTTTTTACTTATAACTTTTGTTCTTATAAACATATTATTGAACCGCAATTTCTTCTTTGACTCACGGACAACATAGTTATAATATTGATGAATGATAATTCCATCATATGAAAGAGGCATTGTGTTATGTGTAAGATATTGACAAGGAAAAAGATGGACAATGCAAGTACTATTATTAAGATTATGTTAGATGTTGAAGTTATAATTGAAGACAATATTACGTACAAACTACAAAGCAGGAATTTAGGATGCTATTATAGAGGCTTTGTCTTGTTAGGCATTAGTGATCTTGAACGGCAAATTTTCAAATAAGACAAATCAGAATACTACATAAGAGTTAAGACAAAAGCTACAAGAAGACACCATAATTTAAGAGGCATTGAGATTGCATTATCACTGTTGAAGCATAGGAAAATTTTTATTTATTTATTCTTCTCTTTCCAATTATATTATAACTGAAGGTGGGGCTCGAATCAATTCCATCCAATTTAAAAGATCAATATTAATACCATTAAGATAGAATAACCTTAACAAATCTTTTATTCCTTTTATTTCTACTTCAAAGTGAATAATTTATTAGAAAAATGATGTAGCAATAGACAAAAGAGGTCCAATCAAATGAGATGCAAACCAATCAGTATAGATTTACTTCTCATCTAACTAAGGAAAGCAAACATAAATTTATAGTCATCTTTTGTTAACAAAATGTCCCCTTAAATTCCATGACTCTTCCAAGAATTAATAGATGTAGCAGCAATTACTTCAATCACTAATTCTACCGCAAATCCTCCTCTGTCCACTTCTAACAGCCAACTCCAAAGTCTTCTCTAACTGTAAAAAAAGTAATTGGGCTATTATTGCATTTGGTACCTAAATAATTTACCATCTTAACTTTGTAGTTAATTTAATGCCTAAATGAAATTTTTATTGTCATTTATAGACGTAACTCAATTAATGTCCATTTGCAAGTACATATTGATAAGGGGTATTAGCATGAATGGATAGGTCATAGTTATTAAAATTATGAGTAAAAAATATAATTTTATGAGTTTATAATTTTATAATATTTTTTTAGTTAAAAAGGATATAAAATCTTTTACATATAGGTTTTTACTAACTTGACTTGCTACGTATTAAAAGAATAATCAAGTGCTAGTAGAAATCCAAGCATGATCTAGTTTAATTCCACTATCTCATCTTCAATACACAACAAGCATGACAACCCATAATAGATAGAGAGTTTATTTTGTGTGGCATCCTATGTGGGACTTGTGACAAAGTTAAATTCCAACTTGTAGTTTTCGTGAGAGAAGGATTCGAATTTGACTCAATTTTTCTCATTTAATTCAATTTTTAATTTAAAAGAAACTGCTCAATATATAATATACTCCATGATTTCTTTTAAATCATATAAAAATTTTTATGAAAAACCTTCTTAATGTGATTTAAATCAATGCCTAGAGTGGGCTCTTCGAGTTATACTATATCATTACGTTGATAGGTCATACTACATGTACATTCATACTATTGTTAGTATAAATAACAATAAAAACTTCATTTAAATACATTTCAATAAACTTGAGAGTACCAAATGCCACAATAACCAAAAATAATTTTAAATATCCAATTTAAAAAATAAAATTACGTCAGCGACCTTCCATTTCTGTCCGCTTCACCGCTTGGAAAGCAAGGCGTTGTACGGTGATAGCTTCGCCCAATTGAGTAGCAACCTGCAACACTCGCCGCTTTGAGGAGTTCAAAGGAAAGTTACACCTACAGTCCCTTGGAGACTTAAACCCATGGCCCGTGGCTCCCATGCTACCCAACCATACCACCTTACTTTCTTGTCATCAAATAAAAATTATATAGACTTTTAAAACTGGAATATTTTAAACACCCAACTAACTTTTAAGCCTAAAAAATTGGCTCGATCCAAATGGATCTTTCCAAATTAACTGTCCCCTATAAATAATTATTAAGTCTAATATATATATATATATATATGAAAAATATTTTTTTTAAACAATAGCCTAAATTAATAAAATTATAAGCCAATTTCATCCAATGAGATCACGATGAACTTAAATTATGTAAAGTTTATAACTTTCAAAAGGAGTAACTAACAGTTCTATTTAAACAGTAATAATGGTAGTGTTAGCTTAAAAAAAAAAATTACCATCAATATTACCTTATTTTCAAACATAATTAATGAATATGGACCTAACCGATCATTTTTCCAATGTCTGTGTTGATATTGCTTTTGCTGACCTGATTCGCTCAAAAACGGGTCAAGTGCTCAGAAAGGAAAGTAATTACACTTATTAGGCCACTGGCCATGACATTACCAACTTGTTTTTTTCTTCTTTTTTTGTTTTTTTTTTTTCTTTTGTTTTTTTGGAGAGTAAGTGGCCCAGACTCGTGTTATTGACTTGACTGTTGACTCATGAACTTAGACAAAGGGTAGAAATTAATGCCACAAGAGAATTCCAATAAGATATACGCATATTATAGTGCTAAAAACAAAAAATACTGAATAATGAAGTTAATAAATATTAATAGGTGTTTCTCAAAAACTTAAACTAAAGAATCTTATCAAAATATTCATTACCATTATCTTATAAAGTAAAATCAATTCTCTCCCATAATTAATGTAGGACTTCATATACATTGATGTATATGATTAATAAATCTTATGACATTTATACATATATGTAAATTTGCTAAAAGACCATAAGTGGAGTTCATGGTGCTTATGATGGATGTCTTGTGTTCTTTGGTGCTCCTATGCTCCAGACATGATCTTGTTCCAAGCTAGTGGCAAAAGTTGTTTCTCTAATCCCATTTTCCACTTTTGTATATATATATATATAAAGACCCAATGTAAATAAAGCCTGCGACTAAGCTCAACTCCACTTTTAGCAATGTTTTGAAAGTATCCAAATACATTGAACCTTAATAGGTGGGGGTAGTTGGTATAGGGTTGGTGCAAATTTATAATAGTCATTAGATTAGATAGATCTAGATTTTCCATTGATCGAAGCCTCTTATATATAAGGGGATCACCCCCCTCATTTGTAATCCATCTACAAATATAAATTCTATTCTTGCTTAAGCAACTTTCTCTCTCTAACTTCACTCTTTAAGTGAGTGTGATCTTGTATGATCTAGACAAGAAGGCTCACTTAGCGTCTCTTTAGAGTGTTGAAGAGCCTAAGTACCATACATAAGAGCTGGTATAAGACTCTAAGAGCTAGTATAAGACTTTGTACGTAACATTTGATATCAAAGTAGAATCCTAGATGAGATGGCCAAAATAGGTGCTTTTGTTGTCCCTTTTAAGTTTGCTAAAAGTCCCTTGACACAAATAATGGATCAAGAACTCACCCTTGAAGGGAAGTTCTAGTACAGTAAAGCCTCAATAGAAGTAAGGGTAGCTAGAGTAGAATTAGCCATAACCGATGTGCTTGATCGAGTTTAATATGTTGAGGAAGGCTTAGAGAAGCTAGAGAAAGAGCTCCTAAGCAAGATGTTAATGGCCTTAAATTGAGCTACAAGTGATCTAAAAAGAAGGGATGTTGCCCTCAAAGAAATGGTGAAGTCCTTGGGAAAGGAACTAAAGTATTTAAGGGCTTAAGTCCAATAGTGCATTGAGATTGAGTATGGACTAAATCATAATGGGGCTATGTTATAAACGGATGTGTCTAAGCCAAAGACCTTTAATGGTTCCCAAAATGCTAGAGAAATAGATAAATTTCTTTAGAGTCTAAAACATTACTTTGGTGCAATCGGTGTTCTAGATAATATATCAAGGCTACAAATGACTCTTATGTTTCTTGATGATGTAACCACCCTATGTAGAGAAGATGGGTTGATGGAGCCAAGTAGGGAGCTGAGGCAATTATAATGTGGGAGGAATTTAAGGCTAAGTTACGAGCTTAGTTCTTTACCCCAACAATGTTAAGAAGGTTGTTCGAACCAAATTAAGGTGGTTAATGCATAAGGCATCCATTAGAGATTATGTGTGGGAATTTTTAGAGTTACTATTGTAGATTCCTGACGTAAGTAATAAAGATGCAATGTTTGTTTCTTGTGATGGACTATGGGATGGGTCTAAATAGAACTGGAAAGGCAAGGAATGACTCAAGCTCAAGCTATAGCTATAGTTGAAAGCCTCCTAGAGCTTAAGTCAAGTCAATGACTCAAGAGGGAGGCAAGTGAGGGTAACCATGGAAGAGGTGGGGGGAGCTCAAGAAGGAATGAATCTAAGCCCTAGAAGGAGATGTAGAAACCTAACCTAAAGGGATAAGCTTCCTATGGAAAAGAGAGAATATCCTAGGAGGAAACCATCTTGTTTCATATATGGAGGGGTGCATAAATTGGGAGATTATCACATTCAGAATAAACTAGACGCTTGGTTGTAGCAAAAAAGAAGAGGAGGCCTAACCTAACCATAAGCTTAGAGTCTTAAAGCAGTTAGCCTCTATATAAAGTAAGCCTACTAAGGAGGCTTGAAGCTTAATGTATGCAAATATATTCATTCTTCAAGAGGCGATTGACAAGCTAGATCTCAAGGTTCAAAAAGGCAAAGGAAGGTTAAAGACGATCAACTTAGAAGAAATCCTCACAACCAAGGTTGTCTAAGATATTGATTTCCAACTGAGCCAATGGAGAAGAAAGGTGAAATTGGAAGTAATTCCCTTGGACAACCATGAACTAGTCATTGGAATGGACTTCTTTGATAGATTATGTGCTTAGATCACCCCATCAATGAACTGTATCGTGATAATGGAGGAAGGGCAACAATGCATAGTTTTAGTCAATCGTAACACTAGTTGAGCCCGAAAGCTTCTATGTTCTATACAAGACATTGATGGACTAAGTAGGATGGGTATCATAGCTTAAAGTTGAAAGAGATAGAACCAAAGGAATAGAAGATGCCTAAGGTGAAGGGAATTGCTCAAATAGAGAGACAACTAAGAGAAGCCAAAGCCACAACCACCTAAAGAAAGGGTAGAACTAAAGAAGAAAGAGCCACTGAGGGTAGTGGACAATACTTTGAGCCAAGAAGCAGTAGACTCAGAGCTTAGAGAATTATTATGGATGATTAATGAAGTCCTAACACAAGATCCTTACATCAGACTAGTGTTGGAGTAAGGAAGCTAAACTAAGAAATACTGAATGAAGGATGGACTGCTCTATAAGAAAGGGTGAAGGATACATAATCCAAATCATTAGAACCTTAGAATGAAGATCTTGGAACGACATCGCAAGCTAATGGACCTAAGTCATCCGGATCTCTACCAAATATTGTATAAGGTAGAGGACATGTTTTATTGGCCTAAGACATCGAATGACATAGAAGCCTTTGTAGGACCTTATGCGGTGTGCTAGATTGAGAGATAAGAGACCTTAGCAATAACAACGAAGGAGTTTATTCAATGTATAATGCAAGAAAGTGGAAGAGAAGTGTAGAAAATCCTATAACGGTGCCTATCGAGTGGTTTGGGCCAACTATCTTACCTAGAGTACTTGGTGAAATGGAAGAGTCTATCTTAACATAAAGCAACTCGAGAGAATGCTATGAATTGTATATGCTTTGGATATTTAGTGGAGGAGTTCTCTAAGAAGCAAAAGGCGATGTGGACATTGTAGCTTAGGTAGGATAATGTTACGGGCTATTTCCCTAAGCCCATTTTTCACTTTTATACATATATATAAAAACCCATTATATTTAAAGCCTACAACCAAGGCTTGGTCCACTTTTAAGAATGTTTTAAAAGCATTCGAATACATTAAACCTTGGTATGTAGAGGTAGTTAGTTTAGGTTAGGTAGTGTTGTCTAGTGATTTTAGGATAAAGACATATACCTGCAAAAGCATAATTAGAGGTTAAGTAGTATCAGGCCTAGTTTAATATAGTCATTCTGATGCCTAATTCAGTAATTGTTTGAAAGAGGGATAAGTGAATAAATGTAGTGTTAAAGGTTGTAAGAGAGTTCTTATAATACTTTCTTTTCATATTTATAAGCGAACATCGGGTGTCTGAAACTGTAGTTAATCATTGGTCATGGGCTACATAGAGATCTTATAATCAAGCATATGCCTAAAATATAGAGTAGTGGGTGGTTATATAATGAGATCATATCAGATTGTAACTTTTCACACCACTTTCCTAAATTCAAACCGGATATATTAATAGGCCAAGCTTCAAGGCCCATCAAGTAGGTTAAGCCTCAATTGACATTAGCCGAGAGTAGTATTAATCGTTGTAAACCCCGTAAATTTAGCGTTTTAGATAACAAATCGATTTAAATATTATAGGTAATTACTCTAACTTAATGGAGTCGATAAATTTAAAACTATTTAAAATTTTAAATTCGAACATAATATGAAGGATAAAAACCTTAAAATTTTGCTTAAAACTTAAATCGCATACAAAAATCATAAATCTAAAATACATGCAAATACTCAAAATCAAACTTAAACTTAATGAAAACCTTAAAACTATAGCTTTAAGCTTATAAAATGAATAAATATAACTTAATAGTACTATAACCATGGTCGATCGGAATTATCGACTAAATCACGTAATCATGTATAAACCTCAATGAAAATATTAAAATAACTCGTAAATATTATAAATGTAATGGGTTTCAATTAAATTAATAATTTTTTATAAAATCTCAAAATTAATTTATAAATATTAATTTTATAATTTTTATGTTTGGTAAAATTTAATATATTTATTTTTATTTTCTTTTTTCTTTCTTTTTCTTTTCTTTTTTTTTCTTCTTTCTAATTTTTCCCTTACTCAACATTGAAGCTCTAGAATTTATCTAGTAGCCTACATAATGGCTTTCTCCTGTATGTGTTGTTTCATAAAAGAAAAAGAAAATAAGAAAAAGCATTACCTTGTCCCATCCAATTAAATACACAAGATAGCTTATATTTGTTTCTTTACTTTCTCCTTCTTATTTGCTTCTATCTCTTCCTAAAAAGCCAATCATGCCTAGAACTAAAATAAAAAACAAAAAGAGGAGAAACAAAGCAAACCACACACACATAACTTAGCAAATACAAAGAAGAGGAAGAAGAAGAAGAAAATAAAGGGGTTTTAATCAATTATTTTACTAAAGAATTTAGGTAAGTTATTTAATTATTCTTTTATATATATATACTCTATGATATGTACATGTATGTTAGGTTTTTTTTTTTTATTATGTATGTATGCATAAGTATATAGGTATTTATACATAGTATATTTATAGTATGTATATGTATGTGTATATAATGTATATATACTATGTATTTCCTTATGTATGTATATGTATACGTGACTAAGTATATATATGTATATGTACA
>JAMXBB010000009.1:23870283-23907351 GCA_024138015.1 Lumnitzera littorea
AAAGTCAAGCTTCAAATTCATAATTAATTTAGAAAATTTAATAAAAATATAGTAATAAGTATTAATATATAAATATACCGTAAAATACAAGAAATAAGAAAATAATAGCAATTATATGGTGTAATAAAGTTCGTTCTCTTGTTTCTCAGCATATTATTAAAGAAGAATTGACATTACTCGTCAACAATCATTAAGCTCATTAACCATTATAGGTCTGAACTTAAGTATTGGTTCATTCGCTGTATAGCTAGAACTTCATTAATTCGTTAATCATGCATTAACCAAGAATGAAAACAAAGGGAAGTAGAGAAACTCATAAACTTGAAATGAATATTTCATCCTTGAAATAAGATGTTAATGATTGCCTGAAAATGTTTACAATAGAAACAAACCATAACATCAAAGGAACTAAGAAAAGTCAAGCTTCAAATTCTTAGCATTCCATGCCCAAAGGATAGTTGTCCCATCTAGCCTTTCTAGTCAATACGCTCCCTCACCTACAACTTCATGAATACTAATAGGATCCTCCCAATTTGCACCAAGCTTTCCCTGATTATCTCGTGTGCCAATTGCCTCTAATTTTCTGCAAACCAAATCACCAAGTCAAAATACCTTGTTTTTTACCTTTTGATTGTAATATATGAATGCTTTGTGCTAATATGCAACAACTTTCATCCTTGCAACATCTCTTATCTCCTCGATTGTGTCCAAATTGGCCATAAGGGTGACTTAATTAGCCATTAAGTCAAAGTTTTACATACAAAGGTTGGATAGATCCATCTCAACTGGTAGTACATCCTAAAGTTAGTGGCAAATGATGTATGAACTTCATCTTTCTCGTCCATTTTGATTTGATTATAACCAAAAAACACATCTATAAAAGATAGTAAGGCATGTTCAACAATTGAGTCAACCATTTAATCTATTCTTGATAAAGAGAAACAATCTTTATGATAGGCCTTATTCAAATCTATGAAGTCTATGCACATATGTCACTTGCCTTTAGACTTTTTGACTAGCACACAATTGGGTAGTAAAGTCGAATAAGGCTCTTCCCAAATAAACCTCGCCTTTAACAGCTTTTGGACTACTTCTTCAATGGCTGCATGCCGTTTAAGAGCAAAATGCTTTTTTCTCTACTAAATCACCTGTACATTGGGATCAATTTAAAACTTATAGGTTATTACATCTCTAGGGATGCTCAGCATATCTAACAGAGACCATGCAAACACATCGATGTTATTACATAAAAAGTTAATCAAACTTTGGTAGATATTTGCCAAAAAAGGTTTCCCTATCTTTGTTGTCTTCTTAAGGTCATTTCCTAACAGGATTTATTCTATCTCTTCCTTGACATTTTCTATGCCGATTGATTTTCATTCTAGAAAAGTTTCAACATGAAAAATTTCCCCATATCGTAACATACTTAGATACAAGGATCTTACTAGTTGTGGGTCCCTTCTACATACACTAACTCTAATGGGAGTGCAAAATTTGGCTTTGAGATATGCAATTGAAGGTACCATGCTGAATAAATGCTAACATAGTCAACCCATGATCATATTACGGGGACCAACATTTAACTACAAGGAAATCTACCTTATCTTCTACAACGTGCTCGTCATCTCCAATCTAGATTAGGAGAAAAATTACTTTAGTGACCCTAATGGGTTAACTATTGAAAGCATATAAATAATAGTCATAAGATCTTAATTGTGCTTTAATCTTTGGCCTCATCTGACCAAAGGTATGTTGAAAAATAATATCTACCAAACTCCTAGAGTCAACAAGAATCTTTTTGACCTTAAAGTTGGCAATTCTAACATTAATTATGAGTGCATCATCGCAGGGCCTCTAAATGCCCTCGAAATCTTCTTCCATGAAAGAAATTAAATTATCAATCTTGACCTTCTTTTCCTGTACGTTACACACATAATGTATGGCATTAGTAGAGCCTAAAGAGCTTAACCGACCTAAGTAGAAGGTTTGCTAACAATAATATTTATTATACCATTCGGTGCCCTACTATTACTTCCATCTCTTACATTTTTCATGGCCTGAGAAGGCTGCATGACATTCTCCTACTCATTATGCCTCCTCTGAGTTGGTTACTCAATATTCTCGACATCGTATATGAGAAACTTACTCAAATACTCTTGTTAGATTGCATCCTCAATTGCATTCTTGAGTTAGATACATTCATTAATATTATGGCCTCCATTGCAATAGAGATCACAATATTTACTAAAATTCCATCATTAAGGATTTCCTCTCATCCTTTCTAGCCATTGTAACACCCCCCTTTTGACTACATACTTCCATTAATATGTCCACGATTGGATGATTAAGTAGCATATGAACAGAATATGTAGGGATGTGTAGCCTTTTTTTCTTGACATTATACTCTTTGGAACACTGATGATCATTTATTTCGAGTTGATCTTTTGTACTCTTCTTCTTGTCACTGTTTCGATCTGCTCTACTTTGATTAGCCTCTCATTGAGCCTTAATGTTATCTTCTTAGCAGATGTAAGATGTAGCTTTAGCATTAAACTCAGCAAAAGTTTTCAGCTTATTTTTTACCAAAGACTTGAAAAAGTCTTCGTAGGGTTTAACTCCACTAATAACTGCATTGAGAACAATGCACATGTCTTATTTTGGAATCTGAACTATCTCAGTGATGAATATAGCTAAATAGTCCTTAATAGATTTGTCTAATTTTTGTTTTATGATTTAAGGATAGAAGAATCTTTAACAGGAAACTTACTCACAAGGAAATGTTGTTAAAACACTTATACTAAATCTTTGAAACACAATATTGTACTCGACTTCAATTGTTTAAACCATGTATTAGTTGCATTCCTCAACATTGAGGGGAAAGCCTAGTAAGCCATGGCATCACATAAGCCATAGAGCTTAGCTGAGGTACAATAATATTCAAGATGATCCTCTAGATCCCTTATTCTATCACAAGTCTCAAATTGTGGTAGCTTGATGTGCTATAGCATCACTTCGTCCAAGTTAGGGACAAAAGGACTCTTCTTTATTTAGAATTGCTTACTCGTCGAAGTAGGGGTGCTAACACATGAGGGTTTCGCATGGTGTACCTATTGTTGTTGCTTCCCCTTATCATTCTTCTTAAGAGTAAGGGCCAATGACCTGTGTGTAACTTCAACTTGCTTTCTTAGTAGTTCAAGAAAATAGATTGAATCACCACTATTCTTAACATTGTTATCATCGTATTCTTAGTTTTGATTTAGATGGACATTTTTATGGAGAAGGTTATGGATCTCATCATGTTTTTTGTTGAGTTCTTGGTTTTCTTTAGCCAAGATGAGGTAAAGCTACTCCAACTTAACTAAGCACTATTCATCGATATGCCTACTTCCCCCCACCTGGTGTTAGGGTGAAGAATCAATACCTACACTTTTTGTCATCCTTATCTTTGTAATGTAGGTGAGTTATGAAAAACAAATAAAGGCTAAGTGGTATTGGGGCTAATCCAGTATAGCCACTCTGATGCTTAAGTTACTAATTGTTTAAAAGAGGGTTAAGTGAATGCATGTAGAGTTAAAGGTCATAAGAGAGTTCTTACAATACTTTCCCTTTGTATTTATAGGTAAATATCAAGTATTTAAAACAATAGTTAATCATTGGTCATAAGCTACATGGAGATTCTTATAATCAAGCACATACCTAAAATATAGGAGTAGTGGGCGGTTATTTACTGAGATCGTACTAGATCGTAACTATTCATGCCACTTTCCCAAATTCAAACTGGACTTATTAACAAGCTAAGCTTTAAGGCCCATCAAATGGACAAAGCTTAAGTCAGCATTAGCCAAGAATAGTATTAATCATCCTCTCATCACTGAATGGCTAAGTAATATTTTAGGGTGAAATCCAACTATCAATAGGTTGGAATATATAATAACCATTAGATCAAATATATTTAGACCATCCATTAATGTAGACCTTTTGTATATAAAGGATCACCCCCCTATAACGACCTTAGGAGGAGCCTAGTAATATTGCCTAGAATTTCCATATTACATATATACCCATGATAAGAACATTGCCTTACAAGTCAGAGATTGCAAGACTATAAATAGTTAAACGCTAGGGTCTTCAATTTTTGTTCATTGACTCATTATATAATATAAATAATTATGGATATCCATTTTTCCACAGTTCCTCAGAACCGTAGAGAATCGGTAACCCCTACCAAAATAGTGAAATAAGATAGACAATTCCAGAAAATTCTAAACTTACTAAAGATACTAAACTTAATTGAGTTATTAGCTATTTTTCAAAGCATTCCAAATTAACTACAAAAGCTTTTCATCATACTAATTCTATGGTAGCACTCTGTACTCGATTCCTATCCCTATCCTAACTATCGATCAACCTACAAGGAAAAGAACTATTGGAGTGTAAGCTTACGTTTAGTGAGATAATTACCCTCATCAATATCGCATTACAGAAATTTATTAGATACACAATCATATGAATACATGAACAATTAGTATGCCAAACAATAAATACAGTGGCTTAGGAACTGCATACAATTTAGAATTACGCCCCTTGTAGTCGGGGTTTGGAGATAATTAACCGACCCAAACCAAAATCCAAGTTCTAGACCTTGGGTTTAATTCATTAGCACTATTGTGGTTATGCTAAAACAAAACTGTATATATATATGTATATGTATATACTTTCTTTACTGAATAACAAATTATATTTTTAAAATCCCAAATCTAGCAGTATGGTGGCCTTCACAATCCACAAACACACGCCCTAAGTAAAAGTCACAAGACTCGGCTCCTCACTGATGGTTGGTGTCTCCCGGTGCCTAATAAGCCCATCAGCTTAGGATAAAGAATCAATAAAAATGATAACATAGCTAGTGCCCAATCCTGCAGGAGGCTTATCCTTCTGTAAGTCTCTTCCCATCTTCTGTATGAAGCGGCAGTCGGTATTATCCAAATGCAATATGGGGAATGCGTGATTCATTTTATTTTTTAATCATATAGATAGTTAATCTGATTTTTCAAGGTGATCAGATAATTTCATTCCATATAATCGTACGTATAAATTTATCACAACAATTCCCATTATTATATAATTAACAAGTCATAGCATTCAGTTCACAATTCTATACACATGCATTTCCCATACCCCACAAGCATCCAAATTTATATATATATATATATATATAAGTTTAGATGCATCTATTCTACAAGCAAAATCAAGTAAACAATTATCGGGAATTTACTCACTCTGCCATGCAGATCAATATAAATAATCTGGGATAGGTCATCTCCTAAAAGCCAGGTCTCCTGGACATTGCAAATATAATACTATAAGAATTTGAAATAGAATTTGGAAAACTAAACTAAAATCCCTTTAGTTATACTTTTGACTTGACTTCATATTTTTTCCAATTTTTACTTAAAGTTTAATTGCGTATAACTTTCTTATTTTAATTCCAACTTTTATGATCTTATAATCAATCTTCACTGTTTTCAAGTGCACTTTAATGTGGTGAGGTTATATTTTTGTGATGAGGCATACAAAACTGCCTATAGGTTAGAACAGTAGCTATCCCCATGATTTGGAGTGCTTTTGAGCTTTATTTGGTTAATGGGCTTTTTAATAACTTGGGAAATTCTTTGGGCTTGGGCTTAGGACTTTATTCCAAACTTAAAATACTCCTTAAGGTTAGATTTTCAACTTTGGTTTACACTCTTGGTGCTAACAACAACTCCTTAGGCTTTTATGTGGGTTTAAGTTATCAAATGGGCTTGTTTTTTTATTCAAATCAAAGTTAGTGACTTTGTTAGGCTTATGGAGTTTTAGGTGGACTTCTTGTGGGTTTCAAAACAACCTTTCTTAATATTTTAAAGTACTAGTCAGAATTTTAATAAAGGCCTAACTTAAAGTTCTAGGCTCATTTTGAGAGGTTTAGGCTTTCTATACTTACTATACTTGCTTTAGTTGATCTTTTTACTTTGTTCACTTGGTTTTATCATATTTTTAAGTAGCTTTTACTTATGTTTTAGATCTGGTTGTGATGAATCTAAGGGGTTCTCAGTTGCTTTTTCAACTTGTTTCATCATTTCCTTAAGTTTAAGGGTTAGATCATAAACCTAGGCTACCTATATTCAAATCTTAACTTAAATTCTCTTCCATGGGATGATTATTTAGCTCATACTTTACATGAAAATAGTAGATCTCATACTTATCACAACTTCCATATCATAGTTCATATCTCACAAAGTTAGTTTCTTCATAAAAGCTTCGTATAATGGATTTTCCTTTACCTAAAGTTAGGTTTGAGCATCTTTAACTTAATAGAAATGAAAATAACATCTAAATGACTCACATACACTCCATGTCCAGCATGATGTCTCCTCATTCCTGTACACATTTCATGATTTTCTTAACTTAAAATCCTTCATTCTAAGTATTAAACATATATCTTCACATAATACCAACTCAGCATGCTCGTATTTCAACTTTCATGTAAAGGGGTTCACAAGCTTACTTCTTAAGGTGATCTAGCTATTTTATCATCTTATGATCATGCTAATATCTTCGTGAAAACATGATCTCCTAACACGTAATACTAAACTACTAACACAAAGAAACGACTTACTCGTCCTCAAAGCGAAAATAAGGTGGTGGTGCAACTAAGTATCCTATTAACTCGTTGTCTTCCTTCCTCTTCTTGTAAGTTCTTTTGAAAACTGGCATCTTGACCTTTGAAGTGGGTTTTTGGAGATATTCTAAAGTTCCTAAAAGTGGTTTTTGAAATTGACAAAAGGAGGCAACAAAATTATGCTTTTGTGTCGTAAGTTATGAAGCAAAAGAGGTAGTAGCAATGTGGGGTTTTGTGGGGTTAGGTTTCTTCTTTTGATTTGTGTTTAAAGTGACAGAAAAGGAAGTGAAAATGAGAGTGAAAGAGGGAGAGAGTGGCAGATTTTTTTTGAATGGGAGGAGAAGTGTATACAAGAAGCTTTAATTGATTGTCTTTTAGTATGCACAAATGCCAACTTTTTGACAAGATTAGATGATGTAAGCATTAAAGGGTGAATAGTAGATGTATAAGACAATTGAGTGACTGAAAGTTGATAAGGCATGCCTTCCCTTAGGCTCTCTTCCCAATCGGCCATAGGTTTCCTCTTTGGGTATTGAGTTGTCTTGTTACTTAATTAAAAGTTGAACACATAAAATAATGTAATAACTTGTCCATATGTAGTATAAGTAAAGGGGTGATAAGGAAAGTGTCTTATCATTAGTTTTTGATAAGTTATCAATTGATAAATGATTCCAACTTTCAATTGATAAGTTATTTAGGGTGATTGATTAATTTACTTATTCGTGTGCACAAGTCTTATGCATGAAGATAAGAAGATTGTCTTATATGAAATTCTTTTAGGGTTTGGTTCTCAAATTAATTTGTAGGTTGTGATTTGCCTCCTAAGAAATTTTGGAGTTTTCTAGAGTTGAATAAAATTCATTGAAATTATATTTTTGATTATTTATTTAAGGTCATAAGTTCTTAATTATCCTAGGTTTTAGGGTTCGAGTGAGTTTATGTATGTTTTAGGGTTTTTCACCAACTCGGGAGTAATTGACTTACACTTAAGAGCTTAAGGTTCAATTAGCTTAATTATTTAGGATCATCGCTTTATTATGCAACATATATATATATATATGTATGTATCATACGGTACATTAAGAAAATAGAAGGAAATTGCATAATAATATATATATATATATATATATACACATATTGTGGGCTTCTTATGTATACAAGTAAAATAATTTTTGTAAATTTATTAATTTATTCCTTTAACTAGCTTAGTTTTATTGTTTATTATTACTTAAAATAATTCTTAATTCATTCATTATCAATTTTATATGATTTTCACAAAATTATTGATAATTTTATTGATTTATGGCTTTTCAAGTATTAAGATAATTTTATAAAGTTCTAAAGATTTTTATGATTTGATATTTACGGTTTCAATTAAGTTTATGTTTTACATTTTTAAAAGTATACGTATGTAGGGGTTTAGGTTTTCTTGCATGATTAGGGTTTCCAAATCATATAATAGGGCCTTTCAAGTTTATTTTAAGTTTCGAGTTTAAAATTTTAGTCAATTTTCATTTTATGTAGTCTTGTCAACTTAGGGAAATATCTACGATACTCGAGTCCAACACCATATTTAGAATGTTAAATTTACAAAGTCTACACCTTCTAATTTGTGATCCATCTAGAAATACAAATTCTATTCTTACTTAAGTGACTTTCTCTCTCTAACTTCTCTCTTTAAGTAAGTGTGATCTTGTGTCACTATCAACGTTGTCAAACCCTAGTTGACCCCTATGGTTTAACCTTGTTCGACATGGTTCAACTTTCGATCGAATTTGATTATCCCATCAATTTTTAAACCCTTCATATATCTGGATCAACCACCCAGTTTGGGTTTGACAACATTGATCACTATAACAAATTAAGATTTTTGGAGAGGTCAAAACCGCCCTCATAGAGTGACTGAATGGGTAGTTAGGATATTAAAGTGCTTAGGATGCGTACTCTATAGGTGGGGTGCTGCTATAGATTATATGGGCGGCTAAAATCACCCTAGATAATATTGTTAGGGGGTTTGAAATTGCCTTGAAAACCTTATGAAATATGTTCACCTTACATTTATTAAGGTACGTGTGACTATTGTAAAAAGTGTTGCAATAGTCCTAATTAATTGACAAAGGTTCTATTAGTACAGTCGTAGCTACCTTAGAAATTTTTTTTTTTATTTTCTAATCTTATTGAGGCCTAGCCGACTACCCTGTAGGAGTTCTTGTTTTTAGAGATATCCTTACTCTTTTGCCAAATTTTAATATTAAAAAATGGTTAAGATAATTATGGACCAATACAAAATACTAATTTCATCATATTATATCTATTTGGACCCTATTATAAACCAAGAACTAAATCAAATAAAAGACAGCCTCACAATAATGAAACATGATTAGAACATCTTCCATTGTTGTCATCAAAACAACATCATATTGTTAATATAAAGTATTCAAAACAACATCACATTATCAATACAAATTACTTTGAAATATTTGTTTTTATACAATTCAAGAAGTTTTAAACATTTCATCTTTGTCATCATAAAGACAACTATCAAAAAGACACTTGCTCGAAAATCTCCAATCACCCTTTATCTTCTACATAAGTATCTTTCAAATATCATCATCTTCCTCAACCTACAAATAAAAAGAAAATGCATATATTATTGTTAAAATAATGTTATATTAACAATTTTATATTTGAAAAGAAAAAAGAGTTACTTGCATAAGGTAGTGGCCAAGCAACTAGTATGCATATAAAATCTTCAATAGTTTATATCCAATTGTATGGTCTAAGAAGACATTCATCATTCTTTATAGCAATATGACTAAGAACTTCACACCAACCAAGACCTAATGTTCATCCTCTTACTTGCCATGATGGATCAACTTTTTGGGCTATCCCTTTTGTTGATGGTTAGTTTTCACCTTAAAATATTGTTTAGCAATTTAGTTGACGAGAAGCCAAGTGACTATACTCTTGGTTGATGCCAATTAAGGCTCTACCCACTTGATGGGCCTTAGAGCCCACCTTATTAATCTATCTCGTTTGAACTTAGAAAAGTGGTGTGAATGGTTATGATCTAGTACAATCTTATTATACAACCACCAATACTCCCATATTTTAGGGATGTGCTTGATTATGAGATCTTTACATGGCTCACTATCAATGATTAACTATTATTTGAAACACACGATATTTGCTTATAAATATGAAGAGAAAGCATTATAAGAACTCTCTTCAGACCCTTAACTTAATATTTAGTCATTTTACTTCTCTCTAAAACACTTACTAACTTAAGTATCAAAGTAACTACACCAAACTAACCCTGGTACCATTTAGCTCTTTGTATTTTTGCAAGAATAAAGTCCTATCCCAAAATTATCTAACAACTTTTGGTACCATCTATTTTTCATTTTATACCCACATGGCAAAGACACGAATGACGAAAAGTGCAAATGCCAGCTCTTTACCCCATCACTAAGTAGAGGGAAGTAGGCATACTAACGAACAACGCTTAGCTAAGTTAAAGTAACTTTACCTTAGCCAAAGAAAACTAAGAACTCAGTAAAAAACATGATGAGATCCTTAACCTTTTCCATAGAAATGTTCACCCAAATTAGAACCAAGAGCATGGCGATAATAATGTTGAGAATAGTGGTGATTCAATCTATTCTCATGAATTACAGAAGAAGCAGGCTGAAGTTAAACTTGGACCTTTGACCCCTCCTCTTAAGAAAAATGACAAAGGAAAAAAACCATAGCAGATGCACCGTGCTAGACCCTTACATGTTAGCACCCCTACTTGGATGAGTAAACAATTCCAAACTAAAAAGATTTCTTTTGTCCCTAAAATTTTAGACAAAGTAATACCACGACATGTCAAGGTGCCACAATTTAAGACTTATAATGGAATAAGAAAACTTGAATATCATCTCAAATGTTACTGTTGTTGAGTGATTTTGTGATAGGATCTTGTTCCTATAAAAACATACAAAACTAAGTGGTACCAAGGCTAGTCTAGTGTAGCCACTTCGATGCCTAAGTTAGTAAGTATGTTTTGAGAGAAGTAAGATAAGTTTAAAGTTCAAGGTCATAAGAGAGTTCTTACAATGTTTCCTCTTTATATTTATAGGTTAAAATCAAGTGTTTGAAAGGACAGTTAATCATCAATAGTAGGACATGTAAAGATTTCATAATCAAACACATGTCTAAGATATAAGAATAGTAAGCAATTATGTAATGAGACCTTATTAGATCATAACTATTCGTGCCACTTTCTTATGTACAAACAGAGCATGTTAACAGGCTAGGCTTAAAGGCTTACTAAATAGGTTGAGTTTCAGTCGACGTTAGCCAAAAACAAAGTCATTCGGCCTTTCATCAGCTAAGTAAATTAATAATATCATAAGGTGAAAATCAACAGTCTAATCGCGAACAACAGCAGAAAACAAATTCACTCTTAATTAAGGATTCTTCTATCCTTAACACCATTAAGCAAAAATCAAAGTAGAGGAGACTGAAAAGGCGACAAGAAGAAGAGTGCAAAAGATTGACTCAAAACAAATGATGACTAGTGTTTCGAAGGATATAATGCCGATAAAAAGAGGCTATGCATCCCAACATATTTTGATCATACGCTACTCAATCGTCCAATCATGAACATATTGATGGAAGTGTGCGGTCAAATGGGCATAATGTAATGACCAGAAAGGATGAGAGGAAATCCTTAAGATAGAATTTTAATAAATATTGTGATTTCCATCACGATAGAGCCCATAATACTAACAAGTGTATCCAACTTAAGAATGCAATTGAGGATGCAATCCAGTAAGGGTATCTGAGCAAGTTTCTTGCATAAGATGCTAGGAATATTGAGAGACTAACCCAAAGGAGACACGATGAGCAAGAGAATGTCACGTGGCCTTCACAAGCTAGGAAAGATGCCAGAGATGGAAGTAATAGCAAAGCACCGAATGGTAGAATAAATACTATTGTTGACGAACCTTTCGCCTTAGGCTAGTCAAGCTCTTTAGGCTCAACTAACGCCGTACATTATGTTTATAATGTGCAAGGCAAGAAAGTCAAGGTCTATAATTTAATTTCATTCACGAAAGAAGATTTTGAGGGTATTCAAAGACCCCACAATGACACACTCGTAATTAGTGTAAGAATTGCCAACTTCAAGGTCAAAAAGATTCTTGTTGACACTAAAAGTTCAGTAGATATCATTTTTCAACATAATTTTGATTAGATGAGACCGAAAATCAAAGCACAATTAAGATCTTATGACTACGATTTACATACTTTCAATAACCAACTCGTTTAGGTCAGCAGAGTAATCTCTCTCCCTATCCAGATTGGAGATGATGAACATATTGTGGAAGACAAGGTGGATTTCTTCATTGTCAAGTGTTGGTCCTTAAAAAATATGATCATGGGTCAGCCATGTCAACGTTTATTTGGCATGGTCCCTTCTACTACGCATCTTAAGGCTAAATTTTCCACTCCTACTGGAGTTGGTACATGCAAAGGGGACCAACAGTTAGCAAGATTCTTATATATAATGGTACAATGCTGAAAAGAAGTCTTTTAAGTTAAAACTTGTTCAAAACAAAAATTAGTTAGCATAGAAAATGCTAAGGAAGAGATGGAAGAAATTCTATTAGGAAATGATCTTAGGAAGACAACAAAGATAGGGAAATCTTTACTGGCAAATTTCTGTCAAAATTTGATCAACTTTTTACAAGGCAATATTGATGTCTTCACATGGTCTCCCTCAAATATGTTGGACATCCCTAAAAATGTTACAACACACAAACTTCAAATCAATCCTAGTGCTAAGGTAATTTAGTAAAGGAAAAGGTGCCTCACTCCTGAACAGTAAGCAACCATAGAAAAAGAAGTCCAAAAGCTGCTTAAGGCGAGGTTCATCAAGGATAAGCCTTACCTTACTTAGCTAGCCAATTGTGTGTTAGTCAAGAAGTTTAATGGTAAGTGACATATGTACATCAACTTCATGGATTTGAATAAGGCCTATCGCAAAGATTACTTCCCCTCGCCAAGAATAGATCAAATGGTTGACTCAACTACTGAACATGCCTTACTATCTTTTATGGATGCATTTTCCAGCTACAATCAAATCAAAATGGATGAGGAAGATGAGGTTCATGCATCATTTGTCACTAACGTTAGGACGTACTGTTACACGGTGTACCTTATGGGCTAAAAAACTCTAGTGCGACCTATCAACAGCTTATTACCTAGATATTTAAGCACTATATTCATTGTAATGTCGAAGTATATGTTGACAATATGATAGTGAAAAACACATTAGAAAGTTGGCATCTTGCCATTCTTAAGGCAACATTCAATATTCTAAAGAGATACAACATGAAGCTGAATCTACAAAAATGTGTTTTTAGTGCTACTTTAGGAAATTTTCTAGGTTATATGGTCACCTGGCATAGCATTAAAGCAAACCTAAGATAAATTGATGTCATTCGGAACATGAAGTCGCCTTGTACAGTCAAGGAAGTTTAGGAGCTAACTAGGTAAATAGTTACCTTAAACAGATTTGTGTCGGAAAGTGTCAATAGATGTGTGGAATTCTTTAAAATCCTAAAGAATCCGAAAGATTTCAAGTGAATAGATAAGTGTGAAAGAGCATTCGGTGAGCTGTAGGAGTTTCTTGTATCACCACCAATACTCTTGACACCCTTTCTAGAAGAAAACTTGTATCTATATCTATCAGTCAGTAGCTAAGCACTTTCCTCTATCTTGGTTTGAGTAGAAGGCAAAGAGCATCAACTGATTTATTACGTAAGCCATATTTTGCAAGGGTTGGAACACCGATATACAAAAATTGAGAAATTTGTATTGGCAATAGTTCTATCAATAAGAAAGTTAAAGTCATACTTCAAGGCATATTGAATTGTTTTCCTAACTGATTAGCCTTTACGGCAAGCTTTACAATGACTAGACTCCTCAAGGAAAATGATGAAGTATGCTATAAAGCCAAGTGTCTATGGTGTATAATACAAATCTAGAACGATATTGAAAGATCAAGTGTTGGCAAATTTTGTGGCTGAATTCGATGATGAAGAAGATAGCATAAAGATGGCAGAGAAGCCGATATGGAATCTATATGTCAATGGCCCCTCTACTAAAGAAGGATAACATACGGGTCTCATTTTGCAAGGCCCTTATAATGTGAAAGTTAACTAAGCTTTGAAATTTGGGTTTCCAGTTCACAATAAGGAAGCTGAGTATGAAGTCTTCATAAGTAGACTTAAGTTGGCAAAGGAAGTTGGTGCCAAGAAAGCTGAAGTTTTTTCCGACTTACAACTCATGATGAATTAAGTCAATAGGAGTTATGTGGCAAAAGAAGAAGTAATGAGAAACTACTTACTCATAATATTAAAGCTTATGAAAGAGTCTCAATCCATTTCAAATTAGAAAATACCAAGAAGTAGAAACATTGCTATTAACAAGTTGTCAATGTTGGTTAGTATGGTACTCCTCGATTTAAATGACAAGCTCTTTATTAAGTATCTCCCCAATAAGAGCTTACAATCTCTTAAGCAAAGTTGTGAGTTGCTCCCTACCTAAAGGAGAATCTTATATGGACCTAATTATAGACTACCTAAAAGACGGTTTTCTTCCCAATGATAGAAAAGATGCTCGAAGGTTGATTTATCAAGCTACAAATTATATACTAATAGACAATCAATTGTATAAAATGTAGCATTTCCCAACCTTATCTTCGTTACCTTCCACTAAAGGACATATAACAAATATTGTCCAAATTACACAACGACATTTGCAACAACCATGTAAAGGGTCAAACCCTTTATGTTTGCATATTGCGACTTGGTTATTATTACCCGACTATAAAGGAAGATGCAAGATTCTCTATTTGATAAATCTATAATGGCATAAACATAAGGCACCAAGCTATGTGCCTTCTATTGAATTAAATAGCTTCACCAATCCTTAACCCTTCACCTAGTGGGGATCGGACATAATCAAACCATTTCCAAAGTCTATAACCTAACGGCAATTTGTCATAGTTGTAGTGGATTATTTTGCAAAATGGACGAAAACTGAAGCAGTAGGTAAAATCACCGAAAAAAAGGTTGAAACTTTTGTTTTCAACTTTATCATATCAAGATTTGTTGTTCCATTTATGATAATCATCGATGATGGACCACAATTTGTTAATGATAAATTTTAGGCATTTTGTGAGAGATACGACATTCATCTGAATTACATGTTAGTGGCTCATCCTCAAACCAATGGGTGAGTGAAAGCCATTAATAAGATCATCTCACATAGTTTAAAGAGGAAAGATGACCAAGTCAAGGGTAAATGGGCTGACAAACTATTGAGTGTATTGTAGGGGTATAGGACCACCCATAGGACTTCAATAGAAGAAACACCCTTCAAGCTAGCATATGGATCGGAAGCTGTACTACTAATTGATTGGATTTACCTAATCTTCATACATAGAACTTTGATATAATGGCTAATCAAGTTGATCTTACAACCAATTTAAACACAATTGAAGAGATAAGAGATGTTATAAGAGCAAAAGTTACTGCATATCAACATAGAGTAGCCAAATATTATAATCAAAAAGTGAATCACAAGGTCTTTTGGCCTGGCAATTTGGTTAACAGAAAGTTAAAGGCAACTAGTGCACAAGATAAATAAGGAAAACTTGGCATAAACTAGAGGATCCTATAAGGATCCAGGAAGTCATAGGCAAAGGGGCCTATTGGCTAGAAAGATTGGATGGAACAATCATTCCTCAAGCATGGAATGCCAAGAATTTGAAGCTTCATTTTACTTAGTTACTTTGATGTTATGGTTTATTTCTACTCTAAACTTTGTAAGATGATGTCTTACATCTTGTTCTAACAATGAAATGTTCATTTTAAGTTTATGAGTGTCTTTATTTCTCGTTAGTTTCATTCCTTATTAATGCATGATTAACAGATTAAAAAAGTTCTAGTTACACAGTAGACAAACTAGTGTTTAAAAAGTTCAGGCCTATAATGGTTTACAAACTTAATAACTATTAACAAGTAATGTCAATTCTTATTTAAAATAAGCAGAGAAGCTAGAGAACGAACTTTGATATGCCTGATGACAAGTAATCTCATGGCTAAAAAAAAAAAAAAGAAACCAGTTTACGTCTTAAGCAACTAATGAACGTTATGTCTTCGAAAAGACATCTTATAACTTATGCATGAGAAAAGGGTGCTAAAAACCAATAAGTTGCACGCAGAATAAAACATGTCGAAAACTCATAATTTTCTTGTGAAATGAACTATATTAGAAGCATGAGGCTTTAAAGGCCAAAGACTACATTACAATAAATGATTGGCATCCCAACCATATTTAGTCCATATGTACAAAAATAAAGTACCAATCAACCAAATTTCAAGAATGCAAAACATTCTTTTTCTTTGATTGGGCTAAAGGATTATCCTAACTAGAAGAAGATAGGACCTTCTGGGAGCTTACTTCTTTTCTAGCATTGGGGATTTTACAGCAGGTGGATGTCTCTTTGTGAATGTAAGGGTTCTCCTTAGACAATCTTTCCTCATCGTTGATAAGAGTTTCAACATCACTTTTATCATTGTCACCCTGCCCTTGAACCTCAATCTTCTCTTCTTCGCCAACTTCTTCATTGCCATTGCTAGCATCATTGTAATCAACATCGATAAAGTTTAGACATGAAAGGCTGTAGTCATCAAAATCTCCTTTCTCGCTTATTAGACCCCTTGCAAAAATTTCTTCCTAAGCAATTTCTCATATTACCGACTAAGAGTTACAATTTCTAGCACTTCCTCAACTGAAGGCTTCTTCTCTACTGCCTCCTTCAATTCGATAACATGAGATTAGAGCCTGAAGCTATGACAAGTGTAAATTATTTTATACTTTCAAGTTATGTTTAGGAATAGAATTGATCATAACTGTGATTTAATTCTTAAGTTTTGGTACTTAATTGTATAATGTATTGATTTTAAGTAAATCACGAGCAAGAGGATGAAATTTAAACAAGAATAATAACTTTTAAAGCAATCATGACTATGAAGAGAAGAAAACATTAAAGTAGTACCAAGATTCACTCAATCACAAGCAAGATAATGAAGGAATGAGAAGGCCAACCCCGATCACACCCTTCATTACGAGCATGATTGAGGAAATATTGATGATCTCCCTATCAATCACGACTATGATTGCATAGCAGAAGGGTGATCCTACCCTCAATCACGAGCGTAATGAGATGTAATAAAGCGATGAGGAGTTCACGGCATTCATCACGGTTGTGATTGGTGAAAAATCTTATTTTTTGAGACGGTCACGCCCTAAGTCATAGGTATGATGGAAGAGATACAATTGCTCTTTTTCAACCTTTTCACATGAACTAGTATGTGGAAAATGTCAAGCGGTACCTTAAAGAAGTAGATTCGAGTCCTTTGATAAGAAGAGGATAAATATACCATGACTTTTGGAAAAGAGAGGAAGAGAACACAAAATCAAGATAGAGAGATTTTTCAATAGAGCCAACACCACTAAGAAACACAACACAACATCAGAATCCATTACCTTTTTCATGTTCTTATTGTAGTGGAAAATGTAACATGAGTTTTGTGCATAACATTCTTCATTAACGTTGAGAGAATTGTGAAGAATCTAATATCTGTATACTATTATACTAAGATCTTTTAAGTGAATAAAAAGGGTTTTTATTCTTTTCTCTTCCTTTATGTTCAGTTTTAATTCCTTTTCCTTATTTCTTTATAATTGTCTTGTTCTATCATGTGTGAGTAACAAAAATATGGATTACGAAGTCACTTTTAACATGAATATATTGTGAATTCTTACTAATCCTAATAATTATGAACTTTTAGTGATTAAAACTCTATACTAGTTGAGATAGTATAGTACACGACACAATCTTACAGTAGATTTCAATGGAATACATTAAGAAACGATTTCATTGAATAGATCTTAGTCAATAGAACGAATTACTCCTATTAATAGAGATATTATTAGGAAGTTCGCTACATGTTTAGGGAATTCAAGGATTAGTAAGTTTCTAATGCAATTTTGACTTGTCCATTCTTTAAGAAGAAATTATAAGGACTACAATCGAGATTAGGATTGAGTAATTTTGAGAAAAATTATCATGAGTAGAGAATTCCTACATATGCATAATTATTAGGATGAATAGTTTATAAGTCATGTTAATATGATGGAGTAAACCTGCTTTGTAATTTGTTGTTTTCATATTATAATTCTATTTGTTGTGTTTTCTTGGTGTAATCTTAGATTTACTACAGTTTGGTTGTAGCAATTAGCTCAATTACTTCATTAAATCATTTGGTAGCTAGTTAATAGGAAGAATATTTAGTACTAATGTTTGAATTATTTTCCTAATGGAGACAACCCTATACTTATCTGTACCAACAAATGATAGGTATACTTGCTTAGTTAACTGAGTAAAGGATAAAATATAGGAATCTAATTTGTAAAACTCAGAAGCTCTATTTAAAGGCGGTCAAGCCATTTATACCTAATTCCTTTATTAGCTTCCTAAGCCCATCCTCCTCGTCCCTTATTGAGCTAGATTGTTCAGCCTAACCCCCTACATTCCTCACATTTCTTATGAAGCTCCTCCTTTAAGTCCTCAATCTCTTTATATTACTCTTCACCTTGGCCTTGAGGCTTGAGACTTCATCAACCACTAAGGAATAGGCCAACTTCTTAGTTGACAATTCTTCTTGAAGTTTCTTGGCCTTAATCCTCTTACTCTTGACTACAACAGTTTGAGCTTTTGAGGAGTTATATGCCTCCTCAACCTTCTACAATAAGTTAACAAAGATAAATAAGTCATTTGCTTCTCAATGGGGTAACAACATCTAAATATTACCTTCTTCATTTCTTTGTCGACTTCATCCAAAGTTGTCAAAACATAGTTGTTGATTTGCATATGGATGAGATTATGTCAACAACAAAAACACGAACCATAAGTAAAAAGGTGATTGGCACTTACATTGTACAACCTAGCAGCAATATGTCCTTTATTACAACCACCCACTATGTTGACATCTTTCTTTACAATCTCCCTATCCCTAAGGAGAATGACTCCTTCTATTAAGGCTAAGGATTCTGTCCTCTCACCCAAGGCCAAGTCAATGTACAGGATGTTCTAGCTTCAGCAAGGAATGAAGTATTCCCTTACCTTTCGGTTAGGAACAAACTTGGCACTATTGATGCTAAGAGCCTTATTTCTCAATGCATCCCCTCTCATCTAAGACTTTGAATTTCTTGGATGGAGGTTAGTCAACAAGCTCCTTCTCATTTCTTTTCTTAAGACTTGGCTCATTGTTTGTTTAGCTTGATGAGCCTTTAGTTGTCTCATGAAGAATGACCTCTGTGCCATTATTGCCACCAATTTCTTAGCCTAAATCATCCAACACTTCCTCTTGAGGAATATTTTTAGTGGAAGGGATGGTTTCAAGTGTGGGCTCAACGACTCCAGTTTGTTCAATCCCTTGACTCTTATTAGCGGGACAAGTCACCTTTTACAAAGTAGTGGCCTTTTTCATGGCCTTCTCCTACGTAACCTTTTGGGGTGCAACCGGCCAAGTGACAAGTGCTTTAATGCTTGCACATTTATCAAGCTTCAGTTGCCTAGCCTTTTCTTGAGCCATTAGTTTAGTGGGATCTACATCGCTTGCACCCATATCTACAATAGATGATAGTCATATTAAAAACGGAAAAGAGGAAAAAAATCAATGACTTACTAAATCAATGCTAAGCAAAGCTTAGAGGCAACTATTCTCACCCAAAGTCACGATAATGGCTTTCTTCTTATAGCTCTACTTAGTACGGTAATTGCTTTAGCACCTACCTTCTTTTTTAGAAAAGATTGGATCCCCATTTTTGTATCGCCTTATTATCCTCTCAGTATCCTAAAAGAACATTTTATTCTTCCTTCTTTCTTGTATTTTTTTTTTTTTTTTTTTTGCTGCAATGGCATCATTAATCATCAATTCAATATCTTTGGTATGGATAAGCTTTATCCATTGGGTCCAAAAATCCAAATCTTCATATGATACAATAGACATAAACTTGTCATGCTATTGTAGATTTTGGACTCCAACCCATCCATAAATTTTCAAACATGTCGAGCGGTAGTGAAGTACCAATCGTCAAGTTGCCTCCTTATTGTGAAGAAATACCTGAAAAATTGAGGTGTGGCCCTAACCTCAACCTCCTCACAGATTATCTTAAATGCTATGAAAAGTCGATAAGTATTTGATGAAAATATATTTGGTGCAACCTAGAAGTAATTGAAGAACTATTCAATAAAAGCAAAAAATGGGAAGCACAATCCAAAATCGAGGTATTTTAAGTATATATGAAACTCACATTCCCCCGGAAAGCATACCCTCTCCTCTTCTCTCGACCTACATAGATTCCATGTCTTAGGAAGATCTTACTAGTATTTATTTTACTTTGACAAAACCACTCACCACTCCATCTAGACTATAATAAACAATATTATTGTACAAGTACCTGCTACAGATATTCTTTCCTTATCATCTAGATAGTTATCTACCGAAAGAGTATCAATGCGAGCGAATTTTTTCTACCACTCCATTATGCTATCTATTGAGCAACTTAAAGAACACGCTAAATCATTCCTTTCTAGGGGGGAAGAAGTAGCCTCAGTCTTAGTTGCCTTAGAATCTGAAAGTACAAGTCGACGAATGACACTTTGAACCATACCTGATTGAAGCTATACAACAGAATTACGAATTAGATGAAAGTTTGGAAGATGAAGATGAGATGTTAAAAATGAAATGAGAACTCTGATAGTAGATATGGATAAGAATAGAGTGAAGAAATCCTTTATCAGTATGGAAAAATCCTTTATATATGAAACGATTTCTCCTTGTAACCCTAACACACTCTTAATGGGGATGTTGTTCTAATTAGATGGTCAAGTATGAATTAATGACACGTATTATGAGTAAAAAATCTGACAGTTATCATGTCAATGACAATTATTAGCCCTTGCAGTATAATGATGGCTAGGATGACAGCTATCGCGCATGCTACCACAGAAGAGTAAATAAGCAGGAAAATTAAAAGGCTATGACCTTTCGTTTAGGGTACGATCCATCATATTTTAAGATGAAAATCAAAACTTCTCAAGTCACTTAGCACCTTGAAAACTCATTTTGATCTTAACCATCCAATTGCCCAAACTAAGCATTGAGCAATTTGGCTAATGAGAAGCCGAGTGACTTTATTCTTGGTTGATGCCAATTAAGGCTCAAACCACTTGATGGGCCTTGGAGCTTGGCCTATAAATACATCCGGTTTGAACCTAGGAAAGTAGTGTGAACAATTATAGTATGATATAATCTTATTGCATAACCACCCACTATTCCCATATTTTAGGCATGTGCTTGATTACGAGATCTTTATGTGGCTTACTACTAATGATTAACTGCTATTTTAAACACCTAATGTTCACTTATAAATACGAAGAGAAAGTATTGTAAGAACTCTCTTAAAACCCTTAACTCAATATTCGGTCATTTTACTTTTCTCTAAAACACTTACTAATTTAAGTATCGGAGTTGCTACACCAAATTAGCCTTAATACCATTTAGCTCTTTGTATTTTTCCAGGAACAAAGTCTTACTAGAAATCATCCAACAACAACCTTAAATTTTTTTTTTCTAATAAATATGCTTTTTAGAATAACAAAACTCCCCTCCTACCAAAAAAAAAAAAAAAGCACAAGTACAATATAACAATGATCCCATTATGCATATAAAACCAAACATGTTTTATTCAATTATCAAAACTACATAGATGCAACAAAAACAATTTTTGGTAAATGAAGGAAAATAGTACATTTTTTTATTCAATGAGAACACAAAGATAGAACTTCTATAATTCTATTTACAAATCCAACATGCGGGTCACATGTATTAAACAACCATAACATAGTTCCTCAAACTCCCAAATTTCAAAGCATTAAAGCAACAATTCTAGGACAAATAGAGATTACCTAATTCAATCAATTGAAAATTTTCATCACTAATAAAAGCTTCGCTCCATTTTAAATATAGGCATAATTTCTACATCACCTCGTCAACCTAGGTTTCCTCTTCTTTATTACATGAGATTAATTGCCAAATCACACCCCCTACATCCTCCTCTAACCTAGGTGGCCTCCTCTTTATTAGTTAAGAGTAATTACCAAACCACATCCCCCTCTAATAGCCTAAAGCCATATTTTTTAGTTCTACCAATTGCCTGAAGAGCATAGAGACATAAATTTGGAATCACTTTTTAGGAAAAAAAAAATCAAGCAATCTTTCTGTTTTTTTCTCAAACTGCTAAACTAGGCATGTGATTTAGCTATCTCCTGTTTGTTGTAATTATGTTAGTAAAGCTAACATTTTTACTTTCTTTTGTTGCATTTGGCATGAAGATTATTATGAAAAGTGTAGTGGTTGGAAGATTCACTAGTGAATCGATCAGTTAATAGATCAATCTAAGTGCAAGAGTTGAGTCATTTGCAAAGGTCGACATTTAGAGATATATAAGCTCATACTTTTGTAATGGTGCCTAAAATTACATGATGTGGTCAAATTAAGGGGAAAGAATTTTTTTTGTGAAAAAAAGAATTAGAAAGGAAAGGTATAAAATCAACATTAATTATATTACCAAAAAGGACCTTCATATTTAAAACTATTTTTTCATTTAAAGGCTATTCATCTAGTTCAATTCTTTTTCCTTTTAGAATCTTTGTAAATATAGGGAAAAAAAAATTACAATTACATTATGTTTGGGAAGAAGGAAAGAATTAGGAAAACTGATTAAATTAACCGTTTACAAGCAAAGCTTAGGGGATAGAGTAATGCATATTATATGAATTTGTGACGGTGTCCTTCTAAATTGCATCTCAAATATGCAAAAAAAAAAAAAAAAAAAAAAGGAAAAAAAAGAAAACCTTGAAATGTAGCACTGTGAATGGTTGTTATTTTGTATATGTGTGTGTGACAAAATAACAATAGACTAGTTAGGAATCATGAACTATATGATAACAATAGGTTCTCCTTCACCCCTTGGAAGGGGGTATGTTGTATGCTTCCATGTGCAACTCAAAGTCACATAACTACAATGCTGAAACTTTCAAAACTCATCTCTCGTAAGGGCTTTTACATAACCTTTGTCAACACCAAGTTTAACCAAAACATGTGACGTGATTAAGAAGGACAAGCCAGACCCACTATCTCAAAAATTTTAACCAAAATAGAGTAATGACAACCACTTTCTTAGAAAGATGAATCTTTATTTTCTAGTTTTACGTACATATATATTTGTTATAAGGATCACTATTTACTCTTTGAACGTAGCATCTAAACTCAAACTCTCTCTGAAAGGATACATATTTTAAACAAAACAAACTAAAAATAACAAACTAACAAAAACATAATCACCTTTATTCATTAAAAAAAAAAGAAAGGAAATTACATGTATGAAGTGCAAGTGCAAGCTACGACGAAAGATAATGTGGACAACTGAATGTGATTGTGAACTTGAATTGCAACAAGTTGCTATCATATTAACTATGGAAACGAATAAAAAAAAAAACGAGCACACGATATTGAGAAAGAGTGGAGAAGAAAATAACTAAAGATTTTTCCCTTTTTGGTCGAGTAGTTGAGTAAATGAGGGAGGGCTTATGACATGTGGGTTGGATAAAGAGTATTAGAGCCTATTAAATTAATTGATATGCTACGAAATTCAAGGGATGTCAAATTACCTATACTCTCTCTTTGCTTCTTTGATTAGTCCCATAACTCCAAACACGACAATCACAAAAATTTTGAATAAGATCTTACATATTAGTATTAATTGAGTAAGAAACAAAGTTAAAGTGATAGAGAATAGAGAATGTGAAACTCAAACACACATATGTGGATGACTTGATTTACATAGGCATAAGTCGTTTAAATATAGAAATAAAGTTGAACCATTAAATTCTCCGGCGTGTGGTGGGGCGGGGGGAGGGAGCAAAAAGAGGAACAAACATTCTCTAACAAGTGTTGTCTTATGATTATAGCATAAAAATTAAACAGTCGGCAACACATGATAAGCAAACCTATTGAAGATTCTCAAGTAAATCAATCTATTGTTATTCCTTCGTATTTTGTTCAGTAGCTTGGTTAGTTATATCAATACACCACTACATGCAATATACCATACTCATTATCCAAGGATATATCAGATGCATCAAAAGAATTACTGGATGGAAAAAGTTCAAGGTTCTACTTCATTTCTTGTTCTTCGTATAAAGGATGAGGTGGTCAATTTATTTTTTAATCATTTTTTGAAATCTTCAATATACACAAGTCATCCTAGAAAAGAAATGATGCAGAAGGAAACATGTTGACTTAGATCAAGAATATATATATATATATATATATATGATTGACAATCTGAGAAAAGCAAGCCTACTAGTGGGAAATTCCATGTTACATATCAAGCCCCGAAAGAAGAAGCATGCAATATTGACATGAAATACTCTTCCAATCGAAGTGTATATTTCTATTTGGGAAATTCCATTTGCAAAACAAAAGTAGTTATAAAACTGTTAGTCTTCTCGCCTATGCCAGCAAAACTCCACTCTTCAATATCTAGGACATTGATTCCAATATACTTAGTTACCAGGCCAAGGCCAGAAGCTAACATTATGTGAATGCTACTGCAAGTTCAATAGGTATACCAATCCAAAAAAGATCACCGGGTGAGCCTATGAGCATGATTCGCAAATCAGAAAATGTTTTTTGCATAAGGAAAAGCATAAACAATGCTATATTGAGCATTATGACATAGTAACACTATGTCCTTTAAGAATAAGAAAGGCAAGGTAGTTTTGCTTGTAATTAGAATTCTAAATGCACAGGTCTTTGGAGATGACACATGCACAACCACAACATAAGCAGACAGTAATTCAGCGGCAACAACATACTTAAAAAAAATCATTAATGTTAACCCTTTCATCACATAATGTATATATATATATATATATATATATATATATATATCTAAAATAAAATAAAAAAGCGTCCAACTAACTATAATTAATTGTAATTTAAGATTACTGATGTTGCAATAACTTGCTTTCCAACTACATGTTCTTGATAAAATATTGCTCTTCTTCCTTTAATAGGAAAAACTACAAACTGAAATTTGTTACTGGCATTAAAAAAAAAAAAAAAAAGAAAACTAAATGGTATTACACGATGCTAGCATTTAACAAAATCTCCAGATTATAGGCCCAATGACCCTGTAATAGCTTCTTCAAGGTCAAGACTCAACACCCACATTTCAAAGACCTTGTAATAGCTTCTTCAAAGTCAATGCTCAACACCCATCAAAACCCCTACTCATGACAAACATTGTATCTCTTTTATATATACTTTAACTCAGTAAAAATTAAACTTCTCTTAAAAAATCATCTATTTTTATGTTTTTATCCTATCTAAAAGTTAACATTTGCAACTAGCCCATCATCTAGTAAAATCCTAGGCTCCCTATTGCCTACGATCGAATTGCTGCCATTTGTACAAAATCTTGAGCAAGATTCCAAGATTACACAAACAAAAATTCATATCAAATACCATAATATTGAAGACAAGCACTCGGTACCTATCTGTCTTCTTCATGAAATCACTAAAAAATAAAAAATAAAAAGATCGTTCTTTTATGCAATAAGTTGTAGAAGACTTATTGGTCAAAGTTGTTGTAGTGGAGAAAGAGGGAGTTGCCGAACAGGCTAACTCGGCTCGATCTATTTTGATCTATGGGTTAAATAAGCCCTATCCATTTAGCTTGCTATTCAAACAAACCAAAAAACATCGACCTTAACCCAATTAAAAAGTAGGTTAAACGAGCTAGCTCATGTGCCAAATATGTAAACATGTTAAACTGGCTAACCTAAATGTCACGTCTCGAACTAGTGTAATCGTAATAATCTTACTGTGTAAACTAATCTATAATAGAAGCTAACCTCATAGCTACTATTAGAGATGTAGCCTATACAAGACGGACATGACTCAATCAACTTGAAGCATCTAATAGGATACTTGTTATAATCAAAACCTATGGTATTTCCTTCAAACTATTTACAAAGATACTATAGTACATACTTTTAGTACTTAGTTTATATTTACACCATAGTATTTACAACAAATGATTACATTTTCCAAGGAGAAGTTTCAAAGTTATAGGTTTTGATACATATATGTATAAACGTCACTAGAACACGAGTAATCACTTAGGGAGACCAATTAGTTTTCTTAAAAGACCAAAACTTCAAAAGTCATCTAATTTCAACAATCTTCATTTATCTTCTCACTCCACATTCCCTCACATACTAACCTGCTGTTGGATATGATGCTACAACTTTGCTTATAGTCACTACCTACAATAGAATCTATAAGGATGTGAGCATAATTGGTTCAATAAGTTGGATAATGTTAGAAGAGTATCATAAAAATACAAACAAGGTTATTAATTATTATAATGTAATGCAATCAATTATATGCAAAATCACACGATGTTATCTGCTCTATTGTGAGCTTAGAGAAATTACATCTACTTTGACCCAGATTAAGGAGTTTCATGCAACTCAAATCAGACCAAACTAGACTTATACAATGGAGAACACCCTCTTCAACCTTAGAACCACGGCTCTCAACCTTTGCTGCAACCTCCTCTCATGTCACTTAATTCGACTAAGGGTAAAAAAAGGATCATTTCAGTTATCCTCATCAAAAGGGTTAGTATTTGTTCTAATACACCTAATTGTTTCCTTAATAGGTTATTATCAGACCAAACTAGGCTTTTGCAATAGAGAACACCCTCCTCAACCTGAGAACTATAGCCCTTAACCTTTGCTGTAACCTCCTCTCATATCAATTAATTCGACTAAAGATAGAGAAAGGATCATTTCAATTATCCTCATCGAAAGGGTTAATATTTGTTCTAATACACCTAATTGTTTCCCTAATAGGTTGTTATACATGTCCACTTAAGTTAATGGTCGAATTTGATTAGGTTCATTTGAGAGTGGCTAAGCAATTTCAAGCAAACCAATCAATATGAAATCATGTAAAGCAGCATGTTAAGACATTTAACTCCTATCACAAAACAAATTAACAATCACATACATAGCATGTACACAAACAGCTAATTTCTAACAAACAAAAGTACCCTTAAGCCTTGAAATGCTTTGATATAGTAGTAAAACCAAGATCCTAACTTACCTAGATGAAGTGTAACATTATTCCCTAAACATCGTACGTTCCTTCATTAATGATCACTAAAATCTAATACACCACTTTAGTTTTTAAACACCATATGGCATAAGGATTTATTTTAAATATTAGGCATGATCATAATCTGAGTTAAGTGAGTTCTTTAGTTAGTCATTAAGTTTTAATTAAGTGACATAGACTCTGACCTATTTTCTAACTAAGGCTCTGACCTACTATTGTAAATTAAGTTATTATTTAAGAAGTTTCTAACATATATTCTAACTCTGAAAAGGGTATAGAGGCCATTTTAGTGTATTCAAAAATATTCAACACCAAGTTACAATCTGACCCAGTTTATGATAGAGTTTCTGACCTTGTTGCTACTTCTACATTTCATTACTTCACATATAATTTAACTTACCCTGAGTTACAAAACTTCAATAACCAGTAATAACAGCAAGTAACAAGAAAATACTACAATCATTTATACATTTCCCATTATACATTCCATTTAGTTACATATTCATTGGAACTTTTAAAATTAAGCCCCTAACTACTAAATACCCACTTAAACTCGAAAATCATCATTATGACACTTATAATAACCTACCTTTAGCCACTACAGATAGATAAATATAAGTTGTAACATGATTTTGTAAAGAGTTCATTAAGTCACTTTAGAAAAACAACACCACCAATGTACTATTTTCGTAAAAATGGAAATTTTCCAAAAATTTGACAATTCAATTTTAAAAATTTGACCACATAGCATCAAAGTATAAAATTTTAAAAGTATACTCATAAAATTTTAGGTAGAAACTTCATTGGATGATTTTTTTGAAAATGCAACTAAAAATCAATACACAAGATGTTTTTCTTAAGGATCTTATATTAATACTCAAAAATTCAAATTTTGGTTTGAAATTTGAATTCTTCATTCAAAAACATTTGGAAAAACCAAGTTTTAAAATTTTTTAAGTTTCAAAATTTTTGGAGCTTGTTTGAAATTTTTCCCAATTTTTAGTTAAAAGTAAGGCAAAGCGACAACTTATCGAAATTTGGAACTCTAGCTACATAAAAGGGAAGACAATATGTTAGCCTAATCAGGTGCCTACCACTCCTTCAAGTGGCGTTCTTGTCTCACTCCCAGGTGGTAATCTTCCTTAAGAACTCATTAACCCTATATTTTGCACTATAATTTTCCTAAATTCTATTTTCTCACTTGGTCTCATATTTCTCTCTCTTAGGATGTTTTTAGACCTCTAAAAGAGCCAAACTTTCATCAAGAAGAAGTTTTGGATTTTTATAACAGGGTTTGATTGTGTTTTAGAATTTCTTTCTCCTAATAACATATGCTTCTTATTAGATTAGTATCCATACTTAGCAAATTTCAATATTCCCTAATCCCACAATTGGCTCCTTAGCTTGCCACAACATATGGACGGTTCCTAATTGCTATATTATTTTGCCACTAGTTTTTCATATTTTTATTCATTTATTTAGTAATATTTGCGCATTTTCGGGTGTTTTTAGTAATTGTGAGTATATATAATTATATATTAGTTATATTCAAGGCACATATTATTTTATGTACATTATTAATTTTATTACTCCTATAATTTATCTTTAGGAGTTTATTAATTTACTATACCAATCACATTATCAGTACGTATATAATAATATAGTAAATTTTTACTATTTTAGTTATATTTTTAATACTTTATTATATTTTTGAATTCCACGCCTATGAAATTTCTTCAACTAATGTTACTAAGCCCCTTCTTAAGTTTCTTATCTAATTGGGTAACATTCCTAAAAGCCTTAATTTAATCGCCTAAAACCTAGTCGTACAAGTATAAGGCTTACACTAAATCTGCTCATTTTGACATACGGGTTAAATGAGCCTGGTTTATTTAGCCTACTTTTTTAACAAGTCAAAAAACCTCGATATAAACTCTTTTTAAAAGTTGGTTAAACGAGTTGGCCTACAGATCGAAACCCATTTGCACACCTCTAGTTGCCAATAGTATAGACAAAGCATGGAAAGAGAAAAGGCCACCAATGTCTACTTGACACTCTTGAAATCTAAATTCTCAAAAATGCCAAACTTATTCAAGGTTTCCAATTTCTTTTAAATTACTCTCTTCCCTAAAGAAATAATTTTTATGTTTGATTCAAGTGCTTTAGGGTTTTTGATAATGATTATAGAGAGGGCTAAAGAGAGAGTGGAAGTCCTAATGCATGAAGGAAGAAGGTTAAAGTATGATGGAGGTTACATGAGAGAGAGACCGATGATGTGACAGTTAAAGTGGTTACACACCTAATTCTATGAAAAAGGTGAAAGAGGGGAGAGAAAGAGGGAAAGGTATGATCTAATGAAAAGAATAGAGTGCGAGAAGAGGATAATATAATATTTATTAATTTTATTTTCTTTTCTCTTAATGAGGAAAAGAGGGTTTTGTTTTTATTGAATTTTATTTTTTCCCTCTCAAAAAAAAAAAAAAAAAAAGAATGCCGCTTATTTACTGGGCTTGCCCCATAAGCATATTTGACTATAATTTTAGCCGAACCGTATGCCTCATTAGACTAAAGTAGTTGTAATGTATATTCGCTGACTTAGTCTTTGATAGGAATCAACTCTCTAGACCGATCACGTGTAACCAAGTTATAGGACTCCAAGGACTCATATAAAGAATATTAGCTTGAAGCTCCATCTAAGACAAGGATTCATACTCCAACCTCTATGTTTTACTTTATTGCTGATCTAAGTACCGAGCTCTCTTGTATGCCAACATGGTTCCTAACTTGCTAAGCATACAGGCCGACTTCAAACCTCTGTCCGAGTTGACTAACATCCAACCCCAATCTAAGCCGAATTGTAAGATACCCAACTTGAAGGGGATCTAGACATCTTTAATTGACCAAGCTCTAAGTTGAATTAGATCAAGTCAGCTCTAACTGTAGACTCTTTTTTTTCAACTTTGTCTGAATTGTATCATATCCCAAACTGCCAACCACTATGCAATGCATATCTTCTAACACAACATTCCAAAAGGATTCTTTACTTTTTCCTTATAGAATATTCTTTGTTTCTTTTACCCTTTTTAGTATATTTCATGTTTGTAACCTTAGTAAAGGCTAGTATATAAAACCCATTTGTTTGTACGTGGACATCATCTATCACATTATCATATTAACATAAGTTTCCTTTGTGAGCAATCTTAGTTCTCTCATTTATCCTTAACTCTTATCTATCCCTTTAGTAAGAAGTAGTAACGAGTGACCCTATAGTTCAAATTAGTCAATGACCCTATAGTTCAAACCAGTGAATAATATCTAGAAAATTATACATCGAGTAAGATCGATTGATATGTCATATCCAATTAGTAACTACCTAGATTTTGCTAAACTTCTTTGTTTTCTTTCGACTCTTTATGTTGTGGTGCTTATCCATATGTTTTACCTTAGAGATGCATTAGCTTCACTAGTATTAAAGTACAATTTCAAGAGAGAGTATGTGAAGCTTTGGTTTATGCTTACTGTTAGTGGCAACTATATTCCTTCCATAGCTACTTCGGTGTGTTCGTATGAAGTAAGTTTAGAGTTGTGAGCTGTAAAGTAGAGGTTCATGTGTTGGTAAGTGTAGTTCTTATTGTTACTTTATTTTTCTTTGCGAAAACATAGCAAGTTCATTTTAGTAGTATTTATGCATGTATTAGGTGATTGAAGTTGTTAGTGTGTGATTTAATAAGGTTTTGAGTAGTAAGAAGTGCTTTCTATATATTATGTTTATTACTCTATTAGAGAAATATGACACAATGTTGAATTTGAGTGTTCGAGGTGTTATTGGTAACTAGAGTAGTGGTGCACAAGCTAGTCATGATCATAATGGTAATAATACTCCTAGATTAGTTGATGATAAGCTCAATAGACTCATCAATCTTGTTAAGAGTCTAGTCATTGTTATGCAAGTTAATAGATAACAATCCTAAGGTGTACTACATCATAACCTACCTAAGAATGTTCCAAAAGGACATTATGGCCAAGGTCGCTTGCCAATCACCTAGTTTGACCCCATTGAGCTAAAGGAGTTGTAGACCAAGTTGCTCGACAAAAGCTAAAGTTAGAGGAGATTAAGGAAGATGATAAGGAAATAGATGTTGAAGAGTGTGGAGAAGAAGAAGAAGTAGTTGATTATTACCGAGCACAAGAGCGAGAACATCGAGCTTCTCGAGGACTTGACAATATTAAGGTCTAAATCCCACTCTTCAATGGAAATGGAGATGTAAACGAATATCTAGAGTAAGAAGAGAAGGTAGAGAAAGTGTTTAACTGTTATGGGTATACTAATATTGTTAAAGTGCGTCTTGTTGCACTTGAATTTTCTAAGTATATTATTATGTGGTGGAAGAATCTAAATGTGGCTAGAGCATGGGATGGAAGACAAGGTGTAAGAACTTAGGATGAGATAAAGAGACAAGGTGCTAAAAAGGTTGAAGTTAAGGAGGAAGAGGAGACATATGTCTATGCCAACCAGGGAGAGGTGATGACCTTAGTATTGAGATGAGTCCTAAGCTCCTTACTAAGCTTTGAGGAAGACTAGAGAGAGAACTTATTCCATAAGAAGTATACCATCAAAGGACAACTATGCACCATCATAGTAGATGGAGGATGTTTTACTAATGTTGTCATACATTCCTTTGTGCAGAGGTTAGGATTGCTGACCTCTAAGCACCCCTAACCTTACAATTTCAATTGGCTCCATGATAAGGGTACCTTGCACGTCATAGAGCAAGTAATAGTGCTATTCAATGTTAAGAATATGTATAGGGATGAAGTAGTGTGAGATGTTGTCCCCATGGGAGCTTCACATCTATTACTTGGAAGACTTTAGTTGTTCGACCGACATGTTACTTACGATGGGTATAAGCACGTCTATGCCTTTATTAAGCATGAGAAGAAGATTTGTTGCAATCTATGACACTAACCCAAGTGAATGAGACTTAGGTGAGCTAATAAGAAGAAAGCTATAGTAATGAGCTGAAGAGAGCTCCGAGCTGTTGAGAAGGTTAATGAACCTATGTTTTTGTTGATTAAGAGGCTATTAGAGATGAGAGATCTAGAACAAGTACCTAAACAAATCCAAAGGTTGATAGATGAGTTTTTAGACTTATTTCCTAAAGAGTTACCTAAGGGACTATCCCGAGTTCAAGGCATAGAACATTGCATTGAACTGCAACAAGGCGTAGCCTTACCAAATTGACTTGCTTATAGAATGACCCCTAAGTAGGCTACTGAGATGAAAAGGCAAGTGGATGAGCTTGTAAAGCGAAGTTACATAAGGAAGAGCATAAGTCCTTCTGCTGTACCAATTGTACTCATCCCAAAGAAGGATGGATCATGGCACATGTGCATCAACAATCGAATAATTAACTAAATTACTGTCAAGTACAGATATTCAATACCAAGGCTCCATGATATATTAGATGAGTTTTATGGCGCTAAGATATTTTCGAAGATTGATTTACAAAGTAGCTACCACCAAATTTGCATGAGACTAAATGATGAATAGAAGACTACCTTCAAGACAAGGCATGGCTTCTATGAATGGCTGGCTATGCCATTCAGACTTACAAATGTACCGATTACATTTATGTGATTGATGAACTATGTGATGTGCCCTTTGATCAGACGATGTGTAATTGTGTACTTCAATGACATATTGGTATATGGTGCCAACCTAAACAACCATGTTCAACATCTCCAAGCTATTTTTGATTTTTTAGGAACTGAGAAATCATATGGGAACTTGAAGAAATGTACATTCTGCCAAGGTAAAGTAGTTTTCCTTGGGTATGTAATATCAGGGGAAGGAATCTAAGTTGATGAAGAAAAGGTCCAAGCTATCTTGGAGTGACCAATGCCAAGGAATATTTCTAAAGTTTGAAGTTTTCATGGCCTTGCTTCTTTCTATAGGTGATTTGTTAAGAACTTTAGTACCATTGCAAACCCATTGACTAAATTGATGAAAAAGTGTGATGGATTTTGATGAAATGATTAAGCTAAGCAGAGCTTTAAGGAGATAAAAAAAAAAGCTCACCTTTGCCCTTGTCTTGGCTTTGCTTGATTTTGACAAATCGTTTGAACTGGAATGCAATACATTAGGCATCGAAGTTAATGCCATCTTGGTGCAAGAATAACAACCAGTTACCTACAACAATGAGAAGCTTAGTAATGCCGTACTAAACTATTTTGTATATGAGAAAAAGTTGTATTCTCTTTTTTGAGGTCTTACTGTCTGGTAACATTATTTACTACTACGAGAGTTTGTAATTTACATTGACCATGAGTCATTAAAGCATCTTGGGAGTCAGAACAAACTCACGAAAAGGTAAGCCAAGTAGCTAGAGTTCATGGAAGGTTTTTTGTATGTGATTTGACACAAGAAGGGAAGTGCCAACGTGGTCATCGACGCTCAGTCACATCGGCAAACCTTACTACTTACCTTGCAAACAAAATTATTGGGATTTTCACTTATCGCTGAATAGTATGCTCACAACCCTCATTTTGGCCCTATTATAAGCAATGTAGCAAAGGAATTGCTATTGGAGGATATTACCTCAAAGATGGCTAACTATTCAAGGAGAAAAGGTTGTACATACTTAGTTGTTCTACACATGAGATGCTGGTTAGGGAAGCTTACAATTGTTGATTACCTGGTTATTTTAGGGAGATCAAAACAGCCAATCTATTGAAAACAAACTTAACTAGTCCGGTTTAGCCAAGGATATCCATAAGTTCATTGGTAGTTACAAAGTATGTAAGAGGGCTAAAGGAAAGAGAGAGCCATATAGAGAGTATATGCTCCTATCAACACCAACCTTACCTTAGGCTAACCTCAGCATGAACTTTATCCTAAGATTGCCTTAGATATCTAAGGGAAAAAATTCAATCTTTGTTGCAATGGATTGCTTCAGTAAAATGGCATGCTTCAGTAAAATGGCACACTTCATCCCCTAGCATCGAACTAACAATGCTTTATATAATGTTGATTTATTTTTATAGGAAGTTGTCCAATTACATGGAGTACTCAAAACTATTACTTCAAATCGCAATACCAAATTCTTGAGCTATTTTTGGAAGATTCTTTGCAGAAGACTTAGAACTAAACTTATATTCAACTCTAGTAACCACATTCAAGCTAATGGCTAAGCTGAAGTGGTGAACAGGATACTAGGCAATTTACTTAAAGCTATCATGGGAAAGAACTTAAAGGATTAGGATCTATGTTTACCAATTATGGTGTTTATATGCAAACAAACTGTCTATAGCACCATTAGGAAGACTCCATTTGAGGTTATCTATGGCCCTAATCTTACCCTTCCCTTAGATTTGATCGGTAGCTCTACAGCTCCTGAAGAGAGTTAATCTAGAGTCAACTGAGCCCAAGAATTGCAAGAGCTACGTCAATTTGTAGCAAGGAAGATTGCTAAGTTCAACTAGAGACAACAAGAGATTGGCAATTGTTGCCATTGAACTATTTCTTTCAGACTAGGAGACTTGTAATGGATTTACCTTAGCTGAGATTAATTTCCACACCTAAGATAGAGCAAGCTATCTCCATGAGTTTATGGTCCACTTAGAGTCTTGAAGAAGATCAGTCCCAACACTTACCAAATCGAACTGCTTGAGAACTATAATGTTTCTTCCACCTTCAATGAATTTGACCTAATTCCCCACTAACCAGAAGAAGAAAACTCCATGGATTCACTTAGAGAATATTAGCTTAACGCCCCATCTAGGACAAGGATTCCTACTCCAACCTCCATATTTCACCTTACTATCAGCCTAAGTAGTAAGCTTTCACATGTGCCAACAAGGTTCCTAACTTGCCAAGCATATAAGCCAACCTCAAACCTCTACTCGAGCAGACCAACATCTGACCCTAATCTAAGCTAAACTACAAGATACATGACCTGAAGGGGATTTGGACATCTTTGATTGAGTGAGCTCTGACTTGAATCGGATCAAGTTAACTCTGACTGCAGACTCTTATTCTTCACCTTTGTGAGAATCATATTATACTCCAAATCGCCAACCACTATACAACATGTGTCTCCAACCACAACATTATAGAAGGATTCTTTACTTTTTCCATACAGAATGTTCTTTGTCTATTTTACCCTTTTTAGTGTATTTCATGGATTCTAAATTTTAAATTGCCCTTTTCATCTTTTCCATATATGTTTGTAACCCTAGTTGGGGCTAATATATAAACCTCATTTGTTTGTACATAGACATCATCTATCACAATATCAACTTAACACAAGTTTCCTTTATGAGCAACTCCAGTTCTCTCATTTATCCTTAACTCTTATATATTCCCTTTAGCAAGGAGTAGTGGCAAGTGACCCTATAGTTCAAATCAATGAGTTATATCCAGCAAATTTTAGGACAAATAAGATCAATTGGTATGTCATATCTAATTGGTAGCTATCCAGATTTTGTAAAACTTCTTTGTTTTCTTTCAACTCTTTATGTTATAGTGCTTCTCCGTACATTCAACCTCGGAGACACATCAACCTCTCTTTATAGTGCTAAAGAATCTAAGTGTTGCATATAAGAACTAGCATAAAACTCTGCACGTGAGACTAGCACATAGGATAGCTTATACAATTCATTCATTAGGTCATGTTTAAAAGTAGTGTTTGATATGGAAATATGTGCCAACCACATATACGTGCTATGAATATATAGTTACCCAACCCCATCAATATCAAAGAACTTTTAAATGTAATAATAAAATAAAGGGTAAGTTGCAAATACATGACCTATGTTTTTATACATTTGCAAATAGCTTACTCGAGTTATTTTACATGATAAACAACTAACCCATATTTAACTCTATCTTATTCCATCCAAAAAATATATTAGTAGCCATGTGCTCTATATGTATCCACTAAGAAATCCCTAAACCCAACCTTAAGAAGTGGAAAATATGTTTCATTAATTAGAAAAAGGCCTACTTTTATGTTTATAAATCACATGCTCTACAAACAAATAATTAGGCTTTAATGCCATACATAAAACAAATCAACTAAATAATCACCTTCTTTTAGATGATAGAATCATGCGATCTAGTTCCCTGCACACCCTTGTTTGAAAAGTTTAATTATATATACCTTTACAACGTTAAAATGGGTGTGCACCAAACTCCTCTTAGTTATGAATAACTATTGCGCAAAGAAGATCACTTGGAAAGCTAAAAGCTAAAGAAGTTTTCATCTTTAAAATATCACCTTCCAAGCGATCTTTTGTGTGTTATAGTAATTTATAATATTCTTCTTTTAGTTCCAATCTTAACAACCATACCTATTCCCTCGTAGACCTCCTAAAATATGTGACCCATTACGACTAGTGTGATGTAGTAGACGTCTAAAGAATCATCTATACATACTTAGTCTTTCTCTTCTCCAAGGCATCTCACCATAACCGAATTGGCTCATACTTTTCTAGGCCTTGAAAAAGAATGGAATGGAAAAGGCATTTGATCAATCAAACGAGCTTGTTTGTGATTGGTGCTCAAATTTTACAAGAGAATAAACTTAATTTACATAGCAAAAATAACGTTATTTTGGTGAAGAATATAAGAAGTTGGCTTAGGATTCTTTTACTACACATGTATAGAGCACATGACTACACTAATAGATTTTTTAGACTGGATAAAACCAAGTTAAAGATGGGTCAGCCATTTGTCAAAGAAAAAAAAAAAAAAAGCTTAGACCAACTATTTGCAAAAATACAAAAATACAAGTAATTTACACAATAAAGGATCAATATAAATTGAAAGGAAATTTACATACCATGATCATGATATAAATTTGAAATCCCCTTTGTAGACTATATATAAAAAGTTATTAAACTTCAAAACAAAGGTTAAGGACTTGCGTTATTTCCACATAAGCATAAGCACTCTAAGTAAACCATTGGTTAAAATAAATGTAGAAGCAACTGTATTGGTTGTGGGTAGTTTTTTTTTTTTTTTGG